>JAOSBM010000001.1:5317980-5329659 GCA_027568955.1 Erythroxylum tenue
CTTTAATTAAATGGTCGTTTGATTAATTCCTTGGACTTAAGGGGTTCCTTAAGGTTAATTTTTCGAAACTTAGTGGATTTTACCTCTAGAAATTTATTCCGAACCGTGATAGCCTAGCATATTTTCAAGAGGAATTTATCCAAATTGATTTCTATCCAAGTTTTTGTTAATTTCGTGATTCCCAAAAATTCAAAAATATTCTTTTATACATTTTCTTTTCAATTTAGTTAATTGTTTCAATTTTGATCCTCAAACCAAACCCCCCTTTTTATCAGCTTTAATTGCATGATTTTGACTTTAGGCTAGTTTTTAAATCAATTTTTGTCAGTTCCAAAAAGTGAGACGACCTAAGGTTCAGCTTGTACTGCAACCTTGGAATTAATTGTTTTTGACCGGTTTCCAATGATCGATCTTAGGATTGAACGACGAGCCGCGATCAGATATATGTATTATGTGACTGGGTGAACCATCGATGATGGTCACTCGTTAAGTTCGCAAAACTCACCCAAAATTTACAAATATTTTTCAGGATTCAAAAGAATACCCCGTTAGGTCAACGAGAGTATACCTACAGCTTTCAAGTGAAGATTAGAGGTTGGGATCAGTTCGTGTCTGCATTGCATGTCTTTAATTTTATATTGAATTGTATATTCCGCATTGTATAACCTTGCGTTTTAAAATGACTAAAGTGTTTGTATTTGTGAAAGGACCCAAACGGCCATATGGGAATTTTTGTAAATTGCATTGTATAATTGAAAAGGACTTATGCCCTATTTGGTTATTGAATTCCGCATGCGTATTGTGTTTTGTGATTCAAAAAAATTTATAGCGATTTCTGAGTGATTGAATGTTGTAGCACGCCACCCTCGCGGAACATGAACTCGGATATCACCGTCAATGTCGAGTTCGGGTCGCGCGGGAGTGGGGTGCTACACAAATTCTATAAAGATGTATGTGTAAAACCTATAATTCACTCCAAATTACATAATGGACATCGAAAGCCTACACATACCATCTCAAAAGCTATCCCATTTAGGTCATCCTAAGCATAGCAAAATATCTTCCAAACTTTTACGTATTTTCTTGAGTATATTCCATAAATATAATTTATGCTTTATGCTTGGGAAGACCAACTCAGTGGCGTTATAGATACTCTTTCACTCATATTAATAGTACCATCAGATGACTTGCCATCCATATAACTCAGTCATGTATAGGAAAGCCAATAAAAATTTTCAATCATCTTATTGCCTAATAGTTCACAACCAAGGAAAAATAGGCTAATATCTATGATGGTTTTCATCGATAAATGGAGCGAACGACATTTGATAATGTTCTCCAAATATATGGTATCAAATGGCAGCACATCACTAATAAATTCAACATAAGTTGTTTGAATCCTCCCATTTACCCCAAAAAAAACATTTTGTGCTCACAAAATTCGATTTTGTAGAAAAATATACAATGTTTTTCTTTCATTCTAATAATGATATATTTGGCAAGAAATTCATGTCCGGAATTAACAAACTTCCACTATAAGTTTTTTATTAATTATCTCAATTACAATTTTATCCGTAGGCTAATCCTAAAACAATACAACTAATAACATAATCTTTTGTCACATGTGGCAAATGATAGCCACCTAGTTTCTTTACAAGGGATATTAATGCATAATTTTTCATTGATAGTTATCAGTAAAGTAGCAACTTCCTCAAGTTCCTTCAAGATTTTAGAGACTGGGTCAGGTGGAATTGGATAATAGGCCTGAAACTTTTTCGACTCGCCATTGGAAAAATGCAGTGTGGATAGAGTCCAGATCCTCTTTTTAATTTTATGATGTCTTATTCTGTCCCATAAATTTCAGTTATTTATTTATACAGATTTCGCGTTTATTTATACGAGACCTACGTAGGACCTACATAAATAAATGATTGAAATTTATGGAACAAAATAAGACATCATAAAAATTGGACAAAAGATTCAGTGTAGATAGTGTAGTGCTCAAAATGACATCCACGAGTATCTCTACCATGATAACAAGAGGGACCCTCTCTAAATGTCCATCGCTCTTTATTTCTCTCATGAATCATGATTCAAAGTATCAAAAAAAGTAAAGGTAACAAATGGAAGAGAAGAGAAGAGGGTCCTGTTGATGATGGGTCTTGGGTAAAGTGGTTGAAGCATTAACAAAAGCACAATATGTAGGTGTGAGACGTTGAAAGAGATGATCATTTCACTCGTGAAAAAGCGAATAGATATTGCCATATCCATTTCTTGTTCTAAACGCATACGGCATACCATCAAATCAAAACACTTAGTGATTTGTACAGTCTCGTTGCATGACCAAAGTGGTTTGTACACCCGAGTTGGAGTAGGTTATCGTTGCAGGAACAAGGAGACCATTCAATGGAAGGCGGAAAATTTTGTAGTAAAGAAATGAAGTTGGAAATTCCACAAGAAACTGATCATCAACATGATCATCAATTGTCCAGTGGTGGCACAAAGTTTCAAGTGACAAGTCCTTTGGTGACTGGACCTCCTACTCTTACAAGACAACCAAGTGCAACTAAGAACACTTGTCTGTGCTCTCCGACCAATCATGTCGGCTCATTCCGGTGCCGCCTTCACCGTGCTCCTAACCTCCAACGAACCAAAAGCATCGACTCAGGTGTCCTCCCGGACTCATCTGTTAAAGATGATACGGCAACCACCGGTGGCGATGCTATTGCTAATAGCAAAACAGCTGAGGGCAATTAGAAAGCTTACATATATATATAGATGCGTGCATGGGAGTTTACGGTGTTTGTAGTTCATGCTTTTGGCTATAATGTTGTATCTAAGGTCAGGAATTACTATTTACTTCGTTCATTTTCTCTTAATCTACCTGCTCTCAAAATCTCTCTTTCTGTTTCTTGCATCGATCAGACACTAACTAATTAAAGTAACTGCAAGCCATATATGCTTGTTGAACAGTTGAGCCTGGAAGCTGGATTCTGTAACAAAGATATAAAGTTAGGACCTCATACAATTCAATTGCGATTGAGTTCGTTTCCAATGTTTGTTATTGCTTATTTATGTAGCTTTGTGCTGGACAAATCTTCCGATTTTAAACTAGTCCTAGGCCTACATGGTTAAAAGGATTTTAGGAGTCTCTTATCTTTTTTGAGTCGCCTAGATCTTGTTTCAATGGAATTGTTGGGCGACACAACAAACAAGCCAGATGTGAGGTTAATTCCCGACCATCTTTTGAGTATCTGAAATGTAAACTTATAAATGAGAAAAATCTGATCCAACAAGTGCTTAAAAGTTAAAACCATAAAACAATTATTTTTATGGTAGAGAATTCATCTGCTGCACGTTCATTTCGTATGTGGTTGGAGCAATCTAAGTTTGGCTCCAGAATAAATTGTACTCGCCCATATGATGTCTGGAAACAACGAGAGACATGCAAGCGGTCCACTCACATAATACTATCAAGAGAGGTGGAAAAGGACAGGAAAGGTGAGAATTGCCTACAGAAACTGAAAGCCTTATCTGATACGCGGATTCGGTGCCCCATTATTAATTCAGATTGGAGATGGGCTCTAGCGAACTTGAAAGGACTGATAACACTCCAGCTGACTATTGCCATGAACATTGTCTTAGCTACCACCAACCTCTCCTAAACTCATGCCTAAACAGAAGGTTTGTCAGATTTTGAATAGAGATTTTCAACTTGATTTGACGAGTGTCAGTTCATTCTAGTGTTGTTACATGTTGAATCCAATTTTACTTTCATGAGCATCAACTTAGTCACTAGGTTTTTGACCGCATAGAAAATTGCTTGGGTTCAAAGTTAGAAACTTGGCAACTTTTACCTCTTAGCAGTGATGAATGGTAGGAAATGAATCGTATTTACCGTCCCAAAATTTCATTTATGCTGTCTCTGAAGCCGTATAGACTTGGAACTTAATTATAACTAGAATATTAAACTTGTTTTTCTGTAAATTATTCTTGGTTTAAAAATTGGTAACTTGGAATGTTGTGTAAATGCTAATAAATGAACCCTTGAACCATACTTAAAAAGATGTTTCAAGTAATGACTCGACAAAAGGCAAAGACAAACAGAAAAACAAATCATACAATTGACACCTTGGATGTCTAATAGGATAGACTGGCACAGTGAAATGCAATAGCTTGAAATCAGGAGTTTAGTGAGGAAAACAATGATGGCCACAAGGACTGCAATGATCCCAGTAATGATGATGACCAGGAAATAATTATAGCACCAACGGTCTAGTATTAAATATTCACCAAACTTCAATCTGTTCATTTGCCTTGATTTTAAAGTAGGGTTAGAGCTTAACAACAAACTTTAACTTTGAGATTACAATGGGTTTTGACATCTTAAACATTCATCTGCAATCTTTAGGCGTGCATTTCTGCAGGAATATGCATGCCTGGATATGGGAAACGACAGGTTAATCTAGCTGATCTTATGCTGTCCACTTCACATATTCTTTACCAAATCCTTAAAATATCCAACTCCGCATGCACCATTGATTTCAAAGTAAAAGGTCAACATTAGTACAATAATCATTCATTTGATTACTATGTGGAACAACAACTCAACAATCCACCAACAACCCAGAAGAGAAAAGTCCTCACCCCATTCTCAACAGTATATGTCCCATTAAAACCTTTTCCTTAAAAAGATCTCTAACGTTCTACTCACTCTACCGTGATCAAGTATTCTTCAGTTCGTTATTATCTGTTCGGTTACTGATGATTACTGTTTCATTATAGTATCAGAATTTCCTGACGTATCAAATGTGAATTTGTGCTAGGTATATTATCACAGTTTGGTCTTTTCTTGAATAATATCATTGGTGAAAGACAGGCACATCTATCGTTCGGAGGAAGAAGAAGACCCGAGTGATCAATGAAAAACCAGACAAGCATGGGTTCGCTGCAGTGATTAGTTGCCGTATAGAAAGATTGCATAATTACATGGTACTGGAATGTCAACTTACTCAAACTAAGGCAATAAGACAAAATAAATTCAAATCACAACAGGCCAACAACGCTGAACTGTATCAAACATCTGACGAACATTACTTTGCAGTGAACAGAACATTCAGTGAGCTGCAACAAAGAGACAAAGACAGGTGTTGTAGATTTACAGACACAAACAGAAATCTTCGTCCCACGTTTCTGTTCTACAGCTAAGAGTTATATTTTGGTTCCCAAAGTGAGATCCGGCCGGAGAATTTGTTTCTACATCCTCAAATTTTGATTCTTATTGTATATTTCTATCATCACATTGGCAATACACATGAACAATTTTGATTTTGACCTAAAATAAAAGGATCATTTCAAAAGGGCCAAAAGACCAGTGTATATATAGAGTTACAGCTCAGATTACCTTCAATGCCTGTATTCTTAGACAAAAATTTAATCAATTCTTTTCGCTTGAACTTCTATTGATAGACAACAACTTACTAAACATTCTTTTGGGTCGTGTAGGAAGAGCACAGAAAGCTTTAAACTTGGAGCTTCTCCCAAGACCATCTGAACGCAAATCATGTTCATCCAAATTATCATCTTCAGCCAATTTCATTCGTAAAGTTGAGAGTTTTGAATTTGGTGATTTGAGCCCCGAAACACTCCATTGATCCTCTGCACGGATGCTAGTAGTAGTGCTTAATGTTGCTGTAGGCCTTGAGGGGTCAATATCATGTGAGGCTAGGAGGGCTTTGATGTTACTAGGCAGCTCAGTGACTTTGCCACCAGCCATTACAGCTCTTGCATGCTCAAAGAAGAGAACTTGCACAACCACTCGCAGTGGGAGCAACTCATTTTGTGCAGCATGCATGCAGACTTCAACAGATAATTTCTTGCAGTCCAGGGTTCGACACAATTGTTTTCTTTCAGTCTTGTTCAAGTCTGGATGTGCCTGGACGTTTATACATGGGATTCAGGATCAATTTCCATTTTCAAGTAATAACAACTGGCCACTTCTTAAAATTGAAAACTTCCATACGTCCAACTAACAAGAATGGGTAAGGTTTAACCCCACCATCATTGACTACTCTTTGTTAATCACTGGAGGAAACTCAGCCAGAGGTTTTCTGCAACAGCTGATATGACAATCAAAGAAATTATGAAGTCATAAACCTACTTCCTAGGATTCTGACTACTGATGTTAATTAGTTAGGTCGGTATAACCCCAAATGCCAATGAATTGCCAATATGACCTAACCCAAGTTCAAGAAGTTGGCTATCTAACAGGCTAGAGTGGCCCACAACCTAGGATATGTAGCCGTATTGTGAAATATGGTAAATTTGTTCAGACCAAGAAGCAACTGTTATTTTACCTTAAGGTAGATGTCAATGGCTCTGTAGAGATAATCGTGATCAATCCTTGAGAAATCTGGTATGGACTCGGCTAGTGCAATAAACTTGGAGAGAGGCAAATTCACATCTCGGGCAATCTCCTGAAGATAACCATCTACAATCTTTGCCACCTTCAACTTCGAACTATGGGATGCTGAGGATGATCTCCTGCTTTCTTGGAACTCCAAATCAATGTTCTCTGCGGAGCGAGACCTCCTCCTTTCAAAACCCAACTTGGATCTTGGAGGACTTGTGACAGGACTCTGCCCTTGAGCCATGAACTGTTCTACTATCGTCAGAACCAAGTCTACATCATACACAGTATCACTTAATTCTGAGAAAGAGGGTATTAACAAATCATTCACTGCTGCTTCCTCTAATTGTAGTGCCACTCTTCTAGCTAATTCCACCTTTGAAGACGATGAGGCGTTAAGAATATTGGCTGCTTTTAAAAGCTTAAGAAGGAAACTGCAAGACACCGAGCCTTTTTCTGCTGGAAGTAAGCTTACTATTGACTCCAAGATCAGCCTATGCTTGGAAAATACCTCACTAGTTGAGTCTGAATCCGAGTCTGAGGCCTCTCGTCTATGACCGTTTACTTCTCTTGATATGTTTGGTAGCCATTTAGCTGCATAAATTTTCAATGCTTCTCCAATAAGATTAGAGGGTATTTTTCCACTGGATTTAACTGTTATCATGCTTCTCCAGTATAAATCTATGCCTAGTTCTGCCATATCTTCAGCCCACCATCGTTTGCTTGTTGGCTTATGCCTTAGGCTCTCTGCTCCATTAAAGGAAACATCATCCCGCTCCCTTCTAGAATAACTATGTGACAAGCTCACTTTTGAAGGATGATTTAAGACTTTGGAGGCTACAGATTCAATACATCTGCTTGTAATTCCAAGGTCTTCTGACCACACGGGAAAGCTTTTGGTACTTTGAAGGGTAACAATAGAATCTTTCCAACCTTGAAGTATGCAAGAGTTGAAGAAAACTTCGAGCTTGCATATTAGGTTCCCCTTCTCGACATGCTCAGTCATTTGCAAATATTCTGCGGCACATCTTGCAGCTACAATGTTGTAGGCACTAAGAGTGATGGTAATACCATAACAGAACTTGGCACAAAGTTCAAATGCTTCAATTCCACCAGGAAAATCTGGGAGTTTGACTACTTGATGCTGTGAAGATTCAGGGAACTCGGAGCAGAGTCTCTGTAGTCGCAAGCACTTGGAAAGCAGAGGAAACTGCATATGATGAATTTGTGTAAAATCTACTTTCCAGAAAGCCTGAAATTACAAACAAATTGTGACCAAGGGAATGAAAAATTTACCTTGTGAAGCAAATATCTACTTCCTTTAACTTGAATTATGAGGTCACTAGAGACTTCAGAGGATACAGACCTGCATTAAAGGAGCAAAAGATTATGTCATCTGGAGTGAGTACGTACTATATCCATCCATATCTCCATGTCTAGCAAGCGGGAAAGTTTTTACCTGACAGCCTCAGTAGTGTAGAACGTGTCTGGCCTGGACCCTAGTTTCATAAACTTCATGATTCTTTCTCCTTATTCTTCTTTTCGTTTCCTTTTTTATGTCTTCATCAACTACTTCTCAACATGGATGGACCAGATAAATCAACCTAACAACCTATACAGATTGTCCCTCAGAAGCCGTAAAAGGTTCTTCCTCCAAGAGCCAGCTATTCTCTGTCTTCCAGGGAAGGTAGAAAAAAGAACTAGTTCTTTCCTGAACCAAAGTTTCCAAATTAGCTAGTTCGAAAATTATTAGTCATTTTGTAACCAAGTAAATAAAAAAGTGAAAGAAAAGGTGGAATTTTAATGGAGAGAGGATATCCCAGAAGAAAAGAACAGCAAGAGATTTTGTTGCAGGTATGGTAAGCTTCCTAGTTCTTATATATCGAATTACTAACATAACTTGTCAAAGGATAGGAACTCCGTAAGATCAAACTCTGCAAGGTCCATGTCTTTCCAGTCAAATTCTACGCCCCATTGATTTGGAATCCCATCCCATCAACATCAAATATACGTCGCTCGTACCAAAAAACATAGCCGAAAGAAAGGAAGAAAGCGGGAAAAATCTAAATCTATCTTCTCTAGAACCAAGATACAAAGCTTACCACACGCTAGAATTCGACTATTACCTTAACTAGATATAATAAAGAATATTATAGCCTCAGAATCTAAAGCTCTTGATATGGTCAACAAGCATGAACTGACAATCATTCATAGCAAAAATTGAACCTGAAACATGAAAACCTGTGAATCAGTACTATTGTTTTGCAACTTAAGAGGAGGAATGTGGTTTAAGGTATAGTTCTCCAATGGCGTGCCAGCGTGCAATGAGAAGGGCGACGCCCACGTGCTTGTCCTGTGCCCACTTGTGCCCTTCTGTCTCATCATTGCCACATCGATTTTTCTCAATACACTTCTTTGATTATTTTAGTCAAACACTAGTTTATACGCAACATCATACACCTCTAGAACTCCATCATCAATATCAAGCATGAGTCAAAAATAATTGTGGGAATGAATTGTGTTTATTCTTCTTTACAGGAACCAGCAAAGGTAGGCCAAAAGAAAGAATAGGGTATGTGTTTCACTATCAATTTCTGCTTTAACCGTTCTCACCTATATAGTTTCCAGGCCGTACAAATAACCTTGCATTTAACTAGAATATCTAGACGTACCAGAGTATCCGCTAACCATTAATGGTATATGGTCCATGACCGTGAAACATTTCCTATTATTGGTGTGAAATGGAGAAACAATGGTTTACCATGGTGTTATGTCTGGTATAAAATAAAGCTAAATTTCCATTAATCAAATGTTAAAAAGTTTAATATCTTGGCAGTTGAAGGATCGTTTTCAACTTCTCTGGCATTGGATTCTTAATGGTTACTATCATTTATATTAAAGAGCTCGGTCTTGCAAACAGTAAGGTTGAGATTTATGGGAATATGGGCCCTCGTTGATTGATTCAACAAACCTTAAGACTGATTAGCATATGATGTTAGCATTCCACAACTTTGACAGATGCATTTGCCTTAGCAAAAGGTATCAGAATTGTTTATCAAAAACTAACAATGAACAATCATAGAGTGCTGCAGAATCTAACGTATAAAACAGGGTCAACTTGTAATTACTTCGTCGATTCTTGGCAAAGCTAGGCAACCCCACATCAGTTGTGAGCTTAAAAGGATTTGCAGCTATTGAAAGTAGGATGCTTACATCACTTTAATGATGGTAACAAGTCCTTTTAGCTGATAAATTTTCCTTTTCCACTTTCTTCCTGATCTTGCTCTCCAAAATTCTATCCTAGCTTTACTTTTTCAATTAATGGTCTACCATTAAGTGCAGCAGCATCAAGATTTGAACACTAAAAACAAGAAAATAGAGAAGGCAACTTTCATCCATCTTATAACCATAACTTTGATTTCATTACGCAAGGACTGTCTGAGGATAATCTGGAATCGTTATCCTTTGCCAAAAGCTTACTTTGGTGTGGTCCACCCACTAACAACTTCAATGGGAAAAGGATGACGCTTTTGATAGCTATAACTGCTCTATTTTAAGTTTAATTTGATCACTAGCAGGTTTTCCTCGTTACCATCCAGTCGCAATATCTTACTTACCAGAAGATGCTTTTCTGCAGAATAGAAAAGTACAGGTCAGCAGAATCCGCAGGAAAGTTGTAAGGATATAGTAGAGTAGTGATCATCCTGGAAAGTTGTCAAGTTTCTACTTTTATCGTGTAGTCCATTTATATGAAGTTACAGGAAGATGAACCAAGAAACGAAAATTGTAGCTAACCAACGTAATTATTACTAATATAAAACACATATCGACAACTTGTAATCCCAAGGTAGAAAGAAATAAACACCTACGTAGGTTCTCAGTTGCTATTACATTGTTGGAATTGTTGAATAAGTGGCTAACTTTGGGTTTCCTTCAAACATTTTTAGCCAATTTCCTCATTTCCACTAGGAAAAAAATGAAGAAACAGTGAGCCAGACATGTGTTGGCTCAATCTACACCTGGAGAGAACAAGAGCAGAGCTTTGAGCTGGCTCGATAATTGCCAAACCCAAAGTTGTGGAATTGCGCAGTGGGTTAATGTGACATTTGAGTAGAGACCAAAGGAACGAGTGGCTTTGGAGAACAGTGAGCATAAATTTGATGTCAACAACACTACGTGAGAAAAGGGGTGATCCACGACTGCTGCAATGGTCCTTCTCTGTGCCAACCAACGGGGCAGCCACCCAACATTTCCTGTTTTTGTGGGGCCATGTCTTTGTTCTTTGTGGGACCCCTTTGCCCCCTTAGACGCAGGTCGGAATACGCAGACTTGACTTAGGCTTCTCCGTGTCTTCAAGAACTAAATTGAAAATAAACACTAGACAATCAGCCAAAGTCCAGTTGATGAGGTCTGTTTTTTGGCTTTCAGCTGGATGACAAAATTGAAGCTTCCGTCGCGTTAAGACACATGTATTCCAGTCAGTGTCTTCACCTCTAATTTCTAGAGAAGAAAAAGTCCTAGCACACAGCCTTATGTCAGGCATTGTAATTTGTACACCTAAAGACTTCTTAAAAGGTATATTTTCTTTTGAAAATTAAAAAATGCATGCTAATGTATATGATTTATACACAACAATCTCCACTTTAGTGAATTTATTCTTCACAAGTTGGGTTGTAATAATGTCTAATACTTGAATTTAACAATGGTAATCAACTTTGTTGTGAGATTCTTTTCAAAAAAGATCTTTCCATATGTAATTAACTCAGGGAAACCTTATATTTATAATCTTGATCCTTGTATGATACATTTGATTCCTTCCAAACAAATAACATTTGTCAATTAGAGTGTATTCTAACTCCACCTCACTTTCTTTACTAAGCCATAATGCTTCCTTAGTAGGGATGACAGTGGGTTTTCAACCCGATTAATATCCGCATTACCGACCCAATGAATTTAGATATGGGTAGTAAATCGTAAAAACTGATGGACATGAATATAGATATGGGTTGAGTCATAAAAAATGGATATAGATATGGATAGAATAAAACCCGAACCATGGATACCCATATCCTACCCGTTTTTTATTAACTCTATTTTTTCTTGAATTTTTATGTTTAAATTATATAATAAAATATTAATATTTTATAAGAAGAAACAACTTTAAAATCTCCACTTTACTCCACAGTACTCACATTTTCATCATATTTTATTTTCTTATAGGATGATAATAATGCAAATGATATGGAGATGGAGTTTTGAATGTTGTGGAG
>JAOSBM010000001.1:5329759-5366434 GCA_027568955.1 Erythroxylum tenue
TTTGGAGCGTTCGCAAAAATCTACTATTTATATTTTCTATTTAGAAGTTATATTTTTATGTGCTATACAACCCGATGGATATCTAAAAACCTGAATAATCCAATGGATTTGGATATGGGTAGTAAATCGTAAAAGTCGATGGATATGGATATGGGTTGAGTCATAAATAATAGATATGGATATGGGTAGAGTAAAATCCGAACCGAACCCTACCCATTGTCATCCCTACTCCTTAGTAACGTTATCAACTACCCTATACTTTAGTTATAGACAATGCTACCATAGACTGTAACAATTTCTAGTAAATAGGCCCATTTTATAAGAGTAAAAAATACCATGTAGTAGACCTCATATTATCCAAATATCTCATATAGTCTAATTTATTACATCCCCTAACTAAAAGATCACCTTACTGACTACTATACGCAAACTCATGGTTTGATGTATCTCTCAAGTACTTGAACATCCACTTGGTTGCTTTCCAATATTATTTTTCAGGTTTTGACATGTAGTTACTAACCTAACTAATAGAATAAGTCAAATCTAGCCTAATATAAACTATTGCCTATATTAAACACCTAACAATGATATCATATTGTACCTTAAAATATCATCGCCTCTGCATCTTTTTTCAAGCACTAATCTAAGAAAAGTCTAAAATGATTTATCAGTAAAATGTTCATAGGTTTAGCCCTAATCATACCAAATATGTCTAGTACCTTCTCAATATATGTAACTACAATTTTCTATAGCTCTTTTCCCTCTTTTCTTTATTTTTAGTATTTTCTTAGTATCATCCAAATCCTTTATCTTAAATTCCTTTCTCAACAATTTTTTTAGTTTGTTCATATCATGCATACTTTTTGTAGTAATTAGCATATTATCTACATATGGTAGTAGAAAAATAAATAATTCATCATTAAGGCTCTTAACATATATAGGATAATCATCTTCACATCTCATATAATATAGCCAATTTAGATCACACAGAAGTTTAACCTTTTATACCATTATTGTGGAAATTATTTCAACCTATAAAGCGACTTGTTCAATTTATACACCTAATACTCTTTTCTAGGTTGACTAAACTCTTTTAGTTGCTTCATGTAAATATGTTCCTCTATATCACCATAAAAAATTGTCTCCTCATCCATTTGCTCCAAATGCATATCCAAACTAGTTACTAACACCTTCAAAATAAATAATAAGGCATATCTAACTACTAAAATAATATTTATTATAGTTAATCCTATTTTGTTATGCATATCTTTTTGCTACTATTAGATCTTTAAATTTTTTCTCTTCTTTTTTCTGTACTATTAACTTCCTCTTATATACCTCATTACACCCTACAGGCCTAATTTCTTTAGAAAGCTACACCAACTCCTACATTTGATTTTTGTGCAAAGACTTCACCTCCTCCACTATAGCTCTCATTGATTTATCATTTTCCTAACTACTCATAATCTCTTCAAAGTCAGATGGATCCTTATTTACTGCATTTTACTTTATCTGTAACTATGCTATGATGATGTTCTTCCCATAACATTATCTATTTTCTATATTAGAATTTTCATTCTCTTTCAAGTATAATCCAAGCTAATCTATTTCCATTTATACCACCTTAGTAATGCCCTTTATTATTCCTGACACATTCTCTCTATACGTTTATTTTTTGACATATGTTGATCATCAAATATTACACCCCCTACTAATCATACTCTCTTTCAATGTTGGGTCCCAAAATTTGTATCCCTTCATACCTTTAAGATAGCTAATGAAAATACACTTCTTGACTTTAGATTAAACTTAAACCTCCCATCATTAGAAACATACGTATAAGCAAGATAGGTAAATATTTTTAATTTAGAGATATCTACTTATTATCCACACTCCCTCTGTCACTTTCCCATCTAATGATCTCCATGGCAATCTATTTACAAAGTAAAAGTGCCATAGTCTAATAGTCACTTCTTTCTTATACAAAATTTTAGGGAACCTTATATTCATCCTTAAACATATGACCTTTTCAATTACGAATATGTTTATTCTATTTGAAATATCATTTTGTCATGGTATTTTTCAAATAGTGTAGTGACTTTAAATCCTATGCTTCTCACATAATTTTTTAAATTATGAGTACATGTATATAGTCATATCATGTGTTCTCAAGTGTTTAACTTTTTTGCCTATCTAGTTCACCACCTTAGCCTTCCATTCCTTAAACTCCTTTAAGACCTCATATTCTGCTTTGTAAAGTATATCTAGACTTTTCTTAAAAATTATTAATTAATGTCATAAAGAGTTAAAATCCAATTAGCAATAACTCTCTAGTAAGGCCCCACACATCAGTATGCATATAGTTTAAATTTTCTTTGATTTTGTGATTCTTAGTTTTAAATGCCACCATAAACTACTTACCAAGTATATAAAACTTATAGAAATCTAACTTACAGTGTTTGATGCCTTTTAATATGCTCCTTTTATGAAGTTCTGTTATCCCTTACTTACTGAGATGACAATGTCGTGTATACCATAACATAATACTAACATCAATTGACTCTAATATATAGACCTCTCCATCTATAATTATGTTTTGAATCGATCTATAAATGTTTCACGCTAGTCTTGGCCCTTTTATCATAGTTAATGTACTCTTTACCACCTTAATAATGTCTCCATCAATTTTATAATCAAAATCATCCAAACATAAAGTGCCTAAAGAAATCAAGTTCTTCCTCAAATCTGATACATGTCAAACATCACACAACTTCCTAACGATACGATTAAACATCTTAATCCATAATTAGTTCAATGATTTTGCAAGCTTTATCATCCCCCAATCAAATAGTGTCAAAGTTTCCTTATGCATATGAAATAAACTAATCCTTGTATAGTATATGATCTGAGCATCTTGTATAAAAAATATATAAGTTCAAAATTTGACAAAATATATAAGTTCTAAATTTGACTTATTAATATATAAATAATATCTTCATCACTGCGATTTGATTCCTTGCTTTACTCTACATTAGCAAATCTTTAGATTTTCTAGCCTGGACCCTAGTGAGACTTAAGGTTTAAAGGCTTGTGGCATGTGCTAAATATCACTATACACCTATAAAAGTGGCATTAAAGTTTGTTTTAATTGAATCGAGGTTAATAGTTAGGGTTTATTTGCTAAGTGTTGAGAAATTTGGTAGGTATATATATTATATGTTATTTTGGGTCAATTTACTTAGTATTTGGCACTTTTATAGCATGTTTTATGTGGATTTTGTTATGTTTTATATGTTTAGTTCATTGTCTGGTAGGTGATTAATTTAAAGATAAAATCGAGATTTAGTGAAAATTTTCCTATAATTATCTAATTAATGATATTCAAAGTTATTTTAAAGATAACAAGATGGGCAACATTGTTATTGAAGACTTTGGGAGCTAATTTGTAACATCTCGTTACCCATGATGAGACTTGAATAGTAAATATGAGAAATTATTGAGAAATTAGAAAGTACAATTCATGCTTATGCTAAATATGACATGCACATTTTTGCACATTAATATGATTGTACATGCATTCATGACATTTTTTGGGTATAATTGAGTTATTAACGTGATTAAAATGTGATTTGGCAATTTCAGTCTATTTTGAGTATTTTGGAATTATTGGTGAATTTTGGAACAAAAATACTGAAATTTGGACCAATTATAGTATGACACGTGAATTGAGTAAATGGATGACAAATAGCCTATGTATATGTGTGACACGTGGCAGCATGAAATAGTGAAAAATGTTAACCATGCAAGAGGATGTGTAGACATATGTTTTAGACGATTATTTTCCTGTAGCTAATCTCCCTCTCGTTGTTATTCACCGAGTATCAAATCCACTTCCGGTTTTACATTACACCAAACATCATTCGTTATTGTTGTGTCAGTGATTCACTCTCATTACTGGAAAATATTGCTTAAGCAAGTAAGTGATTTTTAATGATGTTTTACTGTGTAAATGAATACATGCATGTGACGTTAGAGAAGTGAAGTTTCGGTGATGAATGAGTTAGATGATGGATCTGTGAAATAGAAATTGTCCAGAAAAGTATGAAATAGGATTTGTTTTAGTTTGAAATGAGTTATGAAAGAGTGCTGAAAAATTGATGAATATATATATATATATACACTCTGTCATGGTTTAGAGAAAACCGAAAATGGTTCATTGTCTGCATGTATCTGTTGAGTATCAGTGGAAATGAATTTAGATGTTTAAGTGTGAAACTTGAATTTTGATCTTATGTGAACGATTTGAATTGAATTAGGAGTTAAATGAAGTGAAGTTTTAGAGATTATTTTGGGTATAGAAGTGCATGATGGTAGAGTGACAAAGTGAAAATCTGGGTAGATGAGTCTTCTGTAACAGTTCGCCGCAGCCAACGTTGGTTCGCCACGGCTAAATCTTTTTAATTCGTCGCGGCAAACTCTTGAGTTCATCGTGGCGATCTTTGCAAAAATTTCCAAGAAAATCTAGTTTCTGGAGTGTTTGCCACGGCCATCTTTTGGTTCTCGCCGCGGCCAATCTTTTTGTTCTCACCGCGGCGAAGTCTTCCCTTCACAGCTCGAACATACTCTAGTATTTTGACCATAACTTTCTCTGTAGTTATCCAAATTGAGTGATTTTTGATTTGCCGTAACCTAGAGACATAGGGATACAAATTTTATGAAGGAATGGAGTTTTAATTCTGTCTTTAAGATTTTCAATTTTTGGTTGGAAGTTGAGGTAAGAATTCTGCTGAAACTTAAGAACAGTCTAAAATATTTTGAGTTTATCTTTTTGTATACTGAACCAAATTGAATGATTTTGGTGTCATTAGAAAGTTAAGACATTATAGAACAACTTTACAGAAGGAAGTTTTGCCTTATTTTATCATTTACCTTATCAGATTTAGCATGGAAAGTTGATCCATATGTGTATTAGAGGAAAAATTTGAAGTGATCAATGAAGTTATAAAATTGTTTGACATTGTTTTGTTGCGATCCAATTGTAAATATACATGGTATTAATGAGTGCTTTGATATCTGAATGATTTATTGATAAGGATCGCAATAGAGTACCCCGGAATTGTCATTAAACATGCATTGTGCATATTTTATAAGTACGTGTGCATAAAAGAATACTTGTATTTTTATGCAAAGATGTGATGTTTATGAATGTGTTATGTATGTTATAGAAGACGCCAGTCGGACATTGCTGAACCATCCAGGCAATAGCTTATTGGAGCGTACTGTGAGTCAACCTAGATGATTTTCTAGGATTGATTTGATTTGATTTGTTTAGACTTCCAACATTATTAAACTGATTGCGATTTGTCTATGAATTTTGAACTTTAATTATCCGAGGAGATCAATATTCGGGAATATATTGGAAGTGCTTTGATTGCTATGAAATTTTGAATAGTACGTGAATTCTCAACGAAAGTTGAATGCTGGACTTAGATCCGATGATTATGAGTTTTCTTTGAGCATCATATGTGATTGCCATATATGCCATATTCAGTTTTGATGCATTGGAAGTGTTCTGATTTGATGTGAAATCCTTTATGATATGTGAATTCTCAACGAATGTTGAATGCCGGACTTAGGTCCGATGATTATGAGTTTCTGATTAAAAATCATACGTGATTGTCTGATATGGCATAATCAGTATTTGATGCAATTCATAAAATGCATGCTCAGATAAAGGCATTGTGACTTGAGTAGCCAGTATGAAGCGCTTCCTCGTAGAGCTTTGCTCCGTGATATATGTTATGCACATAGAGCTTTGCTCTGTAATATATGTGTGTGCACGTAGAGCTATGCTCCCTGATTCTGTTCTGACTTAGCCCTATGGGTCAATATTTGTATAAGTGTGTGATAGGAACTCAGTCACAATAATAAGAACGAATGTGAGTCTCATGCATATAACATTCATATAAGATTGAAATTCATGAATGATTTGCAAAGCTGTAATGAGTGACCATATGTTATGCCATGCTATGTAAGTGTCTGACAAAATAATTATTTGTTCTGAATGAATATCTGTGATATATGTTGATGTATGTATATGATTCGGTGCAATCATCAATGATGGTTCACTCATGGAGTTCGCAAAATTTATCAAAAATTGCAACGTGGCTTTTCAGGTTCAGAGGAGTTATCCAATTAGATCAATTGGAGTTCAGCCACTAAGGTCTGATATGGATTAGGGGTCAGGATTAGTTTGCACTTGCATATGTCTTCATTAATTTTAATTTTGAATTATGTTCCGCAAAATTGTACAAAGTGTATGTAAAAGATTTGGTAATGAAATGACTTTATGATTTCAAGTGTTTTGTATCTAAAAAGGGCCCAAATTATTGTTGAATACTAATGTTTGTAACAATTGAAACTTGTAAATAAAAATGTTTTTAAATGACATGAACCCAATTTGATTAGTGATTTCCACTTACGTGTACCTTGTTTTAAAGAAACAAAAGTTTTGTAATAAATTTTGACTAAATGGTCGTTCTAGCATGCCACCCTTGCGGAGTACGTACTCGAATATCACCATGGATATCGGGTACGTGTCTTGTGAGAGTGGGGTGCTACATAATTCTAACTTGTAGATCTCAAAAAGTGGTGACATAACAATGCACAAAAAGTGTTGGACTTATATATAAAACAATTAATTACCTCTTGTGAAGGTATAAGAAGCTGAGAAGTAGAACAAGACTAACGTTGAAGTTGATCCTAAACCAATGTTGGACTTGTCTTAATTTTACTGAGAGAAACAATACAAAACTATTGTAGGTCCTAACTTAATGTCAAACCTCAATTATGTGCAGCTATGTGAAGAATAAAAGTTATAAAACAAGATAAGTACCAGTGTTGGTATTAGTCTTATGTTGGCTTTTAGACACAACTTACGAGAATATATGATTTCTTAAGTTAAAACCCTTTAGAACTTTATTTTTTTAATCCTAACTATAAATACTTCTATTAAAATTTAGCTTGAGTGCTTTTAGAATCTTTAAGCATTCTTCTAACAAACTTTAAAAGTACTTCTTGTTTTCTTTTTGTATTTTTGTTCTTTGTTAGTATTGGAGAAAGATTTGGAGTAAAGATTAGAGGAGCTTGTGGCATCTTCTTTTATTCTTTTCTTATACTGTTTTCTTCTGTATTGAGAATTATTGGTTTAATGTTCATTATGATTAGTAGATAGAAATCCTAGTTAAGGTTAGGGATGTAGCTTGTAAGGATTCTTTAATTATTTATGCATAATTTGATTATTTGATTGGTTGAATTTGTTCTCTTTGATCTTAATTTTGTATTTATGATTGACCACCATAAATTCAATCTTAAGGATTATATAAAGTACTACCAAGTGAAGTAGAATTTGTGCACTAGGAGAATAAACATAAAGAATGATAATATCTTAGACTTTAGGAATAACAATTTAGATTAACTATGCATAATAATTTTGATTAGGTTAATTTATATGTCTAGACATGGTAGTTGCTAATTAGATATACATGTGTGCATTGACTGAGGGCATAGATACTTTAGGTCAATTATTATTTCAAGCTAAACAATCAATCTTATATGATAAGTAGAATTATCTCTAAGTAAATCATGAAGGCCTAATTGTTGTTTTGTTGATATTTCTTGTTATTCTGATTACTTTGTTTTCTTTAGTTTAGTAATTAAATTCTTTTAAATTAACTCTTTATTTTACTTAGTTAGTTAGTTTAACTAAGATTAATGGATCTAATGACTAGTTGTTTGTGGAAATGATACTATAAAGTCACTCCAATTTAGTAAACTATCTATAATAGACTTTGTGCATTTACAAATATAGAGCAAATTAATAGTCACTTCTAACCTCAACAGTTCTCTAAATTTTTGGTTAAACACATTGATATATTCATGCATCTTCATCTTATATAATCTTTACTTCAGATACAACCTATTTGTAAGAGACTTTGATATGTATCAATTCTTCAGTTTCTTCTATTTCTCTATAGACAGTGCAATTTCCTTGACGCAATATATGACCTCATTTGTCAGATAACGTTGCATGGTTCCAGTTACTTACACCTATAGCTCTTCCTATTTAAGGGCATCGACATCTTCTGGCTTACTATCTCGTAACTCCTTAAGCATATGTTATTTACTAACATATATTGCACTCTTTATATTCTACATTATGAAACTTTTAGTTCCATTTAAACTTCCCCAATTCAAATTTTGCAATCAAATTCATTATTGTCTTCACTATACTCAAGAAAAAATATGATAGAAAGAAAAAAGAATAATACAAAAGATTTTTAATGTGGTTCAACCAATTGGGTATGCCAACGTGCTCAAGAGTCAAAAGCGATTAATTTTTCTATTAATTAATCATCCACTTGATGAAAATTATAATTTGCTTATATATAGACTAGGCTTACACATTTACACAAGTATAACTAATTATAAACTTTATCTAGTATATAATTTGCCTTTTACCAAAATAAATATAATATAATCATGATTCTAATAAGTTATAGAATCCTTTTGGAGTTTGAAATATATCAAAAACATGTTTGTAGATAATGTTATCTGTCACAAACATGATCTTGTTTCAAGCCATGTATCTCACTGTTTCTTTTTATAACATGGATATAGACAGCTGACACATATATGTCGTGGATCTTTATGCGTCTTTGCAGATATAAACATAAATTCCAATATGCTCGTGTTGTAGATTGTAAAAAAATTTATATCACACTAATACACTTGTACTCTAATATATGTCTTCACCTCTAATTTTTATAGAAGAATACACTCTGATGATGTGCCAAGTCATATTTGTAAGGCAGTACAAATATATATGGTACGACCATTCTAGATTTATGTATTAAAAAAAAGAAGTAAATAGCAAGTTGACAACAACTTGCATGCAAGACTATCAACAACTTGCATGCAAGCTGTTAGTCGGTACACAACAGCTTTCTATGCAAGTTGTCACACAGTGAAGAGTCTATCAAAGACCCGCCCTTCCTCCTCTCTTAACAAACATATGCATATCAAACGTGCATGAGATGTGTGGTGAGTTCGAGAGTAAATTTTAGAGAGCCATTTTGTGTGAGAGTGATTTTTGGGGTATTTTTAGGAAACGTTTTTCTAAAAAGGGTAAGTGACAAAATAGTTTGGATATTATCCTAGGGATAGTAAATTTGGGAAGCACCTTATGTCAGAGTGGCACTATTTTTTTGTATCATTTTTCACTCTATGTACTTGTTATTTTCATTAGTGGAAGATTTATTAGGAGTTTGACCTGTGGATGTAGCCCAAATTAAAGGTGAATCATGTTAAATTTTTGCGTGTTATTTCTTTACTTATTTTATCATTGGTATTTAATTCATAATTTTTCTCAACAAATGGTATCATAGCTAGGTTCGGTTCTATGTCAAAGTATTTCTCATCGAAGATAGAGGCAAAAATAAGCAAGATGATTAGCCTAAATGGATCTAATTATGACATATGGAAGAATAAGATGAAAGATCTTCTGCTCGTCACAAAAATGCATTCATCGGTATTTACCACAACAAAACCAAAAAATAAATCAGACGAGGAGTGGCATTTAAGCATGAGTAGGTATGTAGTTTTATTCGGCAATTTGTTGAAGATAATGTGTATAATCATATCTTCAATGAGACTCACGCACGGACATTGTGGAAGAAGCTCAAGGAGTTGTATGCCTCAAAAATTGGTAACAATAAATTATTTTACCTAAAAAAATTAGTACAGATAAAATATCATGAAGGTACCTCTGTGGCAAATCACTTGAATAAATTTCAAGGGATCGTGGATCAATTATTAGGAATGGGCATAAAGTTCGATGAAGTGCTTGCCCTTTTCATGCTTACCTCCTTGCTAGAGTCTTGGGAGACTTTAAAGATCTCAATCACCAATTCTGCAGTTGACGGTGTTGTTAACATGGAATCTGTAAAAAGTGGAATTTTGAATTAAGAGATGAGACAGAGATCACAGAGTTCGGCCTCTTCAACACAATCAGAAGTTTTGTTCAAAAGTTCTAAGGGAGGAGCAAATCTAGAGGTTCAAATTTCAGAGATAAAAGCAAAGGAAGATCAAACAAATATGTAAATGTTGAGTGCCATCTCTGCAAAAAGAAGGGTCATATCAAAAGGTTCTATCGAAAGTTCAAAGAAGAAAAGAACAAAGGAAAATAAGTCAAGAAAGATGATAGTAGTGATGATGAACACGCATCGACAACTACCACCATTGATGACTTTCACATCGTCTCATATGATAATGATATGAATAGTGCATCTTGTGAGTTCAACTAGATAGGTGACAGTGGTGCCACTATTTATGTCACTTCATATAAAAAAATCTTCTCATCATATACAGAAGGAGATTTTGGTGTCATTAAAATGGGAAATAGCGGTTTTGTCAAATCACTAGAAATGGTGATATTTGCTTGGAAACAGGCAATAGCATGAGACTGCCTCTGAAAGATGTTAGACATGTTCCTGATCTTCGTCTAAATCTGATATCGGTTGGCATACTTAATGATGAAGGCTTTTGCAGTGCTTTCAAAGATGGAAAATGGAAACTTACTAAAGGCTCCTTGGAAATCGCCAAAGGTAAGAAGTGCTCAAAAGTTGTATGTGATGCAGGCAAAGTTCTCTAATGATGTTGTGAATCCAATAGAGAAAGATGATGCAATTGAATTATGGCACAGGAGACTCGATCATATGAGCGAGAAGGGGATGACTCAGTTGGTGGAAAAGAATGCATTATTTGGAGTTGACTAGGTACATTTAAAGAAGTGTACTGATTGTTTTACAAGAAAGAAAAATATAGTTGCTTTCAAAAGTTCCCCTCCTTCCACAATAAAGAATGTGTTGGATTTGGTACACCCAAATCTATGTAGGTCAATGCCAAAGTCACTAGGTGGTGCCCAATAATTTTTGACTTTCATTGATGACCATTTTGGGAAGACGTGGGTATACACCTTGAAGACTAAAGATAAAGTGCTAGATGTTTTCAAAGAATTCCATGCCTTAGTTGAAAGACAAATTGGGAAGATGTTGAAATGCATTCTAACGGACAATGGCAGAGAGTACACTGGACCATTTGACATCTATTGCAAAGAGCATGGTAATTGACATTAGACTACTCCTCCTGAGACACAACAGTTGAATAGTTTAGCTTAGAGGATGAACAAGACTTTGATGGAGAGAGTTAGATGCCTACTTTCACATGTAAAATTGCCTAAGACATTTTAGGGTAAGGCTTTATTCACAGCAGTTCATGTATTAAGTCGCTCACCATGCATCCCTTTACAGTCAGATGTTTCGGAGAAAGTATGGTCAAGAAAGGATATTTCCTATGATCATTTAAATTATTAGGTTGCAAAGCTTATGTCTATATCCTTAAAGATGAGAGATCTAGGCTTAATGTCAAGACTCGCCAGTGTATATTTATTGGTTATGGAGAAGATCAATTCGGTTATTAGTTTTATGATCTAGTCTAGAAGAAGTTGTTTCGGAGCCGGGATGTTATATTTGTCGAAGATCAAACCATTAAAGATATTGGCAAAGTGAAAAAGGATGTTCCAAGAACGGTGCGAAGACGATTTGGAGATGAAGTTTAAAATCACCAGCTAAACGTAGCTGATGATGATGCTCCCATTCAAAACCAATCAAATGAAGATTCTAATGAAGATGATGTCCATAATCAACCACCAGCATCAAGGATTGCTCAGGTTCCAATAAGGAGATTTATGCGAGTAAGATAAGCCACTACTAGATACTCCAGTAAGCAGTATGTGTTGCTTACTAATGGGGGATAACCTAAAAAATTTTCAAGAGGCTATGATAGATGAACATAAGATAAAATGGGCTAAAGCCATGCAAGATGAGATGAAGTCCTTGCATGAGAATAAAACTTTTGAGCTGGTGAAGTTGCCAAAAGGCAAGAAAGCCTTGAAAGATAAATGGGTGTTTAAGATTAAGAATGATAAACACAATTCTCATCCAAGATTCAAAGCTAAATTGGTTGTTAAACGATTTATCCAAAGAAAAGGTATTGATTTTGACGGAATATTTTCACCAATTGTGAAAATGACATCCATCCATATAGTGCTCAATTTAGTAGCAAGTATATACTTAGAAATCGAGCAATTAGATGTCAAGACAACCTTTTTACATGGAAATTTGGAAGAAGAAATATATATGGAGCAGCTAGAGGGTTTCAAGGAAAAAGGGAAAGAGGACTATGTATGTAGATTGATGAAAAGCCTTTATGATTTAAAACATTCACCGAGACAGTGGTATAAGAAGTTTGAAACAATTATAGGCGAGCAAAGTTATAAAAAGACTACTTTAGATCACTGTGTTTTTGTACAGAAATTCTCTGTTGATGATTTCATTATCCTTTTACTTTATGTTGATGATATGTTGATTATTGGGCAAAATATCATTAGGATTAATAGTTTGAAAAGGTAGTTAAGCAAGTCTTTTTCCTTGCAAGACTTGGGGCCGATAAAACAGATTCTTGGCATGATGATTATTAGAGATAAGGGCGCCAAGAAATTATGGTTATCACAAGAGAAGTACATTGAGAAAGTACTTTAAAGGTTCAACATGGATAAAGATAAAGTGGTTAGTTATCCTCTTGCTAATCACTTTAGGCTGAGTATTAAGCAATGCCCTTCGATGGATGAAGAGAAGGAAGAGATGATGAAAGTCCCCTATGCTTCTGATGATGGGATTTTGATGTATGCCATAGGATGTGCACGACTAGATATTGCTCACGTAGTTAGAGTAGTGAGTAGGTTCCTTTCAAATCCTATAAGGAACATTGGGATGCTGTGAAGTGGATTCTCAAATATTTACGTGGTACTTCTAAAATATGCTTATGGTTTGGAGCTACCAAGCTTGTGATAGTTGCTTACACAGATGCAGACATGGCTAGTGATGTTGACTCGAAAAAGTCTATTTCAGATTGCCTAATTATCTTTACAGGGGGATTCATGTCATAGAAATCAAAATTGCAAAAATGTGTTGCTCTATCCACCACTGAAGCGAAATTTATTGCTGCAACTGAAGCATGCAAGAAGCTCCTATAGATGAAGAAGGTCTTAGATGAACTTGGTTTTCAGCAGGATAGATATCAACTATTTTGCGATAGTCAGAGTGATATTCACCTTGGGAAAAATTTCTCATTCCATTCAAGATCAAAGCATATTGATGTGAGACATCACTATATCAGAGAGGAGTTAAAGAAGAAGCTATTACAGCTTAAGAAGATTCATACGAATAAGAATGGATCAGATATGATGCAAAATTTTTACCCATGGAAAGTTTGAGTTCTATCGATCATCTGCAGGAATGATAGTAAACTCTAGGTAATTGGTAGGGGGAGAATTATAAGGTAGTACCATTATAGATTTATGTATTAAAAAAAGAAGTAAAAAGCAAGTTCACAACTTGCATGCAAGACTATCAACAACTTGTCATTTTAAATTTATGTATTAAAAAAAAAGAAGTAAAAAGCAAGTTGACAACAACTTGCATGCAAGACTATCAACAACTTGTCATTTTAGATTTATGTATTAAAAAAAAGTAAAAAGCAAGTTGACAACAACTTGCATGCAAGACAGAGGGTCTTTTATAGACCTTCCACCACACGGTGGAGGGTCTAAAAAAGACCCTCCCCTCCTCCTCTCTTAACAGGCATATGCATATCAAACATACATGAGATGTGTGGTGAGTTCGAGAGTGAATTTTAGAGTCATTTTGTATAAGAGAGTGATTTTTGGGGTAATTTTAGGAAATATTTTTCTAAAAACGGTTAGTGACAAAATAGTGAGGATATTATCCTAGGGATAGTAAATTTAGAAAACATCTTGTATGAAAGCGCCACTTTTTTGTTGTATCATTTTTCACTCTTTTTATTTGTTATTTTCATGAATGGAAGATTTATTCAAAGTTTGGTCGTGGATGTAGCCCAAATTAGAGGGTGAACCATGTTAAATTTTTACATGTTATTTCTTTGTTTATTTTACCTGTGAGATTTAATTCATAATTTTTCCCAACAATATTTACCAAAATACTTTTGAGAAACTTTTTTTTTTTCTGAAATGTCAAGATTGTATATTTGCATGTACAAGTCATGTAAAATATCTCTTGACGTGAATTCAAGCAGGTAACATTTAGTTTTCTTAGTTTTAATTATTTGCATCAGTATGTTCATCAAGCTAGAAAGAAGTCTAGAAATCAATTAAAGAGACTGATTAAGAAATATGTTAGGCTGTTCGAGAAGTAAATCTTGTAGTTCATGTATAAGGCGTCACTTTAATGCCCAACTGTTGATTTTGGAAGTTAGCAGGCTTTTAGTATTCCAGATATCATTATACAGCCGATGAGACTTACTACTTAATTGTTAACATCATGGAACATAATACTTGTCATAAAAAGATAAGTCTTCAAAAAAAGAATAAAAGAAAGAAAGACGTAAGCATGATTTTGTGGTTTGCCTCCTCCTCCAAGAGATTATAGTTGAGAATGCCTTTCTTTTATTTGCTCGAGCCTGATTCTCCAAAGAAATCCAATAGAGATGGCATATAAATACAATCATTATAGTGATTGTACTAATAACTCATAACGTAGGGCCAAAACCCAATGATTAGGATTAATAACCGACGGGGCACTAATCCTTGGTTTTTAACGTTAATTAAAGTAACTCAACAACCGACTTCATGAGCACAAGAGAAGAATGATCAATGGGGATAACTCCATACTTTGGTTTTATCTTTCTGTCGTATTTAACATTGATTTGTTCAAACGTAATAATCCTTTTGCTGGGGTATTTTTGTTGTGTTGTAGGACCTAGTATGTATGAATTGTGACATTCACATTTACAGAGACCTCTCTCTAACCCCACCCAACTTCGCTGGCTTCCCAATTCCCATGCTACTCTACAAAACTCACTTTCAGGTTCTTCTTTTTCGTTCCTGACATCGTAGTACCCTGTCTTTGGCATTTATTCATACCTCTTGTGGTGTCTTATTATGACTCCAATATATTCAGATAGTTTAGATGCTGCCATTGGATTTCCAGTCGTAAACTGGTCCAGGTTCCCCAACTTGTACCTCAAAATATCAATATTTTTCGTTATGAAAGGTGGATTTGGTGGATAAAACTCCATTAGGTCACGCCGAGAGATCTAAAATGACCAGAAAATAACTAGTACGAATTCGAATCTCATTCTGAATAGTAGATAAAAAATTATACGTCCTGACTCAAAGGGGCAACTTAGTTGAGATTCGCACTAGTTATTCTAAAGATTCACAGGGTAATTCAAGAAGGAAAATAGAAAAGGATGTGTTGCACAATTCGAATAGGGACATTTTGAAAACCTATCTATCCTTAAAAATAAGGAACAGGTCAATCCTAAAACGAAGATTGCACTAGAAAATTTATATTTAGTTTAATTAAATTTGATTTTTTAAATACTTTATTATTGCTGATATTTTTATATATTTATGTATCTAAAGTCTTTGCTGTTGGAACTTTGTTTTCATATTTGAGGAAATGTCATTTTTAAAAATTGTAGGTGACCTACTTGTTTGTAGTTTATTTCTTTTAGATTTTTCTTATGTACTCTCAGTTATACTCGTAATTGGTTATTATAGACTTAGATTTAAGTTTTAGAGTTGTTTAAGTGAAGGAGATAATTAAACAAAATAAGAATCATATTTACTCATCATATAGTAAGGTTAATATTTTTCACTTTTTAACCTTTTGTTTTGTGTTTATATTATATATTTATCTATTTTTACATTAACTTAGGTTAGATCAGGTGTCCTTAGCTACGTCAATTAGTATGTCAATCAAGGTAGAGACTCAAACAATTGTCAAGGTCTATCTCCCTCTCTCCTTTACTGCAGTGGATTGAAGAAATTAAGGTGAACAACTAAGCCTTGAATTCTCATCAAGGCTTGAACAACTAAGCCTAGAACAACTAATCATATGAAATGATGAGGCATTGACCTACACTGTTGTGCTAGGCTAAATGTACAGTTACCATCATTTTGGTCAATATTAGGTAGATTAAGGACAAGTGCGAATTGCATTCCGTGGACAATTAGTCAAAAAGAAAAACTAAAAAGTTAAAAGAGCATCAAAATCAAATTTCGTAGGTAGTAAATTAAATATGAGTTGACACAACCCTCCCCCCAAAGGAAAATAAGAGCTGAAGGCCCGCATGGGTAGTTCAGTTGGTCATTAGAATGGTAAGTTGAGATCAAGGTTTTATGTTAAAGTTCCAACTGCGGTAGTGTGAGAGTTCATCTAATGTGGTGATTCCTTGTGCGCACCGACGTTGGGTCATCCTTCTGAGAAGCTAGCTGAGATCAGGCCATGATTTACGCCTCTCACAACTCTGTCAAGTCAGGATGTGGGGACAGTTAAGGTGGATGATTCGACCTTTTTGAGAGCTGAAGGGAGAAAAGAAAAGAATCGAAGAAGACACCAAGAAAAAAGAGATCAGTGAAAAAAGGTTGACGTGGAGATACCTTCATGATGAATATATTGACCCAACTATAGAAAATGCACTCTCTAAGATCTGTTTGCATTATTGTATGTAGGATTCATTGAAAAGAAGCAGTTTTGGTAAAGTTCTATCGAAGTAAAAGGAATTTCTAGGGTGGAAAAGAAAGAAAAGAACTAAAACTTTTTTTTAAAAGACGACCCTTATTTTTTTACCAACTCTTTTGACTCTCTCTAACCCCTATACAACCGAAACTTCACATCACCTTGAAAATAACCAAATAACAAGCGTAAGGAATTCTTTTTTATTATTTTCTTGAGTGCCTTACCAGCGTACTGTGGATTTGGAGAGAACCGAAAGGTCCAACTAACACGATTGACCTCTTCGATCCTCCCATTATCTTTCCATTTTCAAGCATCGGCGAATCAAAGATCTTGTGTGTTTTACGAAATTTGTGCTCTTGATGACATATTTATGTAGTTGTTTCACTTCTTTTGTCTAGTTTTACTACTTTTCCTTCCTTTTAATATATGAAAACTATGCATGGCATTCACACTTTTGCTGTTTGCGTTGCAGGAAAGTTTTCTTTCTAGGATATGTCTGCAATTGCCTTATATCAAGATAATTCCCTCAATTTATTTTTTGTTTAACACCTGCAAAAGGGAGATAAAGAGCATCAGGAAAAGACTTATGATGCTTAACTCATATAAGGAAAGTCGTAGGTTTCCAATGTTTTATAGAAGGGTTAGGAGCATGGCGGCCGCAATTAAATAGTGTGATGATGATAAATTATCCAGAGTAACTAATCTTAAAGTGCTCAACTTTTTAGGATTTTAATATCTTAAAATTTTAACAATTTAGTTAAAAAGTTAGTTTTTGTTGATGTAGTTAGTAAATAGACATTTACGTAGCATTTGGTAGACATATTATATCATCAAAAATAACCTTTTAAACTGAACTATTAAGGTTTAAAAGGTTAGTAATTTAATTGAAAATTTTAAAAGTTTTAGCATTGAATTGAAAAAATCCTTTAAAAATTAAAACACTTATGAATATGTTATCCATAAATATACTTTTAATCTTGAACCATTTGATTTAACTTTACAATAGTAACTAAAACTACTAAAAATATTAATCAAATGGTCAAACTTCTAATTTATTATAAATCATAGTCCACTTTTAATTCTTTCATTAACAATGTTCACATAGACTGTCATGTAAACTAGTCATTTTATACATCAACAACATACATGTAACATTTCAAACAATTTTAAAAAAAGAAAAATGAATAAAAGAGAGAGAAAACTTTATATTTCACAATCTCAATCCTCTTCTTCTCTAATAGAGCAAAAGAAGGATTCAAAAATTGACTCAAGAGACATATTTCACTCATTAATAAATAAATGACCAAGAACTTTAACTCTAGCAGAAGGGTAAGATCATTTAAAGGAATGAAGAGAAATTAAGGGTCCTTTTAATATGTATTGAATTTATAGTGACTCAATCATGTTTATAATTTGACCTAATTTATGATTCGATGAAATCTTGAAATTATGACCCAAGTATGTCGGTTGAGAAATTAGAAAAGACTTAAAGCTATTATAAGACATGGAACTGACATCAGACTCATATGAATTAGAATGAAAATTGAGAAATCGGAATGATATCGATGTTCATGTAAAGAGTGTGCTCGATGCCAGACTCATGACATGAAATTTGAAGACGCAAAAAAAGTATAATTTCACTGGCCTTAAATATCATACAAATAAAACTAGACTATAAATACCCTTAATTAGCATTGTATATAGTGTGTGAAATGTCATACTCTTTAACTTTGTATTGTTTTCTCACAATAATAAGAAATTTATCTCTCTACCTGTGGACATAGGTCACATTGACTAAATCACGTGAATTATATATTTTTGTTTCATTTATTTTCTTCCTTTATAATTGATTGCAGAACAAGTGGCATTAGAATCTATGGTTTCTTTACGAATCTAGGGTTTGTTGTTCGGATGTCTCTCTATAAAATCAATTTTGAGAAATTTAATGAATTAAATAATTTCACTCTATGGAAGGTGAAGATGAGAATTCTTCTTATTTAGTTAGGATGCATAATAGTGCTGGAAGGAGAAGAAAAATTGTCAAAGTGTTTGAAGGCATCAAAGAAGGAAGAGAATTGTCAACAGGACATATCGTTGCACTTTTGTGTTTGGGAGAAGAAGTCTTGAGAGAGATGACTGATGAAAAAAGTGTTGCATCATTATAAAAATAACTTGAAAGTAAATACAGGTAAAAATTAGATTGATTACTTTCACTTCATAATCGAGTTCATTAGTTGATTTTTGTGTGTGATTGAAAGTGAAGTAACTTATGTAGAACCAAGATTCCGATTTTGCTTTGCTGGGTGATGAATTGTTTAAATTTTTATTCTTTTGGAGATAAAACTAGTTAAGTTTGGTGGAATTTTTGGTTGGCGATAATGTTGATTTGTAGTTTAGTTTTTACAAAATACATTTAAGCTATTTTGTATCTGGAACCGATGAAGGAGCACAGGATCTCTGCCAATCCTCTCGCCCCTTTTTTCCCCACGAAGGTTATGCCCTCTTCTTCGACAGGGTATGTAAACAGGCAGTTCTTTTTTAGGATTGACTAAGAGGTATCTAATGTTGGCCATCATCAGGTATATTTCTTCATTATATTTTATTTTTTTATGTATTTATTATAATTTTATTTACATAATTATTTCGCGTGTTAGTTTTACTTATTTACTTTTTAATCTGCATCATTTTTTCTTATCTCATTTGCATTGTGGGTCTACGAGAAACAACTTCTCTACTATGTAAGGGTGAGGCTGCGTACTATCAGACCTCCCCAGACCCTGCTTTACTGTGGGGTTTCAGACTGGATGTGATGATGATGATGATGATGATGATGATGATTATAAGGTGTTAAGGTTAAAATTGAAGAAGAGAATCAAGAAATAGTCTTTTTATGTTCATTGCCTAATTCATAAGAAAGCTTTATCGATACTATGTTGTATTGTGAAGAGATTATCCTTGTTGGTGATATAAAGGATGTTATACAATCCAAGAAATTGAAGAAAAAGTTTTTTGGCATATATAAAGATGGATCATATTTAAGTCTAGTTGTTAGTAGAGAACAATGAAAGAGATATTGGAAATGAGAGTAAATTATGATTTAAATCAAAGCTTAAAGTTGTTTAATTTTTTGACTATAAAGAAAAGGGGAACTTTAGAAAGGAAAGTCCACAACAGAAGAAGGGAAACAAGAAAAAAGAAGCAGATGGAAAAGCAAGTGTTGTTGTAATATAGGAGAGTTCTGAAAAAGAGGATGGAAAAGGCAATAATATTTTGACTATTAGTAATTATGATTCTACAAATAGGAGAGTATTAGACATAGGTTTATCATACGATTTTCAACAAGGACTATTTATGTTATTTTAAAAAATGGAATGGTATTATCAGATTTGGTGATGATGGAGAGCATGCTATCAAAGGTAATGGTTCAGTGTAGATCTAAGTACATAATGGAGTTGTTAGGACATTGGATGTTTAGTATATTCCTAAGATTTAAAACAATTTTATTTCAATGGACACTTTTGAAACTCAAGGGTATGAGTTTTTTGGTAGTGATGGGAAGCCTAAAATGTTAATGAGTGTCATTACTATGATGAAAGGGAAATTACAATATAGAATTTATATCTTAATGAGAAAATAGTAATGGAATTGGTAGTTATTTCTCAATCTTTAGGATAAAATGATGTAGTATGGAGTTATGGCATTGTCACATGAGCAGGGACTTAAAATATTAAGAAAGTGTTTTTGGATCGAACTGTAACTAGGATAATAAAAATATATGAGTTCTGTGTTTTTAGCAAGCAGTGTAGGGCCAAATTTAATTTAGGTAAGCACATTTCCATAGGCATTCTTCATAATATTCATTTAGATTTATGGGATCATATTTCAGTTCAATCATATAGAGCTTGTAATTACTTCATTACCTTCACTAATTATTATTCTAGAAAATTTTAGGTATATTTTATGAAATTAAAGGATGAAATATTTGGAAAGTTTAGGGAGTGAAAGACTATGGTTAAAAAACAAACTAAAAAATAAGTTAAGATACTTAAATAATTTTATGAGTTCTATAAGAAGAAAGGTATGGTAAGGCACCACATTATACGCCATACACCACAACAAAATATAGTTACAAAACGTATTAACTAAACTCTACATTGTGCGTCATACACCGTAACGAACTTGCAAAACATATTAACTAAACACCACACTGTACATCATACACCACAACAAAATTGCAAAACATATTAACTAAACACTCATATAATGTACTACATATATGTAATTAAATGTTGAACTTTCAAAAGAATTTTACATTGAGACAGTTAATATTACTACTTATCTGGTAAATTTATTGACTGCAATAAATTTTAGGACTCCTCAACATGTATGATACGATACTTTCTCTCATTATTCTAGTTTACATACATTTATTTGTCCTATTTATGCTCATGTAAATGATGGTAAACTAGAGGTAATAAAATGTACATTTCTAGGATATGTCATTGGAGTTACAAGTTATAAATTATGGTGTGCTAAAAATGATAGAACTCCAAAATTTATTATTAGTAAAGATTTTACTTTTTATGAATCTACTATTTTGGCTAGAGAGAAGATTTTGATGATCATACAGGTAAAAAAGGTATAGGTGTTGACCAGAAGGTAAATTTTCAAATTAAAACTCTAAGCAAAGTAGTTATAAATCATTATATGGAGGAATAACCAAAAAGTATAGGAGAAAAGAGAACAATGAGATAACAATCTGCATACCAAACTGTGCTCCCATCTATCACTTCTAAAGGAGATTATGAAAACCATTAACAAATTGATTAGCAATTTCCTATAGAATGGAACAGATAATATGTCAAAAAATTTCAAGGTGAAACGGTTTAAAGTTTGGTTACCTAAGCAAAATGAAGGCTTGGGCATCCCCTCAACTCGAATCATGATTAAAGCTTTACTCATCATGAGCCTATAGAAGCTATACATAAACATGAAAATCCTATGGGTGAAATGGGTACATCATTACCTTTTAAAACGAATAGAAATTTGGTTTGTTAAGATAAAGTCTTAGAATTTCTGGTCCTTAAAGCAATTATTACTAACTATAGATGAAGTGGAAGCCTTCGTAAAGCATATAATAAGAGATAAGATAAGCACATCATTCTAGTTATATCAGTGGCACGACTTGGGACTTCTATACAAATTGAGGGAATCAAATCTTTTAAAACAATCGTCTTTATAGACATTAAGGTACAAGCTCTTTTAAAGGAAAATGTCTGGTTTTGACCTATGTACACCACTAGAGTCTGCAATGAACTTACAAAGAATATGCCAAACTACATACCTAATTCCACCAAAACATATATAGTCGATTGGTTGCAACATAAGAAGTTGCAGTTCACACCCTCTTTATATAAGAAACTTCTACTAAGTCCTCAAACCAAATCTAAATGGACAAACTTAGTATAGGATTAAACATTATTCCTTTCATTGCTTTAATTTTTGTCTTGTGGTTCTACTAACCACTCCTTGAAATTTTGCAGCAGATATAAATTATGGATTATGTATAAAAGCCAATAAGAACCTAAACCATCTTTTTCTTAAGTTGAAATTTCTTTCCAACCTTATGGAGCATAGTTCTTAAGCTTTTTGTGTGCAAGGTGATTACTACAAGCAATCTAATATTATTAGTTGGACTTTAAACACATTTCCATACTAAAAGAGTTCAAATGTTACTCAAACTAGCTTTTGGAGCATTGGTTTACTACATCTAGTGTGATTGTGTGAAGAATATGAGATTGTTTAGAAAAGTGAAAAACCAATATATACATCACTATTTAGATATTAGTGTATAAGATATCAGCTACACTAAATGTTAGAGAACTTACCTAAATGATCCTAAATTGGAGAATTTGGATACTTACACTATTGTTATGGTTTTATATTAAAAGGGCCACAATACTTCTCTTTCTTTATTGCTTTCCATTGAGATGTAAAATTTATTGCTCTAAAAGCCTTGCAACAATAATATTAATTAACTTTTTAAAAAATAGAGAAATCAAAATTCTTATTAAGTATTTAGCTTGTGTTGAAGTTATTGAAATTAATCATGTTACATATACTTTGGCAATAACTGTGAATACATACTATGACGAACCAAAAACTTATAGAGAAGAAATAGATAGTAAAGAAGCATCAAAATGGTTGATTACCACGTATGAGGAGATGCAATCTTTATACAAAGTGAAACATAGGAACTTGTACCATTACCAACGGGTGTAAAGTTAGCGGAACATAAATAGGTCTTTAAAAGAATATGGTATCCGTAGGGTTGAGCCAATTAGGTTCAAGACAAGGCTAGTGGCACATGATTTTTTACATAAGGAGGGAATTGATTACAATAAATCAAAAATCTTATTACATATACTTTTTAAAAAATAAAGAAATAAAAAATCTTGTTAAGTATTTAGCTTGTGTTAAAGTTATTGAAACTAATCATATTACACATACTTTGGCAGTAACTACAAATATAGACTATGATGAACTAAAAACTTATAGAGAGGAAATAGATATTAAAGAAGCATCAAAATGGTTGATTACCATGTACAAGGAGATGCAATCTTTATACAAAGTGAAACATAGGAACTTGTACCATTACCAAGGGTTGTAAAGTTAGTGGAACATAAATAGGTCTTTAAAAGAATAAAGTATTCATAGGATTGAGCCAATTAGGTTCAAGACAAGGCTAGTGGCACATGATTTTTTACATAAGGAGGGAATTGATTACAATAAATCAAAAATCTTGTTACATATACTTAAAAAAAAATAAAGAAATCATATATCTTATTAAGTATTTAGCTTGTGTTAAAGTTGTTGAAACTAATCATGTTACATATACTTTATCGGTAACTGTGAATATAGACTATGATGAACCAAAACTTATAAAGAGGAAAAAGATATTAAAGAAGCATAAAAATGGTTGATTACCATGTACGAGGAGATGCAATCTTTATAAAAAGTGAAACATAGAAACTTGTACCATTACCAAAGGGTGTAAAGTTAGTGGACCGTATGTAGGTCTTTAAAAGAATAAAGTATTTATGGGGTTGAGCCAATTAGGTTCAAGACAAGGCTAGTGACACATGATTTTTTACATAAGGAGCGAATTGATTACAATAAAGTGTTTTCTTGACCATAAGAAGATGGATCGTACGTTTTTCCTAAAGAAATCCTTACATAAGTTGAAACAAACACCAAGGTAGTTATATAAGAGGTTTGATGAATTTATTCTTTCTTAAGTTTTTATTTATAATTAGTGTGATACGTGTGTTTACTTCAGGAAGGTATTATATAGTTCATATATCTATTTATTGTTACACGATGATGATATTTTCATTGCAATTCATAATAAGACTAAGATTAATAATTTGAAGACCTTATTAAGCATTGAGTTTGAGCTGAAGGATTTGGGTGTAACTAAGAAAAATTTAGACATAGAGATTTGGAGGGATAAAAGAGGCAAACCTCTTATACTTATTGCAACAAAAGTACATTAAAAAGGTGTTATAATCTTTTTAAATGGATCGATCAAAATCATTTTACACTCCTTTGATAGCATATTTTAAACTTAATGATGGTGCATTACCTATTTCAAATGTAGAGAAAGATTATATGAAGCAAGTTCCTCACTTGAATGTGGTTGGGTGTTTGATGGATGTCATGGTATGCACAAGACTAGATTTAGCACATGTGGTTAGTGTGGGAAATAGGTTAAAATTAATCTTGGGAAAGCTCACTAAGAAGTTGTTATGTTTATTATATGATTATTGAAAAGTACAAGTGATATTTGCTTGATTTATGGTTATGGTGTTTCAACTAAAGATATAAGTTTCGTACCATATCAACTGGAATGTATCGTATCAGCTAGAAAATGGTATGAAATCAATGTCTTCGATATTAGTCGTTGATACTGGCCAATTTCGAATTTTTTGTCTGGTACCGTTGGTACCATAAATTTTTAAACCTTTAGGGACTAAATTGAAAAAAAATGAAACAATCAACGACAAACGCCACAACATTTTCATGCCTCTCTCTTTTCTACCCATTTCCAACGTTCTCCCTTCCTCTACTATCACCGGTGACCTACTATCACCGTGCCACAACCCGTATCCATTTCCATCATACCACATCACGCTCCATCTTCAAACCTGCCAATAAAAAAGATGAAGGTCGAGCTCCATGAGAGAGATTAAAGAAGCCTAAGAGATCTTAATAGGCGAGACCCTTGTCAGAAAGTGAATAAGGAAAAGCCAAGAGTTCAATTAGAGATGAGAAGAAAAAGTTAGAGAGTTTTAGTGAGTGTCTGCTTACTCTCAAAAACAAAATTTTTGAAGGACAAATAAGCCCTCTCTTCCATCTAACTCATTAAACGTGAAGTGGGTTCAATCAAATATAAAAAATGCCAACCAAAATTTTAAAATTCTTTTATGTTGAAAGTATTATTATCATCAATCAATTTAATATGATAAAAATTAATTTCATGAATATCCCAAGCACATGTATATTACAATTGGTTTCTTTCTTTAGTTGTATGTAGCAAAATTAAAGTGAACATAAGAATATATTTTCTTTTATTATATTTTACATTATTTAATGATTTTAAATTAAATAATAATTTATTTGTAAATTTAATTTATGAACAATTAATTTTTTTTGTTTGAAGGAATAATAATACACCTCATTTATTTTAAGAACATTTAACAATGGAGTTTTATTACTAACCTTTAATAAGATTTTTTGTTTCAATTAAATATAAATTATCATCTTTAATTAAAGATTGATTTAATAAAAATAAATAAATTGTTGTTATTTTAAATTTCTATTATTATAATTTTAAAGATATGGTTTATGTAAATTTAAATTATATAGTACAATATATTAAAGGACTATTATGTAATTTTTTAAAAAATTTAGGACTATTTTATAAATTTGAAAAAATTACTTGAAATAGTACTCGGTATTGACCGATACCAGTACAGTACTGTACGAAAACCCAATCTAGTACCAGTGCCAATACGGTATTCATAAATTAATTTCAATTAGTGACATTGTTGGCTATACTAATTCTGATTATGGTAGAGATCTCTTGAGAAGGAGATCCTTGACATGTTATATCTCTACCATCTTTAGATGTGCAATTAGTTAAAAAGTAACATTTTATCTATAGTTATTTTATCTATGATACATTTGGAAACAACCTCTTTATTAGTTAAGGGTAAGGTTGCATACTACTGGAACTTTCCAGACCCCGTATCTCAGCGGGATTTCACCTTGGTATTGTTTTGTTGGTGGTGGTGTTGCTTTATCTACGATAGAAGTATAATACATGTCATTGACGAAAAGGTAAATAAGGTATATAGTTACACTGCTTTTTAATTGTTTGAATATAAATGTGTAAAATTATATCATTTGTTATGATACTTAAAGTGCATTAAGTTTGGCTAAAAATCTTATTTTTCATGAGAGATCAAAGCATAGTAATATCAAGTTGAACATTATTCGAGATATTATTAAGGATAAGTTTGTTTTTCAAGCAAAAGATAGCCATAACTAATATCCCAATAAATATCTTGACAAAGTCATTACCTATATAAAAGTTAAATTATAGATTGGACTTGGTGAATGTTCTTATAACTTGAAGCCCTTAAGGTCATGTATGGTAAAGAGTGATTTCTAGTTTAATGTTAGAGAATTCAAGTCAAGGTAGAGAATTATGAGATATGGTTTGAATTTTTAGTATCTAATTTAGTTTATGACTTGTCTCAAAATCCTAAATGCTACGATCTAAATAGGATGTTATTTGACGAATCAGAGAAGAACCAGCATCGATATAATATATAGAACTAGCATCGGACTCCTTATGAGTCAGAGACAATTGAGAAGTCAAAATGATGTCGACATTGGTGTCAAGAGCATATCAGGGATCAAACTTGTGGTACAAAATTCAAGAATGCACGAAATATAATTTCACCTTAGATATCTTACAAATAATCCTAGAATATACATACTTTGATTAAGGTTTATATTGTACGTGGCATGTTATACTCTTGACCTTATATCATCTTCTCACAATAATAAGAAATATATCTCCCTACTATAGATATAAGTCACATTGACCAAACCACTTAAATTTTGTACTTTTGCTTCATTTATTTTCTTCCTATATAATATGATTGTGCAACAATTCTAATTAAAATTCACCAACGTTAATGTAGCTTCAAGTTTAAAAGTCCTTTCATTCATAAACAAAGGCAAATACACCAAAGATGCATTTATTAATCCATTAATTTATTTAGAAACGAGATTGAAAGAAATCAGTCTCTTGAATTCTACAAGACATTCTAAATCTTTTTCCTTCTGCTCTACTAGAGAAGAAGAAGATAAAGATTATGGAATATAACACCCCTCCCCCTTATGTTTTATCTACTCATTTTTCTTCTTTATTTTAATTTTTTAATTATTTTAAATGTCATGTTTGTATTGATATATGAAGTGATTAGTCTATGACAGTCCACGTCAACACTATTAATAGAGCAACTATCTGCAAACTATTTTTGTAACAAAATAAAATTTTGATTATATTATTTTTGTAACAAATTGAAAATTTTGAGTATTTAATTGATTTTTTAATAATTTTAACTAGTATTATAAATTTAAGTAAAAATTTTAATTTATCATAATTATAATACAAATTTTTTCTATCATAAAGTTTTTAATGTTAAATGCTACTAAGACTTGTACAATTGGAACAATTTAGTTTATAAGGAAAAGCTAATCTTGTTATAAAATACACAAGTAAATTATGTGTGGCACATAAATATACCATTCTTGATAAGTGTAAATTTTACTATGTTTTGATAGATGTTTAAGTGTGATTTTGAGTATTTCTTAGGTGATTATCATGTATATAGGTTTAGAATTATGTTATTATTAGTGTTTGTTTATATTCTAAGTGTTTGTATGGTTTTAAGCATCATTTGGATCCTAATTTTATGTTTCAATAAGTGTATGATGTGTGTTTGAGTGTATGGAAATAGGAAATTAGAAAAGAGAACAATTGAAAGTATGGAAATAAGTCACAATTGGGACAGAGAGCACAGACATCAATTCCAACGAATTCAGTTTTTCCAACACGTGACTCTTTTTGTAATTTTAATATTTTGGGGCTATTTTTGGAACCAAATTAAGTGGGTGAACCCTAGAAAGAACCCTAGAAGCCTCAAGAACTATTTAAGAACATAAAACACTAGAAAAAGTCACCATCTTGCATTCTTGGATCAAAGAAGAAACATCAAGGAGAGCATTAGAGAATTCCACATTTTGAGACCAAGTTCCAAATCAAGTTCTTCTTTCTCTCTTCTTGTTATTTTCATTAAACTTGATGTATGAACTGAATTTGATGATGTTCTTCATGTTTATATGTTCTAAATTTTCATATTAGGGTTTTTTCTTGGATTATTATGTGACTTTGATATCGATTGATCTAATACATAATTTGTGTTGTGTTAATGGTACATGCATATACTTTGGCAATAAATCGAGAGAATGAGTCAAAAGTAATCTAATTAAATTATTCAACGAGAGTTGATGATTCAATATGTCACGCGATTAACAATTCAACCATCATTTAAAGAGAGATCTTGTGTGAGAAAGTGGTTATTCAATAGATCACGGCATAACTAATTGAAAACGATAGGGAAAGAGTTGTGAATTAAGAGATTACAATTTTGGAATTTTCATATTCAATTAAGGTTAATTGATTAGGTTTTAAGAAAAAGTAGTCACTCCCTTAGAAGATCTATAATCAACACATAATTGAATCAATAGGGGATAAAGGAATAAAATAAATCCTAAGCTTCATCCTTAATTTTCCTCACATTTTTATGGTAGCTCATTTGTTATTTGATTATTTGCTTAATTTCCTTTAATTGTTTTAAATTTTTGATATTTTATTTTCATTCAATTCATATCCCAATACCTTAGACAAAGTTAGGCTCACTTAGTTTTAACTATTTCCTCATGAGATTGATACTTTTAATACTACAAGTTACGATCAGTCTACTTATGGATATTGAAGTTTTTATTAGAGATAAAACTTGCTTAACAAATCTCTGTTTCCAAAATTAAACGAATTTCATTCTTAAATTTCTAAAGGAAAAGGAAAAAATAAGTAAATGTGAATTAGTGTCGAAATAATGTCAATACGAAAGCTAAAAATTGGGACAAGTTTTTTTTTACTTTTCTATTTTTGTTTTCAAATTTAGTAAAAAAAGTTTATTTTTTAGTTTATTTATTGCTTTTTTTGTTTTATATTCTTTCAGTTTTCAAAAATTATGAAAACTATAAAAAGTGGTGTTTGCTTTTTATTTATGATTTTTTTCATAACCTAATTTACTATTAGATATATATATATATATATATAATATCTTAATTATTAAGAATTATGAATAAATTAATTTAATATTATATATTTAATTAAATAAAATTAATTATTAATATGATTACTGAATAATTTAATTTTAGTTAATTTTTGTAACTAAATTAAATAAATTTGATTCAATAATTATTAATTAATATAATTAAATTTAAAATATCTTCAAAATATATACATTTCAAATAAAATTTGATTTAATAATTAAAATATATTCAAAATAAATATTAATTTTTAAATTATTTATTCAAAAAATAAAATAATTTTATTAATAATTTATCAATAAATATTATAAAAGAGATTAAAATAAATTTATCTGACTAAAAATAATTTATCTTTAAGTTTTATTTAATATGTAATTATTATCAGTGAAAAATATAACTATGTCAATATTAACAACCAATCAAAATTTTATTTTATTTGAAAAATAAAAAATAAGAACAGAAAATGAGAAACAAGAAACAAAATTTAAAAACTACAATAAAAAAATAGAAATACAACTAAACAATTCACGAATAGTTAAACAAGTGAAGGTTGTTACTCGACAGTGAGATAAGAAAGCAACCATATGCCCTAGGCTTGAGTGTTCCATAATTTAAGAAAGTGGGTTCTCATCAACTTTAGTAAAGGGGATAGGGAAGGATAAACATAAGCTTAAAACAATAGAAATCAAATCCTTCTTTTTGCTTCAGTGGTCAGTCGAGATTGATGATGATGATGAGCTCATGTTTAGGTGTCATTTGTTTAGCTTTTCGAATTCGAAGTTTTCAATCATTACCATTGGTACATGAGGTGTTGTCCATTTCGTGTTTAATCCAAAAGAACAAAAGAAAGCAACATACCTTTTGGTTTGGCGGACTTACCAAAAGGCATGTTGTTTTACACGTGAAAGCAGATTAGGCACAGTAAAAGGTGAAGCTTTCAGAAGGTCATGAGGATTGGGCTCAAGGTGACCCAAAAAAGAGGCCCATCAAAGTAACACGATCGTTAAACCCACCAGCATCTTTCACATGATCAAGGAGCAAATACACATGTATGGGTATATCGTAATTATAAAATGGCCTTTGTAGTACAGAAGGCTTGACCTAGGAGAAGAACAGGAAAAAGGAAAAATAAAAAATAGCAGAAGAAGATGATAACTTTTAGATGAGTTAAATATTATAGGATTAACTCATCAAAGCAACAGAATATAATTAGGAAGTGGCAGGTGGCGATCATGCAATCATGTCTATGATATGTTAGGCAAAAGCAAAACTTCTCAAGCACAGTTCTTTTCAAGCCCACTAGTTTAGTTGCTGACAAGCAGATTCAGTGATGATGTTGACACTACCCACATCCTCCAAATAAATAAAGAAGTACCTAATTTCCATACTCCTATATGTAATGCTGTCTTTATTGCATTTGCAGGTACTGATCTATCCATGAATTCATAAAGTGTATGTTTAAAAATAAAAATAAAGTGTCCCATTGAGCACGGCATTACATACCCTTTAACATTAAATATCAATGACTTGGGGGGTGGCTGATATTGATCCACATATGTTTTCTGGTTGGACTTCTGTAAAGGCAGTAGTACTTAGCCTCACAGTTTCGTTGGAAAAACTTGTCCGATTGATGGAGCCCATTTGACGCATTGGCCTCGCTAAGCGTGATTGTTACGGACATGCAACTACTAACTAGGTCATTGCTCTCCCAAGTCCCGACTGAAAATGAAATTTTAGCATGATTTAGAATTTATTATATACCTTTGTTTGAGATTATAATTAATTTAGTACTGCATATGTAAGATGAAATAATATATATTAAGTATATAATCTCACTCTAATTTCGTATAAGAAAATTATTTTTGGTAGTGAAATATATATACTAAAAAATAAATTAAAAGATAATAAACGGTTAATTTACAAAATTTCAAACAATGATAATGTCACTTATGCAGAAAGACAAGAAGACGGTGATCATATCTCAACTCTAAGTTCGTTGCATATATAGCTACACAAGTGTAAAATAAAATAGATAATAAATAATTATAATAATTTGCATTAAATTTTCTGTTTTTAGTTTCTCAATGAATATTTTAAAAATATAACTTTCAGAAAAAATATATACTTATTAAGCATGTGAGAAAAAAAAATTTAATGTAGAATTTCATTATTTATATTAAAATGTATAATATAGTAATTATCTATATGTTTCTATTTTTATATAATTTAACTAAGTGTACATACTTTAATAAATTAAAACCCTATAAAAATAATAAAATTTTAGTAAATTATCTAACTTCATTAAAAAATATGCAGGGAGAAGTCTATTACAATGTAAATTTAAAGTTGTCTCATAAGAATTTGATAAGTTTCGTGGATGAACAACTATTAAACTAATAAATATAATCTCATTTAATAATCAATAACATCAATGTAGTAAATAGTTAAAAGGATATATTTATTTTAAAATAATTTAAAATTTACTTTTTTTTATACAGAGATTTATCATCAAAATTTGACAAATTTCACCTTTTTGAAAAGAAATTAGTCTCAATGACGAATAGCATAAACTTATTGGAGAGTTACAATTTTTGTAAAGTGATAAGTTCTGTCTCCTTTAGGATCTCGGGCTTCATGTAGTGTTCTGCTGAAGTTACTTACAAACCACACTATTCTAAACGAGAAAGCTAGATGATTTCTTTTACTTTGGGACGATATGTGGAGAGGATAGTGCGTATGCTCTTTGTCCAAGAACAATCACGAAAATATATACTGTAGGGACTAAGAAAAGGTAAAGAAGTATTAGAAACACGGTTTTCTTCAAGAAGATGGTTTATTTCTACAAGGTGTTCTATATGATTAGATAAGGTATGCTTCACACTAGAAGGAAGATTGGTTATAGATAAGGTAGAAGAAAGATGAACAGGGGCATTTGGTAGTATATTCATGGCTTATGATACCACTCCCTACTCACTCTCATCAAGAATACTACAGTCACGATCAATGGCTCTTATAGCTCTGATACCAACAAGTTGATACAGTCTCTGCAGAGATCCAGAAACTATACAAATCTTACAAAGTTCAAATGGACTAGCTTGATGCGATACTTCGACATTATGTCGATACCCAATATCTTGGCCCTGATTTCACCATCAAGGAGCAAGAACTCAGAAAGGTGAAAGAGCTTTTTCAACGACTAGAAGTTGACATGCTGAAAGAACAATCTAAGATTGTTTATAGAGCTTATCCTACATCATTTCTTGTTAACTAACCTACCTCTCCTTCACCAACATATCATATCCCCCCAATCTATTCTCCACCAACATACCTTGAAGAAGTTGACTATGAAAACATATTCAAGTTTAACTATCCTTTGATCAAGCAGTATGTCCATCCTACCACCACTAAACCCAAATCGACCAAATCAAAACCTAAACTTGAAAATCCTCTTGAGCCGTCACCTTCATACACTAAACCTACTGATCTATACACTAAACCAACTAATCCGTGGTATAAACCTTTACAGATCCACATTCTACCATCTTCTCCACCAAAACCACAACCTTCCTAATCTACCAGGAAAGATAAAGCTCCTCAGACAGAGTTCATAACAACTCTTGCACCAGTGTTTGTTCCTACCATCTCTAACGATGAATGCCTCTCTGAGCATTCTAACGTAGCAACTCTTGCACCAACAATTATTCATGAGATATCTAATGAATAATGCCCTTCTAAGCATTCTAGCATCTCTGAGCAATCATTTACAGTAGCTGAACCATTTGAAGCATCTGAATGGTCTTTAGATGAATCTATATAGTTTTTTAGCTTGACAGATCTAGCTCGAGTCATGATGACCATGCCTTAAACTAAAAAAGTTGAGCTAGAGATCAGTGAAACTAGATCCACAGGAACTAAACCCTTCAGACCTTCGCCACCACCAGCACCAACACCACCGACCAAACTTAATTCAGGTCCCTGGTTTACATTCAATGATCTTCCACCTAGGAAATGGAGAGAGTGTTTCCATGAATTCATTACTTGGATTGATTTACAAATGATTCGACCAAATCATCATTTAAGGGATATTTTGTCTGAGTTTACTTCTCGTTTTACTGGTATATTACGAGAATGGTGGCAAAGTCTTGATGAATATCACAGACTTCAATTCGTACAAGTCACATCTGCTGGATTACTTCTTCGAGTAATTCATAAGGAGTTAATTGGTGACTTTTAGCTAATCAACAAAGAGCTCAAACAAGAATACTTCAAGATGAAGTGTAGTTCTCTGGATCGAAGAGATTTGCAAAAACATTTCCAGCATATGACGGAACGTTATTACCTACTTAATGGTTTCAACGATGTTACTCTCTGTTATACTTTCATTTCCTCTCTTCCAGAAGAATTACAACCTGAGTTACAAACAACCATTGCTGCACTTCGAAGAGATACAAAAGATATATCTCTTGGAGAGATCTATCAACTTGCCTTATCTTCTCTTAATAAGCTATGTAATCAACAGATGTTCTTCAAGAAAATGATTAAAGGTAGTCCTCTGTTAAAGAAAGTGTGCAAAAAGTCATATCTAACAATCATATGTAAGGAGAAAAAAGATTGTGATTGTCACACAAAGAAGAAACATCATCATAAGAAGTTCTCCTATAAAAAGTTCCACATATCTCACAAATCTCCTAAAGAAGGCTACAAGCCCTTTAAAAGAAAGAAACTCTGATGATTTGTCTATTGTTGTGTTTAATTCTGTTTGATTTTGCTTGCTTTCATATGCTGAAATTAGTTGCGATTTAATTCAAATTTGATATGAATTAATTGAAATTAGTATGGATGTTGCATAGATCTTAATTAGATTATTTTAAGAATGTGGCATAACGAATTGTGCATGAAAACGTGTTACTTACCATGTCATGGTTGTGACTTTGTAAGTCATAATCATAAGCATGTCACAGTTGTGACTTATAAGTCACAACCATGAGCATATCACGGTTGTGATTTATAAGTCATAACTCAGTTGTGACTTACACACAGCTATGACCCCCTTCATTTTCCCGTACTTATTTTAGTTATTACTTGGTTGATAGGTATTTAATTGATTATGAATTTATTCCTCAGCATTTAGTGATTATTGACATAAAATTGCTTAAGATACTCACTTTGACTCATACATGATTTTAGGCATAATTCGGAAGTAAAGAAATTAAAGTAAGTTGAAAGCACTACATTTGGGTCGTTTTCGAAGATTAATATTCATTTGTCTTCATAAAGTAAGAAGAATAAAATTAAGACAAGACAAAAATGAAACACAAACAAGAAAATTCCAAGTTGCTCGCGAAAAAGAAGTAGAAAAGTTATGTATGGAATACATGCAATTTACACGAATTAATGGCAGCACAGTAGGAGAAGAAAAGAATAACAAAAAGTCAAGGGAAGGTGCAACAATACAGTAGCATATGGGTAGATGGAAGAGACGAAAAATGTAGCACAGCAGGTGGATAAAGGAATGAAGCAAAACGACGCAGCGCAGGATAGGAAACATAGCGCGGAACGTCTACATAACGTAGACAATGTCTGTGTTTCACGCAAACGTCCTGTGTAAACACAGGCAACGTCTACGTTTCACGCAAACAATGTCTATGAAACGCAGACATTTTCAAGAGGGAGGTCCGTAGGTTTTAGACACAAAAACACTGTAGATGGACCAAAAAATAAATCAATAAATAGAACATAACAGTAATGCAGAGGATAGGTAGAAAGGAGTGGAGGTGCAATAAAGAAGAGACTTTCGGTTGAAGCAAAATAGAGAATAAATAGGCATTTTGGGCTGAATTGAGGGGGACTTCAGGAGCTTTGGGAGAGCACGAAGACGAAGGTGAGCTCTCCACCATAAGGAGACCCATAGAGGGGTAGCTTCCCGACATCTGTTTGGAGGTGACATCGACACTAACGACTCGGGTTAAGTGTATTTCACTTTTTTGTTGTTTCTTTCTGCCCAAACATTTCTTCTACTTGTGGTTAGCTTATTGTTCTAAAATGGCCTTGCAGCTTAGTCATAGCAGAAGATATAGGGAACTTGGACCATTATAAAAGCTAGCTATGCTCCATGCTTTGCCGCCTCGCATGTTATATTGCTACATTGTTGTAGAAAATTACGTAATTGCAGATTACGCATGCATAATTGTATCAAATTGCAGTAAATCGAGCTAATCAAAAATATGTTTTTAGCAATACTAAACTGTCATGCAAACAGAAGATATAGTAATAAAATAAATAAAAATATAAATTTATGTAATTCAATTAATATGAGATATGTTTACCATCAAAGAGATTCTTAAAAAAATTTTGTTAGAAAGTTATGTACAAATATGATATATTTTTATGAAAATTTAGAAAAATCTTATAATGTTTAAAATTATTGAAAAACTCTTTTTCAGTTTTCAATTTTTAATGAAAGCCTTTTCCTTTTGATTTTGGTTAAAAACAATAATAAAATGTACGCAATATAAATATAAGACGTAAACTAATCAAATATTATTTTTATAACAATTTAATTCAACTCTTAAATTTGAACTATACTAACTAAATCTTACTCAGAGTAATATTTTATTACAATTTTCTTAAATTATTAATATAAGCCTAATTTAATTAGTTTGATTTATGTTTGAAATAAAGATTAGGTTAATATATTAGTAACATTTAATTAGTGTTATTAAATGTTCCGCTATGTGATGTACTATTGAACTGTCCACAAAGATAACACCTCTCCTTGTCTTTTGTTTTTAGAGTCTTTTAGGTACTTCTTTTGACTTGGATGTTAGAAATAAATTTTCTAAATGTTGTTTTTGTTCTTTTTTTTCGTTTCCCATTTTTGTTTCATTTCTAATAGCAAGTGTTATTTCTTACCATTAGTATATTTCTTCTCTTTCTTGAATTCCTTTTTGTTAAAACACATTTTTATGAAAAACTGAAAGCGAAGGGTTTTGTGCAGATACAACTCAACTTAAACTACCTTCAGATCTTTTAGTTTGTAGTTTCTAATTTTAAGATTTTAATTGTTATATATTAAAATACATGGAAAAGAGGATTAAGAATCATTGCACCGTCTGTTCAAGTTCATAACCAACAACTTCGGGAAGATGGTGATTCTCAGAGATCCCATATGATTGATCTTTACCTTCACTTCATATTTACACAAAGTTTTAATCAGAAAACGATCTTCCGTTGTCAAAATAATCAGATGACAGAATTGAAGTTAATCACACGTAAATATACTGATAATCAACACACAAGAAGGGGGGTTGAATTGTGTACTTTTTTCGTTAATCCCTTTTTGAGGATTAAAAACTGTTCTATTCAGAATTACGATTAATTTCGTTTACAAATGAACTTCTTTAAACTTTGCGTAAGAAAGAAATTAAGAACACAATAACAAGATAAAGAGAGTTAAGAGAGCTTGACACAGTAATTTTTATACTGGTTCACCCCAAACCGTGGGCTACGTCCAGTCCTC
>JAOSBM010000001.1:5388602-5398909 GCA_027568955.1 Erythroxylum tenue
TTTTATCCTTCCTTATAAACTTATGTTCTTTTAAACTTAAGTGTCTTGCCAAAAATATCCTTGAACCTTCTTACATAGCACTTTCTTCTAGAAAATGTCCCATTGTCTTTAAGTTCCTAATGCCACCGAAATCATTCCATTTGGTTCAATGATTCAAAAGATATATTTCAAACATTTTTGGACTGCTCTTGTCTAAAACAGTATACTATGTACAACTTCCATCTAAAATTTAAACATCTTACAGACTGAATTAGATTCCAATTTCTTCATACCATTTGTAGCTCCATGCCTCTAGTTTGCCACAAATCAAAAATCATCTCATTTGGATCCGTATAGCTCCAGAAATCATCAAAATACCAAAGTATGTTAGATGGAATAACACCAGTTTATAACCTTTAGGAACACACTCACTGTACCCGTCCCACTCTTTTCACTCAATCTTTCTCCATTCAATTCAGACAGATATGATTTTTGGTGGTGATGTAGATAAATGTCTTAAGAAACCAATGGTTTAATAATCAAGTCATTTGGAGGTCTAGATAAGAAGTTATGGTTAAAAGAAGTAACCATGTTTATGAACTCAATCATACTGAACCTGTTTCGAGGAAACAGCCATAACTTTCTATAGAAATTTTTGATTGAGGTGTTCTTTAGATGGTTCAAAATAAAACTTTAAGAGCTACAACTTTTATGAAGAACTCAAAGGCAAAATCTTTCATCTGAGGGGTCAAAAATAGAACAGATTATATGACGTCATTTTGAGACAAAGATGACATGATCAGACGATACGAGGTTGGGAAAATTGCCATAACGTTCCCTACAAATATTGGATTAAGGTGTTATTTATATTGTTGAAAAGAATAATTCAAGAGCTAAAACTCTTATGAAGAAGTCGAAGGCAAATTCTTTCATCTATGGGGTAGAAAATGGATCAAAAGATATGACGTCATTTTTTAGACGAAGTGACGTCATTAGACAAAACAAGGTTGAGAAAATTATCGTAACTTTCCCTACAAATATCGGATCAAGGTGTTCTTTAGCTGGTTAGAAAGAGGAATTCAAGATCTATAACTTTCGTGAAGAACTTGGAGCGAGATTCGGCCTTTAAAAGAGTCAAAAATAGGACAGAAGAAGACAACATAAAATGAGACTGTCAAACTGAGACGGAAAAACTCAAACATGAGACGGTCAAACATAAGACGAAAAAAGTCAAACATGAGACGGTCAAACATGAGACAGAAAAAGTCAAACATGAGACGGAAAAAGTCAAACATGAGACGATAGGGTGAACAGTAACTTCGTCTTACTTTTGCTCAAGAACGTCTCCACTTGTAAAGATCATAACTTTCAGCTCAGATGTCCAAAATTTTCATACTATATACTGTTAGAAAGATAAAAGAAAGATCTACAATTTTTCAGAGGCAACTTTGCCAAAATCTATTTATATCAATCCTAAATTTTCCCCTAAAGTTCGAAGACAAATTTTCCACTCATACACCAACATACTGCACCCAATTCTTAACTTCATGACAACTTTTGAGATTCTTAGAGATAGAATTGAAATTCGATGTCTTCATACGAAATGTAGCCATATATCTCTATTTTAATCCAAATCAAGAATCATCTTGTTTGGACAACTAGAGAAAACGTTTTGGCTAAAAGAGTGAACCATACTCAGTGAACATTTTCCAAATCAACTCTTTATTTCAAAATCTTTCCTTGCACAACTCATACCAAAATCATCTTTTCTACTTCATTTCCTCTTCATTCTCATCTTCATTTCAAATCAATATCATCCATAAAGAAATTATAATCCATGAATAATCATGAATACGAATAACAGAACATACATATATGTACATATCCTTCATCAACTTACTACACATATTCAACTTCACTTTACTGCTAACTTTCACCTTAATTCTTCCTATTCCAAAATCTCTTATCTACCAAAAACACCGTAACAAATTATGAATCTATCTACATTTTTTATTCGCTACTTTACTCTTGTCTATAAATTCTTGATTCGAGAACTTTCTTTCGTTTATTCTAAACTTGTGACTAATCACCAAAATTTCTCATTCAATAGTTCCAATTCTTCACGAAAAGTTCGGGGTCCAACACTGGTACCAGATTGAATTTTTTAAATATGGGCAGAGTGTAGAGTCCACTAATAAGAATTGGGCTTGTGTTAACCATTGTCCAAATAACTAGAACTAGTTGTTTGGATAGTTGACCTTTACCACTTATAAACCTTTTAACATTTTCATGTCTAGTCAATATGGGACACTCTAACATCTAAGACTGTTAATAAAAACATAGCATCCATAAATTATTGTACATAAAATAATTATTATATGAAAAATGAGTACGAAATATTACAATACTAAGAATAGGAAAGAAAATGACTAAAATTAACAATTCATTACTTCTTATTCAATTAGCATACTTTATCTTCATACAAGATTTTCTTTTATGTAATAAAAAAGAAAAAACAAAACAAAAAATGAAGAACTTCTCCAATAATAGAATATTAAATTGAAAGAACAATAATAGATAATTAGTATATTTAGAGGAGTAATTGAAAATTTTCCGGTCTGAATTAGTAGAAAGCTTAAACTATACCAGTAAAAAAAGATGATTTCTTTGCTAAAAGATTAGAATAAGAAAGAGTAAAAAGCGGTATAAATATCATAAGAAAAAACCTATGATTAAAAAACTCAACCAGTTTGACCGATTCAGCTGTAAAAATCTTGAACAATCTAATTTTTGCATTCAGTTTTAAATTTTTCAATTTGATTTATTTTAATAACTCTAATTGTTAAAAGTCGATCAATTTATTAAGTAATTAGTCAAGTTTTATAAATTAAAATAAATCAATTAATTTCATTTAACAATATCTTTTTTTAATTAAACTTCAAATTCTTCAATAGGTAAGAATAATCTTTTTCAATTATATCTCAAATTCTTTAATTTTATTAACATTTAGCTGATTTTATGATAGTCTAATATGAAGTACATTATAAAGATGAAATACCTTTTAAAGTGATTTTTTTTAGTTTGGACATTCACTTAAATAAGGAATGGACTTACAGAAGTATTCTCTCATAGATGTATTAAAAAAACATGGAGGATTGATCTCTTCCATGGGCAATGTCACTTATTTAGATAATCCATATCCTCTTTTCCTAGGTTCTTTAAGCAGTAGGAAGAAGAAACCCAACTTGCCTCTAATTCACCAAAATGAGGTAGGGTGACCAAATAACAGTGTCCTGACTTAAAGGACCTCTTCCCTGGTTCCTTGACCTGGTGTTTTACGCCATTTAATGGTTGACTGACCCATTCAATTATAACCATGACTGATTCAAACTGCCTTTATATGAAATAACCAATTAGACCAAACTAAGTAATTTAGTTATTTTAAATAAAAATTACAAACTTTGAAAAATATAGAGGAGATAGATTATGCCAGAAACGCAGCTCCCTCCAATTCACTGCACGACATCCCCCAAGTTTGGCCAATCCTCCATCAAATGAATTCAATGGCCCGAGTATGTTTTTCATTAGGGTTCCCTTTTTGTTTTTTTTTTTGAAAAACACAGAGAGTTTTTGACTTTTCCTCTCATAAGTAATTCGGTTGGTTTAAGTTTTAACAAATATACTCTATAAAGCAAAAAGCTGCCATCTAATCAATCTTCTTTGATTATGATTAGCTTTAATATTATATTTTAAACGACTAGAAGCTGATCCTATACAAATCAGACACAAACTAAACAAAACATTAACATATATGCCTTCCAATCTCAAGCATCTTATAGTTTAAATGACTATTTTATTTCTTTATCAGTAATCTATACTCGGTCAAGGTAAAATGAGCTTCTATTATATATATTACCATGCTATTACATGGATTCGTTGTTATCTAATATTCTGTCATTATAGACAAGTCGCCACGCGTTTTTTTGTTTATAATATTGAATTATTCCATAACCTGTGGCGATTATCTATTGCCCCTACCATGTGAAACTATTAAAACCAATATTAATATTAAAAGGAATCTGAACTAGTTTATAACGTTGACAGCTGCACGTTCCGAATCAAGTTTGTGTCCTCGTTAAACTAGCCTGTATACATAGCACGTAGACGTAGTACCCTTAATTGTTTTCGATTTCCGGTTTCGATTCCGAATCTTGTTTTCGATGTGGCGTGGAAGGAGTGGAAAAATTACAAGGGCCTAGCGGAAAGGACCGGTGTCCGGGCACAGCGGAGAAAAATGGGACGCTAGATCCAACCCAGAATGCCACGTGTCCAGAGGACAACAATGTTGTACCCATTTTTTAACGTTCAAATCAGCACGTTGAATTTTGGTAAATTACATGGAATTAAATGATGATTATTGCTAATAACATTATTGTAATAATCTCCACAAACTTGGCGGAGACAAAATCGAGAGAGACACGACACAGTTGTCTTGAGCCGGTCAGGTCAAGAGACGCGTAGGCGTAGGGTAGAGACAACGCAATCATTTACCAAGTTACCCATGGACGAGTCTTCCAACGAGCAAATAAATAGGGGCGTTATAGTCAAATAAAAATAAGGGTTTTTTGAAGGCTTATTTTATATTGTTATATATATATTGGAGATGTTTAGTGGGTTTCTCTCCCATTGTAAAAAACGAGTGCTTTGTTTCCAACTGCCCCCCACTTACAGAGAGGCCACATACTACTCCTTGTTTTATCGTTTTCGTGTTTCCATCTCTCTGTAGAGATAGAGAGAGACTGACTGGTCCGTTGTTGAGTTTTAGTTTATTCAATTATTATAAGCTTTGAAAGATCGTTATTTTGGAGATTCCTGAGGGAACCCTCTGTGGCAAACCCGCCGTTGGTTTATAAAGAAAGCAATCTTTTTTTTTTAGATAGTGAAAAAGGGTGGTGGAGAGAAGAGGGAACGGCTACTTCTTGCGTGTTCTGCCGCTGATAAATACCGGAGATCGAGGACGCTTGACGGCGGAAGAGACTGCACTGTTTTGCAAATTCGCCACCGGGTTTCGAGGTGGCATTACTTGGTTGGGTGGCGTGAGCGTAGTGGATGTTTTGGACTTTTTGTGGGATAGAGTTGATATATTTGAAGTGGGGGAGGGGGTTTTGAGATTGGTGGGATTTGATTCTCATTATCAGGGATTTCAATGTCGTGGATGATGGGTGAAAGTGGGAGCCATTACTGCTCAAAGAAGACTGATGATATCTGTGGAGAGGTTTGTGGCCAGGTACTTGTTTCCTTTAAAATAATGTTGGTTTTTTGTTTGTTGTCGAATTTGTGGGATTTTGGGACCAATTGATCTGTCTGCTGGGTGATTGTGATTTGTAATTTATTTGCATTATCTAAATCTGGTTTCTCTCCGATGGGGAAGTTTGGTATTTTTTTGGGTTTTTCAGATGTAAAGTTTGGATCTTTGAATTTCCATATGAAGGGGGATGTTTCATGCGCTTGTCTACAAAGATCTCTGATTATAATCCTTGCCGTTTAAACTCGGTCCAATATCGATTTGGATTTTAAGTAGTTGCAATTTTGGTGCTATGCTTGTGAATTCATGGACTTCGATTTATATTCAACAAACTGTATTACCGAAATTCTTGATTTTGTGGATTGTAAATTGCTTTTACATTTTTTGCGTCTTACTGCTGGAACCATTGGTCATAAATATCGTTGTTTTCTGGGGTTTATGGGGCAACTGTAAAAGGTTAATGAAAATGATGAAAAATTCATTTTAAAGAAACCACCTCTAGATGAACATTCTTTATATACCTCCTATCCTTTCGTTATAAAAGAGGTTTCGTAAGCGGGTTCACATCACTTATATAACATGATTATCTGAGGTTGGCATATGGAATCTAGTTAAGTACACGTACAAGTATCATGAATCGAGTTTGTCTCATTCGTTTCCTTTCATGCTTACAATTTTGACTTAGACTGGGGATTTTCCAATTATGCAGGATTCAGGCCGAGTTTTGAGCATGTCCAGAATTCGCTGTATTCTCCGTGGTGTTGATTTGAAGACCTATTTGTTTCTTTTTATACTGGTGCCAACTTGCGTGTATGGTATATACGTGCATGGCCAAAAGATCTCATACTTCCTAAGGCCACTTTGGGAATCACCACCTAAACGTTTCAATGAAATCCCCCATTACTATCACGAGAACGTTTCTATGGAGAATCTGTGCAAGCTCCATGGTTGGGGAATTCGTGAGTTCCCAAGACGTGTTTATGATGCAGTGTTGTTCAGCAATGAGGTGGACATTCTTACCATCCGATGGAAAGAATTGTATCCATATATAACACAGTTTATTCTCCTTGAGTCTAATTCGACATTTACTGGGACTCCGAAGCCTCTCTATTTTGCCAACTTCCGAGATAAGTTCAAATTTGTTGAACCTAGATTAACTTACGGAACCATTGGGGGCAGGTTTAAGAGAGGAGAGAACCCATTTATTGAGGAAGCTTATCAAAGAGTTGCTTTAGATCAGCTTATAAAAGTGGCTGGGATTTCTGATGATGACTTGTTGATTATGTCAGATGTTGATGAGATACCAAGCAGACATACTATTAACCTCTTGAGGTGGTGCGATGGCATACCTGATATCCTTCATCTCCGCCTCAAGAATTATCTCTATTCCTTGGAGTTTCTTGTGGATAGTAACAGCTGGAGAGCTTCAATTCACAGGTATCAGACAGGAAAGACACGATATGCACATTATCGCCAAGGAGACACCATCTTGGCAGATGCAGGGTGGCACTGCAGCTTTTGTTTCCGTCGTATAAGTGAGTTCATATTCAAGATGAAGGCTTACAGCCATCATGACAGAGTTAGGTTTAAACGTTTCCTGAATCCTGAAAGGGTCCAGAGAGTGATATGCAAAGGTGCTGATCTGTTTGATATGCTTCCAGAGGAGTACACATTTAAGGAAATCATCGGGAAAATGGGACCAATTCCTCATTCCTATTCAGCGGTTCATCTTCCATCCTATCTTTTAGAGAATGCTGATAAATATAAGTTTCTCTTACCTGGGAACTGCTTGAGAGAAAGTGGGTAATTTTCATTCAGGCTAGGAGGAGCTGCAGCCTGAGCGACTCTGTACTGTGAGGGGTCCAACAGAACATCTGAGGTGATCTGCCCCAATGTCGTCATGCTATATGTCCACCTAGGTTTGGAAGACATATCCGGAGAGTGGGGAAAATGCTTTCATAACTACTGTCAGATTATGTACATAGCTTCTTTGGTTTGATTTTTATTCAAATTGGGGCATGTCCATCCGACTGGGCAAAGACCCGCATTATCTAGCACTGATGCGACTACATACATGGTTCTCCGCATACTCTAAAATGTAGTCTGAGGTTCAGCGAATTCCCTTTCTGGGAAGTTTTGTTCCGAGACATTGTACTCAATATCCTAACTCCATGATAGATAACATTCTGATTTTCCTATATGATTTTTTTTTTGACATTCCTATATGATTTTTTTTAGGGCGTGAATGTTTTATCAAAATTGACGCAAAAGGACTCCCTTTGCATGAAAGATTCACGGGCAAGGACAAAAATCACCTCATTAGTGAGAGATTAAAAAAAAAAACTAACAATAACTTCTTTGCGGCAAATCTTGTACACGTGGGCCAATAAAATTGAAGTGATATGGATTCCAATTTTAATTAAATTCAAAACTTGCCTTTTACCCTGTTAATCTCTTAAACTGGAGCTAAATCAACCTAAAAAATTTTCTAATGTATTTTTAATCTAATTTCTCCAAATCACTTTTATCCTCATATTGTTGTTGTTAGAAGAGGGACTAGAAGAAGAACTCCTTCAATTAAGCGCAGTAAGCAACCAAGCAAGAGAATCCACAGAGGAAGCACCATAACCAAGTAGAAAAAGCCTAAGGAAGCAACTATTAGACCCTTAATTCGGAGATAACGGAATCATGCAGGCATTGACAAGCCTTGACCAATGTTTGACTCGCAGAACAACGAAATAAGATAAAGACTTGCGAGAAGGTAAGGAAGAAAAAGGGCAATATAGTAGTAACATACATTAGTGCACATTGGCAGAAATTTTTGAGGAGATGTAAGTTTCAAATATGAGATCAAAAGAAGGCCTGAGATGGACAATAGGTGAAAGGTTGGCTGAATCACACACATGATGAGAATGTGCGAGAGTTCTGAGGTAACTTAGCGAGTAGATCAAGCATGGTGTGAATTTTGGGAGAGTTTCGAACCTTGTACGAGCTGACTTGGCTAAGATTAGGTTCTTAAAGGACCAAGGACTTAGTGTGTGCTCAAATGGACAGACTATAACTAATGAAGTTGGCATGGGAAAAGCATTGGACGGATTAGTGTGCTATTAGCTTATCATCAACGAATAGAGATGAGAAGATCTTGGATGATGTAACAAATAAAATCATAGTGGATGAATATCATCTCGAAGAGATAAAAATCATATGGAAGGATCATCTGAAGATAGAGGAGATCTTTGTAGATATGGATAGATCATTCCTAAGTAGAAGTTATCTTTTATCTTGCTAGTTATGATGTAACTCAATCTTAATAGATAGAATCCTAATTGGATGAGAATGTCATTCTATTGAATAGTGTGATGTAATTTGATAAAGATAAGATGTGATCTTAGCTAGTAGAGTTATATTAGAATTCTAACTTGGTCATCTGGAGGTGCATATAAATAACTTATTTGAACCTCGCTCTTTTTAGACACATAGAGAGGAGATTGAGATAGCATCCTTTGTATACTTTGAGGGAAGTAATAAAGGTTGACGTTTATCATATCTCTTTCTTGTTCTTATTGTTGCCATGAATATTTAGTTCTTTCGTAGTTTTTTGGAAAAGGTGTGAGAGTAAAATATTGTGAGGGTCGTGAGGCGTTCGAGAATAAGTAAGTTAGTTAACAGTCACGAGAAAAGGCTGAATCTTGCTTTAATAAACCTTAGTGAGATTATCATGCAAAGGGGTTGGCACAAATAGTAGATTGTTAAGTCAAAATGACTTTACGATTAATAATTTTGATGAAGACCAAATAATAATGAAAGAAGAAAGTAAGATGGAAGAAAATGAGACGGAAGAAAAATGAGGCGGAAGAAAATGAGACGGAAGCGGAAAGCAAACATGAGACGATACAAAAATAAGACAGAAGCTGAAAGCAGAAATGAGACGATACAAAAATGAGACGGAAGTGGAAAGCAGAAATGAGACGATACAAAAATGAGACGGAAGCAGAAAGCAGAAATGAGACGATACAAAAATGAGACGGAAGCGGAAAGCAGAAATGAGACGATACAAATATGAGACGGAAGTGGAAAGTAGAAATGAGACGAAAGACACTAAGATGAAGACCCGATACCATGCCGGATGATTAATCAGTTTGAGTTAGTTACAAAACTCAACTGAATAACTGGTTCTTCAAAGATCAAGAAACAAGAAGAAAGAAGCAGTTATCAAGAAGCGGTTGAAGACGAAGGCTATAAATACGAGTCGGAACCAAAGACTGTAGAAGTTAGTGAATTTTAAAAAACTAGAGATTCTAAAGCTAGAAATATTATTCATTGTGCTAAATTCTAGAGCTACTATTGTCTGTAACAAAGCTCGAAACATCTTTCGATAAAAAGAAGAGAAGCTGATAGCCTAAAGAGGCTAAGTGAGAAAAGAATACTTACTGTAAAAGACCTGAAGAGACTCGGTGAAAAGAATACTTGTATTTTTGAGAAGTATAGTGAAATCTCAAAAAGGATTCTGAGGACTGAACGTTGCCCACGGTTTGGGGTGAACCAGTATAAATCTGCTGTGTCAATTCTAACTCTCAACTCTCAACTTTTACTCTTATTATTTTATACAAGTACTTAGAAGCGAATTACAATATTTCGTAATACGTTTATTCAATAGTTCTGAAAAAGTAAGTTTTGAAAAGAAGTTTTCAAAAAGGGGATTGTATTAAAAAGGGATACACAATTCAACCCCCCCTTCTTGTGCATTTTGTATATCGAATATAAAGTCTATACTAACGTGTGATTTACTTCAATTGGTATCAGAACTCGGTGTCCAAGAACCACCGTCACAAAGTGTAGATAAAGATCCATGGCAGAATCACACATATATATAGCTGAAGGCGCCTTCGTCACTAGATCTCCTGCGTTTAATGGAGAAGACTACCATTACTGGAAAGACAGGATGCGGCTCTTCATTGAATCTACTCATATCGATCTTTGGGAAATAATAGAAAATGGACCGTATACACCGGTAGATGAAGAA
>JAOSBM010000001.1:5420209-5431666 GCA_027568955.1 Erythroxylum tenue
AATGTCACTATTTACCAATACCGGTATGCATGAACAATCCTAAGTAAGCCCAATCACTCTCTTCCTATGCCAAAATATAATTCTATCCTTCCCGTCGGGGATGGAATGCTACAGTTAAACTCCAGACTTAGGTCGTCTAGTCCAACCTAACCTGAAGCTCAAAACCCAAAGCCTGAAAGTTTTAGAAAATAACATTGTTTTTTAATTTTAAATTAAAAATAATCAAACCAATTTTGGGCCCTATCGTGCCTCGAACTATTCAAATCTAATTGGGCTTGTACTTAGACTATATGTCTCGACCTTGAGCTTAGACATTAATTTGTAGGCTAGGCCTACTTAATGTCATCCCTATCCAAGTCCTAGATTGTTGGGCAAACCTAAAGGCTTCTAATACACGCAAAATAAAGTCCCAATTGATTGAGTTAAAGACCTTATAAACTTTTGTTTTGATAGCACAGCACTAGGGCCCTTCCCTTGTGATAGTTCCTCAAAATTTCTTGTATTAAGAGTATGTTGTCTTTAATTTTCCTCCTTTTTATGAAAGTTGCTTGACTCAAATTGATAATAGAGCATGACACCTCCTTTATTCTATTTGCAATCTACTTGGAAATGACTTCGTAAATTAAGTTGCAGTAGGAAATAGACTTAAAATGACCTAAAGAGGAGGGAATGAAAGTTCTATTCATTTCTTTTAACATATTCACATTGGTGAAGAATTCCATTATGCACTTTGTTACTTACTCCTTTACCAAGTTCCAAGTCTTGGGAAAAAATTCCTATTCAATTCCTTTAACATTTTCTCATTGCTGAAGAATTCCAATACGCAGTTTATGACTTACTCGTTTGTTAAGTGCAATGACTTTTGGAAGAAATAAATTACTTGAACTATTTGGAATAGGGGCCTTGTTAGGGTTCAATTTCCAAGTCATTTGAGTTAAAAGGCATGGTGAATGCCTTGCTTTGTTCTCTTCCAATCATGTGAGTGAAGAATGATTTATGTACTCACATAGATGAGTGAGAGTTAGTCTTTCCTCTAAGGAACTTTGAAAGGAATGACGCACCCTATTTTAATCTCCTTATACTTCCAAGTTATATCTCCATAATGGTCCTCGATTTTTTTTAAATAGTGAGTGATGGTTATTGAAAGCTTGAACACATTACAACATAACAAGCTTTTAGCGATGAAACATTTCGTCGCTAAAAGTTTAAAAAACATTGCTAAATGTATTGAGTGACGATTAGAAATCATGACCAAGATCGTTGCAAAAAATATCTGGAGCGTGATAAGTAGCAAACATGTAAAAGCGACAATAAAGCAATTTGTCGTAAGTTTTTATTATTTTGCTTCTATTTTGTGGTTAAATGTTTATAACGACGAATATGTATTGGCTAGCAAAAATTATTTGCAACAAGATGGAATTAGTAAGGAAACTGTTATAGCCCTTTTTTTTAAGCTTTCTTCAACTCATTCTTAGGATCTAAACCTGCTTCTTTTTTAATTTGGATTAAGGACTTCTCAAAATTTGAATTGTTATGTTGGTGTTGCAATGATCTCAAACAACTCAAACATCCAAATAAAAAAAGCAGGTTTTTTATCCTTCATAACCAAAAATAAAAATAAAAATAAAAATAAACAACTCAAACATCGGACTGCTTCCTCTCTGTCTATAGATTCTTCTTCAAAGTTCGAGAAGATTCTATTTGTGGTCCTTTCTGCGTTATTCCTTGGTTCCCTTCTTTTTCGATGGAACTAAGTTTCTAATGGAGCTCTAAACAAAAATAAGCTCAAGACTTAAAATGATACGTCAAAATGCTGCGGTATGGCCCAATCAAATGAGTTTTTGTTTTTAAACAAGTGGGAGCACTGCTAGGATTAGGATGTTGGGTTATCCACAACAGGGCATTCAAACTTGGAAGTCACCTGTTTCAGTTTAAGATCAGAAGAGAAGGATTCGTGCTTTCGTCGTAAGTTACATTAACTGCATGCTTGGTTTGATAGACGTAATTTTCAAGTCAATTACAAAGAGGAACTTAACACGGGCATCTAGGCTGTTTCATATCAGGAATCTCGAATGAGCATATTTTGAGAAGATTTAGTACATCAACAACTTGTTCAAACGAGATATTCTGAGAATCATGCTTAACACGAGGAAGGTATTCCAAATATAAGCTGAAAATGATACAATCCCTCTGAATCTGGAGTATTGTACATGTAAATAGACCTAGCCAAATGTAATAGATGCACAAACTAGACTTATATGGGCACTTCGTAATTTTGCTAAAAATTCCACCCAGGAGTAAACCTAAAAGGAAATATTAGACAACGGAACATGGAATATTACTTATAACATCAAAAAAAAAAAAAAAAAAGGGTGAACAGAATATGCCCTCCAAATAAGCTAACCTGAATGATGCAAAAATAAAAAGAAAAAGAAAAACACAAAGCTAACTAGAGGACAGATCGACAAAGAGGGCACGTCCTATGATTGTTATCGAACCACTTGTCTAAACAACGTTTGTGGAAGAAATGCTTGCAGCACAGTTCACTCACCTCCTCTTCGGCTTCAAATCTACACAGACAGACACAGCATTCAAGTGTATTGACCCGATCATTGCCACAGCTACTACTAACACCACTAGTATTATTATCCCCGCTACGGTGGCACAAGGACTTGAACTGGATTATAGACACTCTTCGTTCTCTTGCATTATCTAGTGAATTCTCATCTGGGTCGGCCTCAAAATCTCCTCTTTCCCGTGAATCCGCACCCATCCCTTGTAGAACAGACCTGACCATGTTCTTTATCAGAGCCAGCGACAAAACAGTATTGAGGACTAATACAGGTAACACTCCTTCCGCTGCTGCTGGGAAGCTGGAGAGCCCCATAATGAATTTCCAAAGAACCCACCAAGGAAATGACAAAAACCTCTTGTCTTGGTGAATTGGTATGAAAGAGCATGTAATTAAGTAACAAACTGAGAAAGGCAGAAGCAAGCAGACTATCTCCAAGACATCTGGTAGCAGAAGCAAGCAGACTATCTCCAAGACATCACCAGAAAAGCTAAAATAAAATTAGCCTTCACCAGCACTTAACAGCGTCGGGACCTAATGATAAATACCCATAGCCCAAGACTTAACCACTGGTTCAGTAACCATGGTTCAGGAAGCTGACCATGATGGTTGTTAAAGTGGCGACACGTGGAAGGTGGCTGTACGATGCTCATTTTCTCCGATTTCGACAGTTTCACTAGGACTAGCGATGGTAAATTAAGATGGTAACACGTGTCCAATCAGCTTTGTGGTGGGCGCACCAGGTTGTACCTGGTGGCAAGCGAAGAGAGAGAGGGAGAGGGAGAGAGAGGTTTGAGTTTTGATACGTGGAAGTTTCTTGATTTCTGGCAGCCGCGTGATGACCTTCAAGGTCGTACGATTTGATTGAGATCTTTTCATGTACGCGTAACGGGCATAAAACCAGCTTGAGTAGGGACCACTTGATGGTTTGTGATTGAATGCTGAAACGACATTGCTCTTTTGACAGGTTGATGACACTTTGCTACTTAAATATCTGGGAGCTGATCCTCTGCCCCAATTACCCATGATCAAGGAATGACTTGGATGCATGGATTACAGGCCTGGGTAAGAAGATCTCATGGGTAAATATCTATCTTGGATTGGATGTGGAAAAACATGACGTCTAAGATTTAACAGAATGATTAGTCTTTTTATTTTATTTGATGGGTTAGGATGATTATGGGCTGGCATGGCAATTAGCGTGCCTAACTTATATGTGATCCTCTGTATCTATTTTATCCTATTTTATTATATCCAAATTATTTATTTACGTAAATCTTATATAAATAAATAGCTTAAATCTAATAAGACAAAATAGGCATACAAAAATAGGAACAGAAAATTTCAGGCCGCTTCATCCCAAGCTCCGGCGCAAGGAACAAGGAATAATTCCACTTGTAATAACATAACATGCTTCAAAGGTTACAGTTCCAATGTTGGGTGGGCGGCAGCGGCTGCAAAGTTGTTTCATTTTTGCTGTTTCTCAGTTTCTGTTGTTTTCAAGGTCTATTATTTGTCAAATGAACAATGGACCTCATAAAGAATGTGAAAACTACGTTTTATTGGGATTCTTAAAACCAGCTGGCCTCTAAAAAATGTCAGCAAAATGACAAGAAAAGGGCGTTTTATGAATTTTTTTTAAAGGATAATGATTTTCAAGTGAAAATTTTATGACCAGTAATAACGAGTAACTGTTGGAATTACAAATAAAAAATCACTCTATCAGAATTATATAGGAGCCTAAGATGTGGTAAATGACAAGTAGTATACAAGTGGCCATCTGCTAATGACCTGTGCTGGTGGAAGGATCAATTCCCATTGCCCTATAATAGGATGCTTCAGCATTCGCCAATCGAGTTTGAAACATGGTCCATTCCTTTCGACACCTCTCTCTCACCTGTTACAGAGAAGGATAGCTCAGTCTAGTCACGTATTCTTCGGAACATGAAGTGCCAGCTTTAATATGTCCAAGAACACACACGCTTTAACAAGTATAGCAATTTTATAACAGTGCTACTTACCCCTTGCCACGGCGCCTTCCCATTGTGTGATTCACCCTATTAATTCCACATCAGAAGTTGCAGAGCTCCAATGCTATTAATGAAGGAAAAACACATGATTTGGACAATTGAAGAAGACCAAAGAGTGTCCTCACCTGGTTACCAAGTGAAGGAACGGTTTGATGAACAATCCACTGAGAGTCTACAACTCCAATCTTCTCGTGAGCAGGCTGTTCAATGGAAAATAGTTCAACATAAGACCATCATGATGCGCAATTATAAGAAATGAAGTACAATAAGCCAAAATGGATAAACTAAAGACGAGGAATAGAAGAGATTCTTGCCTCTACACATTTTCTTACAGAGAAATCAAGACCCCATCCGTGCACCAAGTCATTCTGCAAATTCCAACACAAGGTGATTACACTTACTGTAGCATCACACCAACACAAACACACACACACACACAGAGAGAGAGAGAGAAAGAGAGAGCTGCACATTTTTCTTTCAAGTCCAAAGATTAGGACAAACTTCTTTACCTGAATCATATGCCATACGCAGCGCCATGCAGCTCGTGAAAACACTGGAGCCATGATTTCAACAAATCTGTATCGGCAACCCAAAAGAATCCAGAAGTAAGCCTAGAGCTCTGAACAAATTGATTCTACATAAAAGGTAAAGAAAACCAACGCATTTACGAAAAACAAGATCAACATAGGCAAATCTATCCATACGCTGCACAAGGAGGTAAAAGTGGATCTGTGCACCAGCCAGGTTTCTCCTGAGTCTCTCTGATAGGAATTACAAAGAAAAGAAATCTTATGTGTTAGCAACACAGATCTAATATTAAGAGTCAAGTTCTGACTTTTCTGTATAAACATTATACAGTTATTGTGTCATTCTTACTTGTGGACTTCACGATCACCTCTTCTCTTTGTCATCTGCCATGTTAACCCTTTGTTGGGTTCCAATCCTGGCTGAGAAATCTCCAAGCCATGTTTCTTCACGAGTTTTAGGTATCTAAGAGTGCAAAAAAGGGTGAAACAAAATTTCCAGTATAATGAACCAAAATAATTGTAGCGAAATTCCCAGACTTAAAACTCACTGTTCTGCATTGAAGTGCTCAACTCCCAAGTCTTCGTCCCATATAAATATGTAATCATATGGTGCGACAATATCAGGATGTAGAAAACGTTTTGCATACCACCTAGGAGAAAATAATTCATGGAATTGTATCTTCAAACATTGTTCAAAATTTGGTGTTAAGTATACTCAAGACACTAGGACAAGGAAAGTACAAATCTATGAGCTTGGAAATCTTTAATCCCGTTTTCTCTAAGAGTCTAGCTATAGTTCATTACCATTTAGTCTGCTTTCGGACACTAATATGGATAGCCCGCTTGGACCATTCAAATTCATCCCATTCAGTCACTCGTCCATCATAGTGGAAAAGAACAATTGTAAAGTTCTCTGAAAACTGCAAGACAGACAAATAAGTCATGTAGTTACTGCAGGTAACCATATCAAGATATTTAAAAGGAAGAGAAGAAGAGCAAAGAAGGTGTACAGTACAGGGGCAGTTAGGCAGTGTGGTGATCGGGATACGAGTGTGTGTGTGTGTGTATTTGCATTTGTATATGCACAGAGAGGGAGAGAGAGAGAGAGAGAGAGGAAAAACCTTCTTTACACATGAATCAATATTTGCTCTTTGATCATAACCAACTGTGAAGGCTACCAGATACTTAGGTGTATGAGTAAAGTCCTGCATATCAAACACTCTCAATACTCAGTCAATTTACCATGTTCTCATGCATCAACAGAGGATTCGAGAGGAATGTGACAGATCTAGATTTTTTAATTAGTGTGGAAGAATATCTAATAGATCACAGTTTACCTAATCTAATAACATTTTTACTGCAGGGCAACATGCTACTCACACCCATGTAGCTTGTTCCTGTGACAGGACTAAGAGAAAGCAGGGGGAGAGGGTGATGATACAGTGTCAGTTTATGCATTTCTGGACAATGTCTACCATCATAGACAATGTCATGTAAACTGAAACTTCAATTGTTAAGTGCACCCAGGAAAATGCCACACATTTTTGTTTCTCACGATTATTGTCAGAACGATATGGCAATACACATAGCAAGGAAGTTCTAGATCATCACATAACTATCAAGATATTTCACACCTCGTTATTCTCCCCATCTTTAAATTGCTTCTAGATTCCAGCATAGATGAATTCCTTTGTCCCCATTTCCCTTGGCTTAAGAATCAATATACAGTTACATCTACTTCTTTTGTACCCACACACTTGTTCCAATTACAAATTGGTATGTGCCAGTAATATAACGTTTTATTCACAGCTAGAGGACTTTTTAAACTTAATTGGAGCACCAGTTGCTTTTTCCACTTTAAAGGCATAGTAAATCATCTTTTACGCATTACAATAATTTATGGGAGGGTTCAGGCCTAAAGTCATCTTGCATATATATATGAAAGACAGAAGAAGGCACACCTCACTAGGCTTGCCCCACAATCTTCGCAAATAGAAATCAGACTCGGCTGCAACTATTCCAGGTGGGAGCATTTCTGCACCTCGGGGGTTTGAAGGCACCCATATCTGCATACAATGACAGGAAAATCACTAAATCAAGTAAGAAAGGGGGAATGCACATAGCATATATTTCCAAATAAACTAGCCGCTACTCAAGCTATTCAATTATTGTCTAACATAAAACCCACATATAAAATTCAAAAGTCCATCTGGATGGAGCTCTGCAATGACCTACTTTTTACCATTTCAGCTAAATGTGCTCTTTTAACACAATATTTACTATAGTAGACTAACAGAAGAAATGGCTCCATAAGAAAGCTCCCTTCTGTTTTTGTTTGTCAATCCTTTTTATAACTTAAAATGGCTGGATGAGACTTAGCTTAAGAAGGTGCCTTTTATTAGCAAAATAAAAAAAATGGATCTGCATTCAACTGCTTTCACAACAGTCTATGCTGATGTCAGAAGAGATGGAAGCCAACTCAATGTACCTGACAAAACCATGTCTTCTTGAGTGCTATCTCAGTTGAAAAGCTAGATAACATAGTATAGTTTGAGTATCATGCCAACTAGATGGGCCAATCAAGCTCTCTAAAGCAGAAAAAGACCTCAGGGTATATAACGGCTATGATGATGGAGAGTATCATTCACCTTAGCTGTATCATTCAAATTTTGAGGCCGACTGGTGTCTCTATGATAAGATAAATCATCCAAAACTTTTTGTGCTGATAGCCCTGAACTTTTGTCTTCAATGTCAGCAAGATCAACGGCAGGGAGAAAATTGGATGCAATATTTAGCTGCACGAGTAAAACAAAAAAAGTAAAAACTAGTATTGGGCACTAGGAAAACTCATCAATACAGCTAAGGAGATTACAAGAAGAGGAGAAAAACACTCTGATATCATAACATAGAAGAAAAAGAGGAGATATTCACAAATGGAAGCAGAGGAAAACACTAGATAAGCTCAAGAAAAAATATAGACAGAAAGAGTTCAAACATCTGCATACCTTAGTTAGAGATAATGAGGGAAACGATACTCCTATTAAGAAGCCAAAAGCTATTCCCAGAAATGTGGTTATGATAAGTTTCATACTCTCATTAGGTTTTTTTGAAGGTGTACTGCAGAATAAACAAGTAGATTTTTCAGATAAGCAGTCATCTCTTTCAAATGAACTGATGATTTTGCAAAAAGAATTTAAACAGTAAATTTGAACCTGCGTGTAAGGATTCCCATTCTGTTTAGAAACTTCTTGTAAGTGATGATGCAGTAAAACTCTGAACTAACAGGCCCTGAGTTCCCCGTGATATACGCGGGAATCAGAGAAGGAACACAGGACCTGTCCCAAAAAGGATATCAAATTGGAAAGTTAGTCACAAGTGTGAATATTTATAAATGAAAAGTACATAGAACTAGTACAGTTATTTTTCAGATTCCAATCATTATGACCTACTAGACTGAGTTAAAGGATGAACTCAAGACTGCAAAGAATGCCAATATTTAGGCTTAACAAATTAGCTTCCAGCAAACTGTAACTCTCTCTTCAAGCAAAGATCTTCTATCTAATGCCTATATTAGCAAGAAGGTAAAATGAACCGAAACACAAGGGTTTCCTTTTCAAAAGTGATTAGCCAATATTCAACAGCACCTGAAAATATATCTAATCCCACTAGCAACTATCCATACTAAATTCAAGTTTGGTAATAACTAAAAGAAATCGTGACATGAATTGGCATTATAGGAACCCACTCAATTATCTGAAGAGGCAAATTTTCTTAACAGAATAGCAAGCATGAGCGCCTTCCGTACATCACTCCACAGGTAACTACGAAGAAGAGGACTTAATGCCAAGTTGATAAAATAAACAGAGTGAAGATCCAGGTAACGTAACAAATTGTCAACTCGATCCTCCATTTTCAAGCAACTCAATGCAACTTTTGACTAACATTAAAATACTAATGTACCACGGACTAGAAATACATGTTTCTTGTAGTAAAATTAAGAGAGGAAAAAAACTGAACTAGCTTCGATTCGAAGGGAAGGAACGAAACCCACATGAAAATAAATAAAACCTTAATATTAAATCAACATACTCAATTAATCCTCTAACACGTAAAGGGCAACTGATAAATGAACTTCGATGACATCAAAGACAATAAACTAGATATCAGTGAACGTAACAAAAAAAAAAAAAGAAGGAAGAAAAAGAATGGTATGTTGATTGCCAATTGCAAAAATCGAAGAAATCAAAGATGAATAGCCTGAAAAACAGCTGAAAGCCGGCCCAAAAGAGAAAGGCACAAGACTTGGTAGCTTGAATATGAACTTTAACAAAAATAAGGAACACCCAAATCCTTAATTCACTCAAAACACGAGGGACAATAACGTGCGACCTCAATACGTACTAAACAACACCAAACCCAATACGCAAGATCAGAAGACCAAACCCCATAAGATCGAAACTTGCTAAACCCAAAATGAGAAAGCGAGATCAGGAGCATATAAAAAGGCATGGTACCTGCAAAAAAGGATCACGAGAACAAGCTACTTGCTCTCAAGAAATGGAGAATCAGAAATTCCTCGGAGAAGACTAACGCTTGTGATCAACTTTTCGGTTTCTAAATTAAAAAAAAAAAAACCCCCAGAAAGAATAACGCTTGAAAAAGTTGAGATAATTAACGCGAAAACTATAGATTTAGAGTCTGAACGTGAAACTCCTGAGGTTACAAGTTACAAATGAAAGAAGTTGGTGAGAAGAAGGTAGTAGCGTGCCTGTGTGTTTGTGGGTTTGGGTTTTTAGATTTTCAGGGAAAGGTATTTAATGAGATCACCGGAGGATCTACGAGATTACGCGAACAAAGTTCTAGTTACTGTTATATATCCATTTTCTGATTATCTGGTGTATTTTATTTAAATCTGAATTATATAGGATTGGGATTGGGATAGGAGGGAGAAATTTTAAATTTCATCTATAGTTCGACTTGTAGTTAGTCTACCATAATTTAAACCATATCAGCAATTAATCCTAATTAGCAGTTCCATTTGCAAACATGGATAGCATAATACTAAAGTAGGATCGAGTCAATTAGTCCAATGAAAAATAATACAAAGTTGCATTTAATTTGTGGCTAACAGGTTTGTACAGAGTCAAAATCAGGAAAATAAGAGGACAAAGTTAAGTATTGTATTAAATTAATCGACTCAAAATCAGGGAAAATAAGGTGACAAGTTAACTAGCTTAGACACCTAGGATAAACAAAGAAGACAACGTTAATGAGTTTGTGATTTATTGGCCTTGCATCTAAATATAGTGCAAATTTACTCGAAATGACTCGGTCGAGGGACAAAGGCACACGGAGTTGGGGGGTCGCCCGCGACGAATGGCGGCGACGATTTTTTGACCAGAGCAAGTCAACGCACATCAACTTGTACAAGAGTTTTAAATGTCATGTCGTGGCAGGGACATATGAGTAATTGAGTTCTCACGTGGCCAGATCACTGGCTGGCTCCTAACTATTCATGTATTCTTCTAATTGCCTTTCCCTTGAATCCCATATGAATTATGCCAAGGTAGTAACGTTAAAGTCATACATCTACTTTAGGGTACAATTGAATGTTTTCTAACTTGTAAGATAAAACTCTGCAATCAATTTCTGTCATTAAGCACCAACACGTGGTGGGTTGGGTGCACCTTCCTTTGGCTCATACGCATGCATGTTTCTTCAAAGGGACGGATCAATTTGGTCTTCCAAGTTTTATTGGATGCGTTCAGTAATAATAAAGCCCAAGCTTTCACTTTTTGGGCTTAAGTTGAAATCCATTTCTTCCGGTTCCAGCTATTCCATTTCCATTTCGGCCTATCACTATTTTAAGAACACTCGGGTCCGAGCTTTGTCCATACCCAACATAGTCGTGTTTAATCTTAGCTAATTAACTGCATGACATCCTTTTAGCGGATGGAGCATGTGTGATGGGAAAATTTGGCTGATCAAGCAAGAATCTACACGAATGTACCATAAGAACTCTAGTTGGGCATGTTTCTTACGATCCTCTCGTAAATTTTTATACTTAATATTCAAATATCAATACATAAATCATTCATTTCTATTAACATTTTGAATATAATAATAACTACATAAATAAAACTGGTTGGGTCGACAGCTCCAGGCCTAGGCCCAGGTCCAATAGTCATAAGTTTGGGTCGGTCATATAGGGCCCAATCTCAAGCCCAGGTATCGACGACCCGTGACGGCCAGCTCACAGGTAGTAATCTCCCATGCAAACACTAAGACTTACGTAAAGACCTAAACCTAGCAAGCTATTTCATATATA
>JAOSBM010000001.1:5450609-5464508 GCA_027568955.1 Erythroxylum tenue
GGCTGATCGGGACATAACCCCCGACGTGCCTTCTTTGTTTTGCAGGAACTCCGTGTCGATACTCTCATGGAGAACAGTCGACTCATGGATCCGAATAGCAACAATCAGTTCAGCCAGAATCCGGCAGAACCAAAAACCATCACCGAAAGATAAGTCTCTTGTGACAATTTCGAAAAATAATTGCCAAAGGCTTTCTATTTCGCGATGATTTTCCTGAATTGTCGCCAAAAGCTTGAGATATGGCAAAGATTCTAGAAATCATCATTAAAAGGTGATCTTTTCGCGAACTATGTTTTGCAAATTAATTATCAAACACCCATCAAAACTTTAAATCTAAACTAAAAAATAGTGCTTATTTTTTAATGTAATTTGAAAAAAATTAAAGTTTTGATGTGTGTTTGATAATTAATTTGCAAAACATAGTTTTGAAAAGATACTTGATGAAAAGAAAAATTTATCTCCATAATGATTCTAAATAATCATAGCCTTTTAGAAAAGTGCCTTTCCAAAAAATATTTTCTCATACACGTTTAGTATATATGCTTATAATTTTAATTTTTAAATAAGAAGTCTAAAAGATGTTATTACATAAATTATACCATACAAACTTAAGTTAGCAAGTTCATCACTCTTTTTTTTATATTTAAATAATTAAAATATTATATATCTCAAAAATATTAGTTAAGAATTAAAAGATTAAATATTTTAATTAAGACATCAATTTAAATATTAAATTCAATTCTATTGTAATTAATTACTTTGATTTGTACTTTATAATTTGTATAATTTAGAACTTCGTTTACAATAAAAGTAAGAAAGCGGCAACTTCTTGTCTCCACATTGTTGGCTTTATTATTTTCTGTTTGAAGCTTTTTATTCCTTTCCTTATCTTCATCTTACATCACTTGCTAGTTGTCTTGGCTTCTCTTCATACTATATGTCGTCCATCTTTTCTTATCAAGAAGAAATATGACTAGGCCAGCTTCGTAAGAGCGAAGAATCCTTAATAGGACAACAATACAACAATATACAAGCAAAGCGACAATGTAAATTGCTGAAACAACAGATTAAATGAGTGGCGTGGACAAGAATGGCTCCTTCCTAAAAAAGTAAACCTTATTTAATTCCTAGCACATTTTGAAAGAAGCCTTACAAGCCCACGAAAAGCAGTCCTGTACGTAGTACATCCTTAAGAATTAAAAATATACTTCATATTATTCAAAATAAGTGTCGTTTTAGAGGAATGTACATTTATTAAGAAAGGTAATGAAATATCTGATATACCCTTATTAATTACATGTTAAAGTGCCTTGAAAATATAATCTGTATAATTAAGCTGTGAGAGAAATTAAAGGATAATTTTGGTAGTAAAATCATAAATATGCATAAAAAGTCACAAACGACACTTATTTTGAATAATTAAAATCCCTATAAAACGACACTTATTTTGAATAGGAGGGAGTATTAAATTAAACTATATCACATTAAAAGTTGGTGTCTTTAATTAATAAAAGTATTTATATTTATTGCATTTGATAAATTTTAATTGATTTCAAAAATAAATTTAAAGTTTAAATGGAATAGAAGATCCAATAAAATAAATGTTATACGAAAGAAGTTATCTAGTGATAATTATACGGCTAAAAGGCAAATTTTGAAACACGTAATCTTTGAAATATGGTACTATGTTATGATAGTTACATTACACCTACAATTAATTACATTGAAGAAAGCATTACCTTAATGTCTTTAACCAAAGGTTGAGAATAAAGAAACCAAAATTATAATGATGTAAAATTAATTAAAGTAGTATTATTTACACATACAAGCACCGACGGAGCTACATGGGGCTCAATGATACATTAGGCTCTCCAAGGTTTTTTTTTAAATATTATATATATATATATATATATATAAAAGAACGGAGTTATTTAAGGGTCAGTGGTACACTGGGCCCCCCAAAATTTAAAAAATTAATATTCGAATCCTCCTATATTAAATTTCTGGCTCTGTCACTGCATACAAATATGTATAATAATTGCAAAAAAAGAGATTATGTACCTAGACTACTTCTCTTTATTTTTATTATATTTAATTTAAATTGACATAATCTTGATAAGAATTTAAAATTTTAAGTTGAATATATGAGATTAATATTACATTAAGATTATTTTTAAACACGATAAGTGTTATATATGTTTTGACTTAAATTTTGGACCTAAATTCACAATAAACACGTGTAAATAATTAATTATTTGAATTTAAAAATAATTTGATTTTTTAATTTTGAAGAGAAAAAAAAAAGAATCAGCCAAGGAATTACATGCCATTTAGGATATTCGTCCGTATAATGTCCAGGAAAGAGAAGTACTGCCTCACACGTTACGAGGAAAGATCAAGGCAATGTTCCGTTAAGCATGAGACAGGAAAAGAAAGAACAAGCACGCAATGTAACAAGAAGACAACTGAATCAGTGGATGGATAGCTACCTATGGCAAACCATGTGCAATGGAATTGGAGGGTCTGAAAATGAAACTGAATCAGTGGATGGGTGGCTGCCTATGGCAAGCCATGTGCAATGGAATTGGAGGGTCTGAAAATGAACCATCCACAATGTGGTCAAAAATCCATTTGTTAGCAGCTTGAGTGTAGTGGACACCATCCCAGTTGATCCAAACTGAGGGATCATGGCATGGTTTAACAGCCACATCTTTCCCCCTCTCCTTAATCTTTCCTCCACATCCAACGTTTTTGTTGTAGTTATACTTTCCTCCATGGCCACAGCATGCTCTTGTGGATTCCTTGAACCCTGCAATTCCCATCTCAAACTCATCAACAACACTTTACCAAACATCAAACTCCTATCATTATGTTTGTTATAGGAATGCTTTAAAAGTGTCTAGGTTGTTGTTACCATGCTTTCTTGTGTGACTAAAAAGGCTGTACTTGAGAGAGTATATGTCAACATAAGTTATAGCAGCTTCTGGCAATTCCTTCCTCAATTGGACAACGATCTTTTTTAATTCACAGTTAAAGTACTTAGCCACACCATTAAACGGAGATCCACATCCTGCTCTATCCACTCCAGAAGCTAATATTGGTATCCTCTCCAAGACATAGGCTAGGCAGCCAAATGGCCCTGTGTTGTGAATCCAAAAATTTCTTCCTCCTTGCCCATATATGTCCTGTCATTAACACAACCAATAACATGCTGAAGAAAAATCTAAGCATTGATACTAATCGACAATAATAAGAGATGGTATCACTAACCATGACAATGTTTTTGAACTGACAGAGTACATCCGGGACGGATTCTTTAACTTCAATGGTAGACAAGTTTGAGAAATAACCAGATGTAAGATCGTTCTGACCGATATCAAATGTGTATAAAGCCTCAGAGAAAACTTTAGCTTCAGGTAGCAGTTCTTTGTAAACTCCACCTGCACCAATTCATCCAAACGAAACTTCTTTTAGGGTCTCGAAATTTCTGTGGGCTAATCTCTGGGTAGTATTATTACCTCTGTTGCGAACAACCTGAGACCTATCAACAAATTCATAAAATTCGTTCCATTGGACATCCAAGGAAATAGGACTAAACCCGCTTTGACGGAGGGTAGCATTTTGAGGTCTAATGGTTGATCCTGCTGTTGCGAAGTTGGCACCATGACTGAAGTTGCTTCCCACAGAATCAAGGTATGCGCTCAAGAATGGCAATCCAAGGTGCTCCGCTGGGTATTCATGGAAAATTAACATCAGAGTTAATCCAATATCTATCATCGTTAAGGGAGATATGATTGCCTTTGCATGGTTGGATGATCAGAAGTTAGCAGCATTTAGGAATACTGAAGGTGATATGTTTAGTAGTTAAAGAAGCAAGAATTTAGATACTTGTAATCCAAATTCCAAAGTATTTAAGTGGAGTTGAGGTAACGTTGACATAATCTATGATATGGAAGACATTTTATATTTCCAGTGCAACTCAGAACAAGGGGGGAATTAAGCCCTTCACTTTTGACCATGTGAAAGACTTGAGAATTAATGGGCTAGCAGTGTATGGTTCTGAATAAAAGATTACAATACCCTTAGTTTAATTAGATGATTCTGCATACGGATTTCATGGAAATTATTCAACACATTAAGAACAAGCCTTAATTAGTATATCGGACATAAAGAACCATATTGAATTAGTTATGGAGAAGAAGCATGAGCCGATGATTTTTCTTTTGACCAAATAGGTTAAAAATTGCAGACTGAACGTGCGGCCCCGCAGTGTCTGTCAACATCAGCTACAAAAAGTTTCGGTGGTGGACCCTTTTGTTCATTGAAACTTTTGGAAAAGGATGCAAGAATCCGTGAAAGGTTGCTCCATTGAAACAAGTTTATTCGACCAAGGTGTCACTGGCTATTGTCAAGATAATGTAATCTGTCATTCCTAAGAAGACAACAAAATTTTGGTTTCTTTTTTCATATGATCAACAGAATGATTGGGCAAGTGCAAACCAGTGTGTTCTTCTCCTTCCCCATCTCACCCCATCACTCGAGACACTCACTTTCTTCTTCTCTGATCGTCTGTAATTCTTTTTTTCTTTTTCATGTCTGAATTACCGATTGAGGACAGAGGACACTTAGAAATGCCATGGAAAGCATACAACATTCCGTCGAAGCTTTCCTAGTAGTAATATAAGGTAAATGATTTTGGACACTATACTTTACTCTGATGTCTGATTTCACTTTATAGTATTGATCTTACAGAATCAATGTATACGCAAAAAATGTGAGTTGGACTACACTCACTATCAAAACCATCCATGTTTCATAGGAGGTATGCACTTTTTTAACACCAAAATAAAGGCTAGATCGTGCAGACTTGGATTCCATTAAAGCATGCGATCGAAAAAGAGAAAAAACTATGGCAACGACACATCTTTGAATAATGTGTTAGTATGTACCTATGAAGTCAACAATGAGGCGGCCGTCACAGTATCGTCCGGCGGGTCCGTGGAAGTAAGATTCTCCATGAGGTGGAGGGGCTTGGCCAAATGCAGCAGACAAGCCACCAGTGTCGGAGTTTGAGTCTCCAAAGTTAAAGATTGCTGGGAATTGGCAATGAGAAATGGCTAACACGGTGCAGTGTGGTGCCAAACACACCAAGAAGACAATGATAGAGGCCGAAAAAGTTGAGGAGTGTGACCCCATGATTGAAGGAGATAAGGCTAAAAACTGCTCTTCTAAGCTGTTAGTCAAGTGTAAAACAAGCGAGAAGAAAGTAATGGACGTGCTACATACATACATATGTAGATATATAGGTGTATGACGTGTGCGGCCTTAGATCAGGCTAAACATAAACAAACGATATGAGCCGTGAAGCATGTGTTTCTATTAGTTCTCCTCCAAAGTAGTTGATATGTGTTTTTTATTTTATATTTTCAAAAGATAAGCAATTACGATAATCCAAATCCAATTCTAATCCACAACTTGATATGTTAGGCACACATGACCCAACAATTAGTTTAGAAAATTTCATACTGTATTTATAAATGAAATACCCTAATTTTTATGGATTCTTTTTCCCGTTATTATAGGTTGTTATTGTTATGTAGTAATAGTACTCTTGCTAGTCTCATCACTCTAATATTGTTTATCGGAGTCCAGATCTTTTGTCTAGTTTTATGGTCTCTTATTGTGTCCAATAAATCTCAGTCATTTATTTATGCGGATCTCATGTTTATTTATGTGGAGCCCATGTGGGATCTACATAAATGAATGACTGAGATTCACTAGACATAATAAGACACCATAAAATTAGACAGAGGATCTTGTTCCTGTTTATCGTTGGTCAACAGTTTTATACAATACTCATTTTACTAAGAGGGCTTTTTACCGAAAAGATTTAAGATATTCCCTTTTGTATTTGGTATAAAACTCAGGCATACATTGTCAAATAAAAAAGGATTCTTTTGAATTAAACTAAATCCTTAATATTGATTTTAGAGTGTTCAATTTGAGAATATTTGATGAATGGTAATATGATCCGGTAATGATTTATATTATATCCATTATTTATAGGGATGAGCTTTATCGAGTGGACTACTGTATATTATCTAGTCGTATTTTATTTTGTTAGAAATCATATTGCCCTTTAGTACATAATCATGTTTATCCATACAATATATATACATATAGAAATAGAAAACTAAACTTAAAAATAAAATCGACATAGAGGAAGTGTTGTGCAACAAATAGAAATAGATAAAAAGTTAATTAACAATTATCCAATATTGCCACAAGGCAATACTATGATGAAGTAGGAATCAGACAAATATAATGAACAATAGACATTACATCATCAGCTGTGTTTACAATTACATTTGGAAGTTACCAAAAAAAGGGGATCAATTCTTCTGTTCTCGTTTTTGTGTGTCATCCTGTGCCCACCCTCATCTATCCATCCGTTACGAAAACGGGAACAATTACTCTGTGCCCCAAAACAAGTTGCTTTACCTCACTTTAAAACACTTTTCTTGTCAAAGATACAGAATTATGATATGTCGTGCTTCTTACTAAAAATAATGGGATTTTTGGATCCATAACTTTTTCTTTATAACAGTATTAGTGGGGTCGCACGAGTCTATGAATGTACCACATCATGTAATTTGGCGAGTCTATTTAAAGTGTAAACTTCACTTTTTTTCCCTCTTATTTTTAAATAATTTTACCGTAAACTTACAATGATAATTTAGTATAGAAAACATGGAAAAACTTCGAAAAAAAGGCACTTATGTTAAATCTAATAACGAAAGAAATTTGGAATTGATGCCAACAATTCGGAGGTGTCTAGCAAACAATTGATAAGCTGTTTTTTTTTACTTAATGACTAAAAGTTAACTTTTTGACCATCTTAAAAACCTATTAATGTGTTTAGTAAATGACTTATTAGTTAGCTTATTTAACCCCAATAAGCTGATTTCTAAAATCTCCATAAGAGAAACTTTTTTTATGATCAACCAAAATTTAATAGGTAAAAAACTAATTATACTCTCCTTTTATAATTTTTGAATTATGATATATATCATATCTATGTCATATTATAATTATAGACATTTTTAATTTATTAAATAATAAAATTTATACGTGTTATATGAAAATATTAATATGATGTAACCTGTTGCACAATTCATATTAATAGAGAATTTAACGTTGGATTATTATTATTATTATTATTATTATTATTATTATTACTACTACTACTACTACTATTATTATTATTATTATTATTAAAGTTATAAACTTAATTTTTGTAAAATTAAATATGTAAAATCTAAATTCTTATAAGAATATTCAACGAAATACTAAGAAATATAATATTCATGTCTTTATAATTTTTTTTGAAACATATCATACACTCATAAGTCATTTCACACATCAACAAATAATACTAAACAACTAATTTTACTAAAGATCTTTAATAAATAACTGATGTTATCTGTTGGTCAAATCAGCTAATATAATCAGCTATCAGCTATCAGCTAACCGTTAATAGAATCAGCTAACAGCTAATGCAATCCATTATTTGCTAAACATGACCTTCATCGTGGTCATAGACTAAATGAAGAGAGAATATCATTCAGTCCTTTGAGCTTTGAGAAATTTTAAGACTTCAAAAGACTACTTGTATATCAAAAGCTTCTATCTAAAACAATAATTTCTTAACTCAATCTTTTTTTAGAAATTAAAAGAGAATTGATTAAAAATCTTAAGGACAGTATAAAGCCTACTTAAAAACATACAACTCATCAACAAAAGGCCTTAATTTTCTTATAAGGTCTTATATATGAATATTACAACAAAATCATAATCTAGGAAATCATCCCCTCATAAAGGTCATGTAACGGGCTCGCTCCTTAACAATAAATTTGTGAAATAGATCAATAATTAACAATATGTCAATTTTTATTAAGCTTGCCATCTAATCTCTTGAATAATAAAGAAGATTTTTTAGGTACTGTTTATTGCGATGAAATGATAAAATTATAAATAAATTAAGGGAGGTTCTATCTAGTTGTCATGTATTCTCCGTTACTTGTGTTGAAATTCAAGTGTGAGTGAGAGTCTTACATTGGAAAGAGATGTAACTAGTGAAGGGCATATAAGTGGAAATGACTCACAAACCTAATGTCTTAAAGTTTTGGGTTGAAGTGTGGTGTCAAGGCCCACGAATATACTCCCTCACTAGGCTCATGATGTAGATCTCCTATGAAAGTGGGCTCTCCAGTCCCAACAAATTGTTTAAATTCTATTAGATGTAATGATTTATCTAATTCAAATGAATGTGCTTAAACATAAAGTTTAAATTTCCTGCAGCTTTTTGAAAGAGTTTTACATAAAGTTCAAATTTCCTTAAGCTTTTTGAAAGAGTTTTGCATTTCCTTCTCTCTAAAGGATATATACATAATAACTAAAGGCAATTTTAAAGATTTTATAGTAACTCCTTTGGAGCAATCCACTATCTGAATCTAGTTAAACTCTTTACAATAGTAATTACATAAGCTCATAATTTGTTTCTAGAGCGAAAGTGAGTAGTGTCATTTAAAGAACATATACTTTAAAGCCTTATAATTTTGATTGCATAGTTTGTAGCTTAAATTAATGGGAAGGGGGTTCACTTTGATTATATACATATTTATGAGTCTATTTTTGATAGTTAGCCATAATGTAAAGAAGGTTTTAAGAAGGTTTTTTTAAAACATATTATGTTTCTCTAAGAGACTTTTTGCACCTGACTTTTGAATAACAAGATGCACGATGTGATTATGATGCTCCTAGTGTTATACTTTAACTAAATGGTGGTATCATTAATGTTTGGAATAGGTAATGGATGTAAAGCTTGTATTGTTGCACAACCACTTGTCCACTGAGATGATCTCCTTAACCTTTGGCTACATTAGAATTGAGTGTTTTAGACTATTAAAATCAGGAAGTAGATAAAGAGGGCCAATGTTATTCTAGTTATTAAACACAAATTTAAGTGCTCTTTCATTCTTAATCACCATTTTCTTTCATTGCATATGGTGCTTCTCAATTTTAGCATTTAATTGATAGTTTAAGAAAGAAGTATAATAATTTGTTTTAATATTTTAGAAATGAAAGATGCATCCATTTGACTTATATAGATTCTTGTCTTGTGAATAATTATCAAGTTCTCTTAATAAATAACACTTTGTTTGAGGCTCTAATGGAAGTAATGTTGAGTCCTTCTTCCTCTTTAGGTACAATAACATTAGTCTATTTGACTTTTACTTCAACATCATTGTTAAAACCACCTGTTAAATGGAAGTTTTTAAAAGCTTATTATGTTGCTTTTACTAAGTTTTAAGAGAGAGATAAATATGAGAATTGGTATATGTAAGAGTTATTAAGCACAATAATGATAAATTAAAATTTACCAATAAAGGAAAAGAAATTATTTTTAATGCCTTATTCTTTTGTTTATAGAATCAAGTAGACGAAGACAATTCTTAAAGGTGAGTCTTTTAGAAGTAATGGGGATACCTAAGTATTTAAATGAAGGTAGTAGAAGTTTGCGTTATGATATAGAGGAGAGTTGGCTAGCTAAATCAAAATAAACAGTTGATACATATAAGTTGCTTTTTTTGTAATTAATTGAGAGGCTTGATAGTTCATTAAAAATAGTAAGAAATTTATAATTGTTTTCACTAATTGTGTAGGTTGAATAATCTCATCTTCTTGTACTTTTAGTCATACTTAAATAACCTGTCTTGGTTAATTATGTGCTATAAGCCTTATTAGAACTTCAATATAGAGTGTGAAGAGATAAGGGGACCTTTGACAAAATGACAAAAGGTCCCCTTATTTTAAGCCTTTAGCTCTCTTGAAGACTTAAGTTAGTTACCCATTAAGCAAGATGTTGTAGGAAATTGTTGTAATGCATTGCTTTAGCCATTTGGTGAATTGGTAAGGAAAAGCCAAATGCTTATAAAATATCAAAGAGGAACTTCTAACTTATGGAGTCAAAAGTCTTGTGGAACTCGATCTTTATATAGAAACTCCTGATTGATTTTTTTTTGTGGTAGTTCTTAAATAATTCTTGGGCAATCATTATATTTTCACCAATACTTCTTCCTTATATGAAAGCTCCTTGAGAGGGATTGATGATATGCTTAGGGATTATGTTCAATCTAATTTCTAGTAGCTTTAAGATAAATTGATAAAGAACAATATATTAAGAAATAGGCCTATAGTCTTGCAAGGAGGAGGGTTTAGGGGATTTAGAAATGAGAAAAATAAAAAATCTTCACTTTATTTAGTAAATTTTTCTTAGTGAAAAAAATCTAAAATAGCCTTTGTAACTTGATTACCTATTATATTATAAGTTTTTTAAGTTAAAAAACACATTGAACCTATCGAGGCTAGTGTCATAGGGACTTTTATGAGCATGGTAGAATTAGAATGATTTTTTCGAGGTCTTCATGTGATAGTTAAGCTTAAATCATAAAGCTCAACTGAGCTTTGCCTTTGTAATTTCTATCTAACAATTCTGTTTGCTTCTAAAGACTTAACATCATTGGTGTTTACGTGTTTCACTATACTCTTATAACACAAGTATTTTGTAGAAACAATAAAAAGGGACAATTAAGAGAGTTATGGCTTAACCAACCTTTTATTGATCAAATCTCAAAGATTCAATACAAAAAAACTCAAGTTTCTTTTAACTTGAAGCACTCTATAGGAACACTGCTCAAAAGAACTCCCTATTTGAAGCACTCATAAAAAACTTTCTACAAAAGCTCTCATCTCTCTTTTAAATGATTGAAATATCCAATTATTCACCCAATTGAACCACAAAGGATGCCTTTATATAGGCTTACAAGAACTTAGGGACCAAGTAAGCTAAACTACTCACTTTTTCTATTAACTCCACCAAAGTAAGGGGAGATGTCACTTTTTCCGCTAACTCTACTAAGTTAGTGATCACTTTATGCCACTAACTCCTCTATTTCATATGGGAGGACTATTTAGAAGATTCATATCCATTTCCATATCATTCAACCCACTTTTCCACTATTTAAAGCATTCCTCCTACTTTCAAAGTTAGTACTTTCACTTTCTTAGGTTACTAATTATATGTTCTTGCTATGTGTCACCATGTTATTTCATTGTGAAGTTAAGTGCCTTGATAAGCCTTCTATTTAGAGTTCCTGAGCCATCTTTATGCATAGTCCATCCAAGCACGTCCATGGTGCATTCACGTTGCTTCATGACTTAACTTAGCCAAAGTTCGAGTCATTGTATAGTAAACCTTACATGTTTACAAACCTTATGACCTCCGCATCAAATTTAAATGCCTTAGTACACCCTTAGAATTACCATGAATTAGTTGCATCTTTCATCTTTTAGTTTTGAATCTAAATCTTGTATCTCGTCAAAGCTGTTTGTCTATATTTACCAAGGCATGACAACACTCACCTAGTCTTAAAATTTTATTGAATATGACCACTTTTCCTTACCAACTCGCAAGTTTTTTTTGTTCAATTAACCTAAGTACCAATTATCGCCCAAAGCTCACCAACATTTGCATGATTCCACAATTTAGAGTTATAGGTCTAGCAATGACCCCTACCAGAAAATTTTGATGCCTTTGTCGAAATAATCTATGGGCTCCTCTGAATGTGGTTCTCTTAAAGACTCCTTAGTCATTAGCACATCTCTAATGTGCCATTTTGCTACTCCATCAAGTTTGTCTTTACTTTTGTTCAGACACTCCTACATAGGGCTTATTACACCAAATATAGCGTAGTTATTGAGGTAGACTTCTTTCGTTAAATCTTCACCTCTCTTTTTTTAATCTTTCGCAATGATGAAAGTCACTTGCTTCTCACCCACCTTCCATTTTGAGTTAAGTGTGGCTCTTTATAAATGAAATAAGCAATATCCTTTTTTTTTGTTTATTAGACTTGTAGTGAAAAGATTCACACACCTTCTCCTTACCTTTCTCTGAGACATTTTATGTCCCACCATTCTTTTTGTTCTCATTGTTCTTTTGAATTGGTGGAGGCATTTAGATATCCATTAAGGCATCTGCAACCACTATCGTGCTTAGGAGATCTTTCACATTTTACCTTTTAAGCTTCATTTTTTCTGAAACTTGTAAGCCACTTATGAAATTGAAAACTTGTCTTTCTCAGATATGTTATACACGTCTAACATTAAAGATGTGAGTTTCCTCACATACACCTACATTGAGCCATCTTGCTTCAACTTCTTTAAAGCTTCCCTCCTGAGCTATGAAGTATTGTTAGGGAGGAATTGTTAGCTCGATCTTCATTTTCTCTTTAGTGTTAATGGAAGGTATACCTGCATTGATATCATTAGAGGTTAGCATCCTCCGCCATACCTTTGCATCATCCACCAGAGTGCTTTCTAATCAAAATCCTAATTCGTGCTTAGATATGGCATGTTTAAGCACTAACAAATCGTAGATCATATACTCACAAGCCTTTAACTAGTCCTCAAGTGCTTTCTTTATATCTTGAAGATATAAAAATAAAGAGTCATGATGGGTTTAATGGATTCATTCTCATTACTTGGAAAACCAAAGCTTTTGGGAAATTAAATCAATATCATACTCTTTTCAAGCTATATTAAAAATATTCAAGTTGAGCAGGAAGTTTTGTGGTGGCTAAAGAGCATAATAGGGAATTGCAAAAGACACTTGGATTTGGTTTCACAACTACTTTGAAATTGGCCATCTATATTTACTTTATGAATCCTATATTGTTAAAGCATACGTTAAATCCTAAAGTAAAGGTTAGTGAGCTCATAAATAGATATGAGTAGCAAATTAAACATAAAGGATTCTTTATTATTTTAGACAATTTGATAAGTCAAGACCTGAATAAATAGTGAAAGGATAACTTAAGATGGCATAGACATTCTTCTACACTTTTTACTAATCAATCTTACCATTAAGTTTTCAAAAATTCAACTATTACAATATAATAGAAGAAGCTAGTTTAGAGTAATCGTATCCCTCCTTAACTCTCTTTCATTATGTGGTTCACTATTGAATAATCTTGATAGAATCCAAGGTTTTCTTAGTTAATGAAATATAAAAACTATGCAATAAGGAACCTAAATCAAGAAATCAGTCTTTAAATGTGATTCCACTAGAGGAATAGGGTTTAATCTAAGAGAATTGCAATCAATACTGCATTGATGATGATAGGAAATAAACTTTTCTTTGGGGGTTTAAATGATAGCTCTTAATAAAAGAAGATATCATTTAGTGATGGAGTATATGGTATCTAGAAAGAAAGAAATGAAAGAATCTTCAATAATAAAAACATGGACAAATTTTTTTTCTATCTTGTTACAATTGGTTTGATAAGAAAATTCCTCCAAAAATTTATAAATATCAACCAAGTATTGTAAACAATAAAAACATGGACAAGAGATCTTTTATCTTTTCACAATTGATTCGACAAGAAAATTCCTCCAAAAAAGAATAAATATATACCAAGTATTAGCAAACATGTTAAGGAGATGGAGAATTGGAAGATGACAGATAAGCTCTTCAACTACTTCTAACCAGTTAAGAAATATGGAGTCTGGTTTGGGTGGGTTCCGAAGCCCACAGGAGAATGGCCCCCGCTTATGGAGCTGCCCAAAGGTATTGTCCCTTTGGTCTACCAGGGTGGAGTTGCGACTCGAACCCCTGACCAAAGGATTTTGTTGGCGTGGAAGCCACGCCTCTCACCACTTGAGCTAGTTTTTTGGTTTGGGTGGGTTCCGAAGCCCACAGGGGAGTGGCCCCCGCTTATGAAGCTGCCCAAAGGTATTGTCCCTTTGGTCTGCCAGGGTGGAGTTGCGACTCGAACCCCT
>JAOSBM010000001.1:5526316-5545867 GCA_027568955.1 Erythroxylum tenue
CCGGTATTTTTAACCGGTACCAACCATACCCGTACCGGTACCGGTTTCCCGCCGGAACGGAACGTACCGGCCGGTACGGTACGAAATCCATTACATTGATTACAACTAATGGCACATGTTTGATTTGGTTTCGTTTTATTTTTCGCTGCGTATTTTCTGACATGTGATGCATAATCGAAATCCAACACAAATGTGCATCTATCATCTACTCTCCAAGGCTCAAGATTTCACTAAATTCTTCTTCACGAGTAAAAAAGGAACCTTGACACAAGTCTCTTTGTTTTCTTAGATAAAAATAATTCATTTTATAATCTTCCTTGATGGTGAACAAAAACCAAAAGCTTTCTTGAAGCTTACAAGCACTATTAATATCCCTTAGTTAACTTTGCAACTTCAATAAATCTTTCTTACTTATTTTAATACTCTAGGTCTCACCATGATTCAAAATGAGTCTATATGTGTTTAGAATGCTTAAACGCTCTCTCAAATGTGTTCTTGTAAAAAAAAATCATAAAGTTGTCTAACAACTAAAATTATTCAAGTATATGACTTATTTGACTTATTCAAGTATATGTAGAAATTATTCAAGTATATGACTTATTTGATTCATATACTTGAATAATTTCTTTTCCTTTCTTTGAATGACTTGAAAAATAAAACGTAATAACAAATATATTTGTTTATCATTAAATCATATATTGTAGTCTTTTTTAGCTCCACATTTATCTTTTCCTGCCTATTTAATCAAATTTATATAATTTATTTAGCATTTTTCCTATGAATTTCTATTTAAAAAAATGCAAATTTAGACCAGGCTTTAAACATGGAATTTCTAGTTTTGCATAACTTCCCGAACAAGATCTGAATCTTGATGCCAAGATCAAAAAACTTTTTATCTTGTAATTGCAAACGAAAAGCAATGAAGAGAATTGTTTGCATAACAGTCAATAATAATATACTGTTGATGGTTTTGAAGATAGAAAGGCATTCAAGGTTGGAAGATCCTCGTAAAAGGTTGTGTTGTGTTATGTAGTGATCGTTCTTGCCGCATTACCTTAGGCTCTAGTTGCGCAACTTGCAAGAGGTTTTTCTTTTTCAGGTTCTAACTTCTCTAATAATTATAATGGCTAACCCAAGGCATAGGTGAGTTGATAAGGGGTTTTCTTGGCTTAAGTAAGGTCGTGAGTTCGAACCCCCTTCGTGTATGCAGCCGTTTAAAACTTGGGGCTAAAGCTTTACCTCCCGTAAGGGACCTACCCGGTTCGAGCGGGAATTAGTCTGGATGTAGATGGCTAAAGGTGTCTTCCTATAATTAAGACCCGTCTATGATACCTCGTGAGCAGCAAATAATAATAATTATTATTATTATTATAATGGCTGATTCGCGCTGACATCTGAGATTAGTCGATTAGGCCTTTGCTGAGTATTCTAATGGGAAAAATGTTATTTTAAACCTTTGGTTCCGCTTTTCTTATTGGACCAGTAGGTTCTGTAACTTAATTTACAATCAAAGTATTGTTCCTCTTTAACACGTTCTAACAAAGTGGAATTTCTGGTCCTCCAACTACAAGGCTTGGAATTCAATGCATTGGGTCCAACAACAGTTTCAAATGGATAGAGTTGCATCTGCACCATGAAAATTCTCGTCAACCTTCAGGTCATCTTTTTTGACCTTTTGAATCCCTCTGGTTTCCTGAATTCTATCAAGGCATTAAATCTTTACCCTCTTCAGGAATGAGTAGTGTTATAAGGGTGATATCGACTTTCTTTTCACGTTTCAACCTTCAACTTTCTAAAATCGTTAATAATCCAAATTAGAAGTATGCAGAGTCGTTGTTTTTGCCAGCCAAACTTCTCTTACTTTGTTAGTGTCTCCATACCTAATTTCTGACGTTGATTTTGGTTCATGGTCCTCCCTTTCTTAGCAGTTCCTTCAGTAGTGGCATTTGTCCCCCTCAAAGATCCATCCTTCTTTAGAACCCCAGAAAACTTGTGCGCTTTCAAAGTGAACAGTGGATCCAATGAAGTGATTAAATATCAAGGTACAAGTTTTCATTTTCATCAGTTCTCAGCCAAGGAAAGGTCTTCATGAAGACTAATCTTCAGACTAAATGTGGGGCCTTGATGTGGATTGTGATTATTACAGTCCAAAAGACATACGAGATTTCAAATGTCGACTGTGGACTCGGCACTAAACTCCTTTCGGACTGTTGACCTCAATAAACGAAATAATAAAGATTAATAGTGCATCTGGTATATATTTGATCAAATCTAATTCATCCGTTAATATTATGACAGAACAAAAGATGAATTATTTGCATCCAAAAAAACAATTAGAATGTCGTTTACCCTGAAATCAAAATTGAGGTTGTATCTTTTCAAACACAATGCGTGATACAAGTCAACCCAGAGACATGAAAAACTTTAGTATTTGGATTTGTCTCATTAATTTGTGGCTTGGAATTTTATGACAACCAGTAACACTTTAGTTGCTGGATGAAACGAAGGGGGATTTGCTTCACTTGTTCCAACTGATACTATATACTAATTCCTAAAAATGCCAAAAGTTGTTTCTGTACATGCCTGCGTCCACTGATAACTTAGATCCTCAATATATATACATCACGCAAGCAGATAAGAGCTCCATTACTACCTGGGACCTTTACTTTATCAAATGTTCAATACAAGTAGAGCAGATTCTGCAAGCAGCCTTTTTTAAGATTCCATTTCAGCTCTCGTCACTTATTCCACCTTTTGATGTGACAAACTATTGAGAAGGTTGTGAAAATGCTCACGCTCCTCACCTTCTCTAACAATCTGCAGAAGCAGTGAACATAGACGTTTCAGTAAAACAAACCAACTCGAAGAATAATGGGTAACCATCAACTGTAACAGATAGAGGGTGATCGAGAGCGAGAGAGACGAAAGGAGACATACTTCTATTCTTCTATTCTAGTCTAAAGCATTAAGAGTGGTTATCAACAACCATATTCAAGTTAAATGCAACGCCAAGGTTAGATTGCACTTCGGTGTTCTATCGTCCAAACTGGCCAAGGAAAGTAACAGCATATTTCCATGTATTAAAAATTGATAGTAGGCAAACAGACACTTAATGAAACGATCTATTGAAGGTAATACTATGCAATTACTTATCACAACTTCGTCCTTTTCACCCATTCCAGAAGTGCAGCACCTCCTCTCTTCAATCTTTTGGACAAATAACCACACTGCTTATATCTAATTTCAACCATCAGAAGATGTTTCATAAAACTTGCCCACCCGCCACCTTTCCCAAATGTCTGTGTGCATTACATATAAAACTTGGGACCAACAGATTAATTGATAGGTTACTCGATTCATATACCTAAGGATCTAAGGTGAGCAAACAAAAACATGTATATGTTGATTCACATACAAAATTGGAGAAAGGAATATCAAAAAGCTCAAGAGCGATATGTGATATTCAATAATATACAGTTTATAAGACAAGCATAAAGAATGCTGACTACTACCTTTTTTTTTTTCCTTGCACAACTTTCTTGTATTAATCATGCAGAAATACAACCCCAAAATGTAACTGACGTCAATTCATGGCATTGTAACTTGAATCATAACAAAATTAATAACAATCAGGAAATCAGTCAGCTAGATCATATTGTCATCAGTCTTCTGCATGTTAGATTTTGGGGAGAAAATTCATCATGCCATAGCAGCGAAACAAGACTCCATATAATCTCAGAATATGAGCAGTATTAACCTGTAGAGGCGTATTTGCGCGGAAACCAATCTGATTAAGAATGTTCTCTGTCACTTCCACTATCATACATCTTTGCGTCAATATCGCTGGTCAAATCATCATCCAAGTCGGGTAGAGAAAAAGACCATGACCGAACCAGGTTCCTAGGGGCTTTAGATGGTTCATCAATTGAAGGTAGCAGCATCCTGGGTGGAGGATTGCTCCCTCTTCTCTCTGCAATTGATTGGCAAACAGTCTCTGCTCTTGAATTATAATTAGAAGAAAGCACGTTTCTAGGTGACTCTGGAGCTTGTTTGTACGGTAAGTAAAACTCTTCTGCCAAAGGAGCAGTCTTGACAAAACATGGATCTGTCGGTTCCAGTGCAGAAGGTGAAGGTTGCCGGGAAGACAAATATGAGAGGTCAGACCAGTTAGATGACGACGGTGAAAAGGTGAATGAACTAGATGAGTATTCTGAGGTTGAAGGGGACAGTGAAGGGGACTTATTTCTGAACTTTGGGCTGTTATCTGGCAAACATGAGAAGGAGTCTGGGGAATCACAAGGTGTTGGAGGTGGAATTGAAGAGTCGGTGAGAGCCACGGAGCGTTCATCTTCATTACTAGTTCTTGCAATCGTATCAGGGCTTTTGTTTGGAAAGCTCTCGAAAGAATCTGGGGAGCCACATGGATCTTCTGACAGAGCTCCGGATAATGAACAATCCACCGAAGCAAGTTCTTCTTTACAAACATCTATGACCATATCAAACCCATCATGGGATTCAAAAGAACCAGAGTTCATCTTAGTCGATGTGCTAAGCTCTTTAACTCCACCGTTAGCAAATTTCTGCCTTAATTTTCCCCATCCAATTTCTCTGGCAGGAAGACTAGTTTCTGATCCAACGTTTGACACTGAAACTGGAGGAACAACCCCACCAGCCAGTGCCTTGTGGAAGATCTCAAAATCGTTATCATATTCATCAACCTTCCTCTCACCAGCAACCTTACAAATAGCTGAAGCAATATTATCATTCCCAAAAGACAAAGGTTGTTCCATTCTGACCTCAACTTTGTTGCAACCTGCCCCAGAGACTTGTCCACTTGTAAGAGCATCCCAGAAATCTGGGGTTTCTTCTCCTTCTTCGATGCTCACAACTGGACCCTGGGCTCTTTCATATCGTATAACCTGATTGGCAGCCACTTTAGCATGATTTGACATAATTGAGTGACAATTCTTCCCAACCCACACATATATGTTCCTAGGAACATGAACAACGAACGCCCCACGTGAATCAAGTCCTTGTACACCTGGTTGGCTCAACATTTTTGGTACAAGATGAATAGGATCATATGATGAGTGTGGAGCCATTCTATACATCCTTAGCACAGAGGAAGGGCTCGCTGGCAAAGCATGAACTCGCTTCTGACACTGTAAAAGTTGACAAGCAAAGCCCATATTTGGATTTGTAACGCCCCTCGCTGCCTTGACACATTGAAATGCATCGTCGAAGCTTTGCCCTTCCCTCCACATCAGGTATGCAATCACCAAAGAAGTTGATCTCGAAACTCCCTGACAACAATGCACAAGAACCCTCCCACCTTGATCTCGAACATCCTCAAAGTAATCAAACACGTCATAAAGAATACTTGTGATGTCCTCGGATGGGCTGTCTTGCAACCAAAGTGTCTTGTAAACAAGATCGTTCTTGAAATACTCAGGACAAACAAACCCAACACAATTTAGTACATGAGTAATCCCATTTTGGCGCAAAACCTCACGGTTCTTAGCCACAGCATCACTCCCTAAATAAACATGGTCAGCAATCCTCGAACATTCCTTGTCGAAAAAAGCAAGCTTGTCCTTCTTACACTGAAACTCCCTGACAGGCTGCTCTAAACCAGAATTCTCAAGTTGTTGCACAGACCCCCTTGGGGTTTGAGGATTAGGCCACACACCAAGGTCATCGGAGCCGGCCGTCGGCCACTCCTCCACAGGTCGCCGTGAAATGGACAGCGGTTGAAGCGGCGGCAAACACGACCTCGCCTTATTATTTTGTTGGGGTTTCGGATTAGGCTTAGTCGGTGACCGGTCGGTCCACGAAACGGACCGGAGATAGGTTTTTCGATTACCACCTCCGGCGAGGCGATTCGTGTCCTTTTGGCCTAACATGTCAAATAATAGCTCAACAAAATTCCACTAAAAAACGGATGCCCATTAAAGGATTCTTCCTGGAAAGGCCATTGACAAAGCCAAGTTGCTGTCTTTGACAATAAATAGGTGATTATGAAATCTGACTCTCTCTCTCTCTCTCTGCTATGTTCTCTTTTCTTCACCTAAAAACCTTGACTCTCCCTCTCTCTATAGACTACGTTTAATATATCCCTCCCTTCCTCTCTCTCTGAAACTATTTCTCAAAACGAAAAAGGAAGTAGGAAAATTAAATACGAACGTGAACCGGTAAAAGCTCAGGCCGGGAGGCTACAGTGCAAGAAAGACTCGTTCAACACTAGAGACAAAGAGAAACGTAAGAAAAGTGGAAGAAAGATGGTTGTTTTCTCCATGTATCCGAAAATATCAAGCAGAAACAAGCAATTGAAAACTAATTCAAAGTTAAGCTAAGACTGTTGAAACTTGAAAGGAGACCTACTTTTCTTCGCGGAGATCGAAAAATATTATCATTTATATATATGCATAGTATATACACAGTACTACGATGTCTCTATAGAACAGTGGGTTGGGAATTGGGATGATACTTTGAAATTTCTCAAAATACCTTTAATTTATATAGTTTTTAATAAACATGTTGATCGTTGTACTTTTATAGGATCACAAACCTATGATGTATTTTGGAACGCAAGTTTAGATCTTTAAATAGATTATGGAATTGGCTACAAGCATTGGGCATCTACTTTTCACTTTCCATACACTTATCAAAGAAATGCAAAAAGGAAAGAAAAAAAAAGTGGAAGAGTACACAAGTCGGCAACATGGAGGGGAAGAGTGTGAACAAGTTGGTATTTGTTGAAATATAGAAACAATGAGGGCGTGAGAGAGAGAGATAGGAATGGTTTTGATTGATGAAGGAAGGAAGGAAGCTTGATATTTCTGTTTGGACTTGGTCAGAGTAGCGATTGGTTGGCTTTTGGTACTTTTTAGACCGAAGATAGATAGAGTCAAACTTGTCGCACATCATATTGATCTGTTATTTTCTTAACATTAATTTAATTTAGCAATTTGCATCGCATGTCAAGTCTTGTGATGTCATTTATATCCTTGACAAAGGATACCCTTCATATCATTATTACCCATATGACATGAAATAAATTTTCATCGACCGCGGAAAGTTTCTTACATGCATTTATTTACCTATTCTCCAAAAATATAAATCATGAATATAGGATTTTCATATAAGCCGGCAACTTTTCAGATTCCCAAGCAACCTGCTTGGCAACAAGCAAGCACCCAGGAGAGGAGAGGACTGTTCATAATTTGACAAGGTTCAAGTTGACAGGTGGTGCCTCTCAATTGCAGTACATTGGTTGTAAATGGGTCGGGCTAACTTCATGAAATGTATATAGAAATTAGTTGGAATTTGACCAGACAGACAACTGCTATTCTGCTGTCCTATCCTATCTATGCGAAAACCGTAAAGCCTAAGAAACACTTGCACTTCCAATTCTCAAACGACAACACATGTAGTCGTAGACCAAAGTCTGATACCTAAACCGTCCAGAGAAAAAAGAGCAGAAAACAAAGAAATAAATAAGCAAAAGCTTAACGGGTCTGGTCAATATTGTCTGCAGCAGAAATTTTATTTTTATGCACATTCTAAAGACAAATCATATGAATCCGATATGATGTATTAAAATTGCATGACACACTTATTTGACTTATAATTTAAGGTCTTTATTTAAAAAAATGTTTATACTATTTTTATTATTTATTTTTATATAAGTTTTAATTTCGATTCCTCCCTCAATTATATCAATGGAATTTTATATTCCTATTTTTCTCATAATTTCAATTCTTATAATAGAAGAAAGAAATTTAATATTGTTGAAATAAGAAATTAAATGTTGAATAACTTAATTTCTACTAAATTACTATACATCAAGTAAGTAATCATAAAAATTTACTTAAATTTTTATGAAACATTGGGGTACAAGTCATACATTTAGCTTTAAATAAATAAAAAATGGTGATCAAGAAGAGTATGCATGTATCGAAAAACCGGTCCGCGTGTGATACTGGACTATGTCGCTTGGATCGATAGAGCGAGAATGGCGGAGAACTGCGTGATGCCGCATTATGGGTTACCTATTGGCACTCTTGTCGGATGGATTAAACCGTCGCCGGATTGGGTCAAACTGAATTTGGATGGGGCTGTTACTTTAGGAACCAACATCGCCACAACTGAGGGTATTATTAGAGATGGGCATGGCAAGTGGCGTGGCGGCTTCCTCCACAACATAGGGAGGGGCTCGCCTAATACTGTGGAACTCTAGGGCGTCCACTCGGGACTGTCTCTGGCGTGGGCGATGGGTTACAAACATGTTATTGTCGAAGTGGATTCCCTCGAGGTAATCAATATCCTCTCTTCTTCTAGGGTGGTTCTAACTGACAATCTTTTGTTGGTGACAAGTACACGAGGACTTTTGCAACGCAACTGGAAGGTGCATCTCCAGCATATGTATCGCGAAGGAAACCAATGTGTCGAGTAGATGGCTTCTCTGGCGTGGCGTTTAGCCCAGGAGTGTATTTTCTGAAGGAACCCTCGGTGACTATACAGGACCAACTCCAATGCGACCAGCATGACGTTTTATACCACGAAATTCGGGGTTTTGGTTGTTTGGTTTTTAATTTTCCTTTTGTAGCTATAAAAAAAAAAAGGAGAAGAAACGTGAACCTTTTATGCTCATTGAATCGCAAACTATTCTGCTTAGGAATTAGCGGAACATTATTTAGCGATAAGGATTGACAAAATTTCACTAGCTGTGTTACTGTTTATAGTATCGCCAGCCCATGGTCAGTTTGAGTTACAGTGGAATTAGTTTCAAGGTATTCCATTTTTAATGCTTAGGCTTCACGCTGGGCTTGGGAATATCACCTCCCCAAAGCTTAGGGGGAATCGAAGATGGTCCTGGCCAAGGTGGCTTCATAGAGTCCAATTCTTTTGTCCAATTTTATGGTGTCTTATTGTGTCCAGTAAATCTTAACCATTCATTTATGCGGGTTCCACATGGGTCCCATATAAATAAACGCGGAGCCTGCATAAATGAATGGCTGAGATTCACTGGACACAATAAGACACCATAAAACTGGACAGAGGATCTTGTCCCGGCTTCATATTACCTGATATCATCTTATTTAATGAGTATTTATTTATTTATTTAAATTGATAGATGCTTTAAGAAAACAAGTAATATACTCGCCCAAGTATTGCTAAAAGAGAGGTCAAGGAAAGTGGGCGATGAAAGAATGAAAACGAACGTGGCTCTTCGATCTCCTCCTTCTTCAACCTTTGCGTTCAAAAATCTCCAAAAATTTTTCTTTGTACGAGTTGAGATTCAAATTGATTAGTCTTCGTGAATGCGTCATTGCATGAGAATGAGACGAAAGGGAGTATACAATTTATGGCCATCTTCATCCTGCTATGGTTCATGTTCTCTCTGTACCATTTCAATATGTCCGCACGTAAATGATTCATTATGTTTTCAAAAGTATTAGTGAAATATTTATATCCACAAGAAAACAATTAAAAAAAAAGAAGTAAAACAATCTACGAAAAACTGATATCCAATATGGGTATAATTTCATATAAAAAGTCTTTTTTTCTTACTTTTTAATCTATTAAAGGATACAATTAAATTATTCAAATTTAATGTTAATGGTACTCTATAAATTATTTATCACTTTTGAAAATCTCTTCGTAATTTAAGAGGTATTTGTGAGTAATAATCTATGGCAACCTGCAAATTTTGCCAGACCAAGATGCATGAGGAAAAGGGTTTCCTAAAGACGACATGGATCGATAATAATGCACAAGTCATCGCTACACGACATAAAAAGATTATTCCTCGTAAAAGTCAACAATTTCAGTTGTGATGAAAACATTTAGACATTAATGGTGTCGTTCTTGTAAATTGCCTTGCCTATGAGTGGCTTGAAGTTGAAATTGAACTTCTAAAAAGGAACGGGGATTTTAAATTTTAAGAAAATATCATTGGCTTTTATTGAGATATTTAATGGGTGTTTGACTGTAAAATAAAAAAGTATTTTTTTAATAAATATAATTTTTTTGGCAATCAAAATACAACTATTTAAGAATCTTAAATTTGGAGCTTTTCAAAAAAGTACTATTTTAGGTAGATTTTTCAGATCAATTAATAAGCCCACTTTTTAGTCTCTTTTGCCCTTTTCAATTAGATTTTTCAGATCAATTAATGAGCCTACTTTTTAGTCCCTTTTACCTTTATATTTTACACATAATTCTCAAAATACTCACAAATTCATCTTCCCGTTTATTATGTATTTAACTACTTACTCAATTTGGATATTTATTTTAGGATTTATATAATATTATTTGACTTTTTAAATATATTTTAATATTTATTTTCTATATTAGTTTACTTATGTTATAATCTATATAAAAGATTTGGTTAGATATATTTTCATTTATGTTTCATATGATTTAAAATTATATAATAATTAATATATTGTGCTTTGCATATTGTTTAATATACTTTAAATAATATTTATATGCATAAATAATTTTTATTACAAAATAAAATATAGTTAAAATTAAAAGTGCTTTTTATTTTTATGTTGTCAAATAGTCTACTGTGTGAAACTCTTTCAAAAATTCTCTTTTTTAAATGATAGTCAAACAGTCAACTGGCTTCTTAGAAAAGTTATTCTCAGAAAAAAAAATTATTGACAAAAACTCTACTAGTATAAGCTCAACCAAATAGAGGCTTATTAATTTCTCTTTCTCTCACTTACATAATTTTTCGGTCATACATTCACATAAGCAAAGATAAAAAAAGAAATAACACATTTTAGGGTAATTTTAGGGCTTGGGCCTAAAAATTAAGTAAATTTATACCAAATGTTAGCTCTTACCATTGGACTTTTCCAAATTAAAGTCCAACTGAAATTTTTTAAAGCATTTATTGCAAAAAAATGATTTATTAATTTTAAACGCAGTCACAAAAATAAAATTAACATAATAGTTAGGCTAAACCCATAAAATCACTTTTCTAAAGTTTATTGGTTTTCTTGAATTTGGGCCTTCTACATTCATTTGCATTTTTTTTAATTTTTGTCTTAGTGTCCTCCTAACCCACTTAAACAAATATATATATATCTACTTGTTTATTTCTATTTCTATTTCTATTTTTAGTTTATTTTAAGTCGGTAAAAAACAGTTTTTTGAGTTTTTAATATTTGTTTTTTTAATTTTTACAACATATGAAAATAAAAAAGTAGTTTTGTTTATTTTTTATCATAATATAATTTACTAACAATTTAATATCTATATTATTTAATTACTTAATATTATTCTTAATAAGAATTATAAATAACTTAATTTAATATTGTATATTCAATTATTTAATATTAATTATTAATAATTATATAAATAGGATTGATCTGAGAAATTATGATAATTTGAAAGAAATTTTCAAATGTCAATAATAGAATCAATTACTAATAGTAGAGAACTAATATGATTGTACCCATATAGAGTAAACATTATTTAAACCAATATAATTGTACCCTTATAGAGTAAACATTATTTACATAATCTATGTCTAATTAGAATATTATATGATAAAAGGTTTGAAGTATATAAAAAAATTATGCCCAAAAAGATTAGTCAAAACTACTTTGACATTCTTAATATTTGAATAGTCATGATGCGTTGTTAGATGTCAATCTTGATCTATAAATATACATTATTTAAGTATGGGTAACAACGGATGACTAACAAAGTTCATTGAAGATATTGATGCCATTGTAGAAGTTCGAATGTGAGAACTATACACTTTTTTTTTTCTGTAACTTAAATTTGGAATTATTTGTTTTATTTAGTTGTTCCCTCCATCTTCTCTACCTTGATATTTGTCTTCATTTCTAGATAAGACTTTCCTGTAATTGTACAGAGAAGAGTATCTCCACTCCACATCACCAATTTAATTATTGTTTTCATAAGGAAAGTGAAGTAGAGTTTGAAAAAGAAGATTGTAGAAGAAGATTATCCCTGTTAATGTGTTGCATTATTTTGGCCTCTTTACATTTGATATTTTGGTACGTAATTATCATAATAGAAAATTGAATACCTCCTGGTGTTACCTACCTTGCAAATATATATAGAAAAAATTACTTTTACATGTTCATTTGAAACAAGTATCAGCTTCACTTTTATAAGGGAACACTATGACTAATTATAAACAATTCCATGGCTCAATAGAGACCATACTAATACTTAATTAGTACATGTAATACCAACTTAATATATAAAATAATACTATCGTTCATTAAATATAATTAAGTACCACATACACTTTATAACCAGGATACCATCTCTAAATATAAACTATACCCCACCTCAATACAAATTATACAATACTTCATATATTTAATACTAGGCCTAGATATAAAAAAAATACCACCATTGATAGATCATAGGTTAATAACACCTACACTTTAAAATGGGAATATATATAAAGACTGAGCGGAAAGAATATTATGCCTCAATAAAAAATATAAGAGTATTCAATACATTCAAAAGTTACAAGTATATATGCATTTAAAACAACATTATCAGTGAAAAATAGGAATATTAATTAAGTTACCAACTTTTCCTTCCAAGTCATGGAAATGATAAAACATAGCAGCTCGTTCTTTGAGCGATTACAAACGCCTAACAGCAAATAGTGGGACCTGAATTTAGGCTGTCCTATGGTGGTGGTAATTACGAAGAAAACAACATTGGTCATGCAACATGAAACTGCTGTTCGTAAACCCATAAGCCTTTAGTTTGCAGTTTCACTATTGCTTTCTTAGTTTAATCAGTTCACGACCTTCCGAAATTAGAGATTCCATAGGATTGTATCCTACATGTTTCTCTGCAGAACTTATTTTTGGCAGGAATAGACACTGGTGCCATTATAGGAATCAAATAATAATGAAGAAAGCTCAAGATGAAGTCAGAAATGTCGTTGGAAAGAAAGGAAGAGTAACCGATGGCTATTGATCAACTTAAATACCTAAAAAATGGTGATAAAGGAAACTCAGACTACACCCTCCAGCCCCACTACTACATCCACGAGAAATATTGTCACACTTTTAAATCAATGGCCACAATGTCTATCCCAAAATTCTGATACAAGTTAATGCTTGGGCAATTGGACGAGATCCGAAATACTGGGAAGACCCTGAAGAGTTTTCCCCAGAAAGATTTGTTGATAGCACCGTTGATTTCAGAGGACAACATTTTGAGTTATTGCCATCTGGATTTGGTCGCAGAGCTTGTCCTGATATAAATTTGAGAGTGACAGTAGTAGCGCTTGCAGTATCCAATCTTTGATTGGAAATTACCAAATGGGATAGAGAAGGGAGAGATAAACATGGAAGAGGAAGACGGACGACGACTTACCATCTCTAAGAGGATAGCTCTCAGCCTTGTGCCTGTCAGCTACCTCTAGAGAGGTTAGGAAAATGATGGAATCTCTAAGGCACTTAACAAACCTTGTGACTATGACTTACGATGCTGTACCTGACGTATAAAATGATGCCTTAATTCATGGTATTTGATGAAACACCCAATTATTCAGAAACAAGAAAATTTTTTGTATAAAGAAAAGAATATCTTGCTATGGCGTAAGTGTAAGAGGTAGTAGTATTAGGTTCCAGAGAGCTCATAAATTCGAGCAAAAATTTTCTGTCCAATATTACTCTGTCTTATCTTGTCTATTGAATCTCAGTCATTTATTTATGTGAATCCCGTGTCTATTTACGTGAATCCCGCATAAATAAATGGTGAAGATTCAAACAGACAAAATAAGACATAATAATACTGAACAGAGGATACAGATTACATAAATTCAATCGACGGTAAGTTGTTGATTAGACATTCAGTTCAATTTTGTACTGTGCGAGAACTATTCTGGTCTCCACACTTTCCATCAGTACTAAGAACCAGAGGAGAGAAAATTGACCTCAGACGAACCAAAAAGACAGTGTAGTTGCTATTCTGTTGACAGGACCACAAATGGGCATCTATACAGACACTCTGCCCTTTGTAACAAGGTATCACTTCTCTGATGCTGAAGTGGAAAATTTGCAAACAATAAAGAAGTGTATAAATCATAGAAGAGGTTCAGAAAGTTCCATCTCATTGGAATTCTGATGTTGTGTTTCAGTATTACGAATGCCTACGAAGTCTAGCCCAAGCCATTGCCATGGCCAGCATACGTATCTCGGCCCACTACGGCCTCGTGAGTCCTCTCGGTTTTCTAACTCTTCAAGCTGACGACCGAGTTCTTCTACCCTATCCCTCAGCCTAGATGCTCTCATGTCAGCCAAGCTTAATGACTTCTCAGCAGCCTCTCTAGCTGCCATTGCAGCATCTGCGGTTTCTTCTTTGAATTTAAGCTTCTTCTGTGATTCCAACAAAGCTTGCCTGGCCTCTTCAAGCTCCTGCTTAACTGTAGATAACTGCATTAACCAAAGGAGGTTTAATGAGGTTTAACTGAACTCAAATTTTTGAAGACACTTCCCCATCGCATTCAATAATTTGTTTTCGTACTCCAGTCCTATAAGTCAGCATAAATTGAATCCCTCTCTCCTATTACGAGCCATCACACATTCAATTCCACGAAACACCATTACTGTTGGGAGATTCACCTTGGCACAAGATTCTTTTTATCCATAAGTTTATGTAAGATAACACCAATCTTATGAGATAATATTGTTCAAATGACCCCATGTACAGGCTCATATTGCTTATAAGTTATAACCAAACCAGACCGGATACCTGAGCCACAAACTCTTGTTCAACAGCTCCGCCAGCAGCAGCCTCTTGCTCTGCTGCTACTTTCCATCTCGTAATTTCTTCTTCAGCAGCAGCAATGTCCATCATGAGCCCTTCAATCTGCAATTCCAGAAAGGAACATGGATATGAGCCTGACAAAATAGTTGGCATAATCATGAGTCTCTCCAAGTTATTCAGTGGAGAATGCCGACAGACAAACAACTTCCAACGGTAAAAGCATTGTACAAGACAATATTGACTTACGTTTTCATTTGCTACTCTTTCCTTCTCTTCAAGTTTTTCTATGATGTGCATTCTATGGTTCAGTTCCTTAGCTTGGCCCTCCACGCGTTCTTTAAGCAACCTTGACTCCGCCCTTAATATAATAAAGCAGGTATACAGAAAAACTGAACGATCAGTTAAGAACAAGTTGTGACCTCACTACCTTTAAGAAACGTCGAAATACCTTAATTCCTCCACAGAATGCCGGAGCTCAATAATCTCTAGCTGAGATTCCTTTACAATATTCTCCAATGCACCAGCCTGTGATCAATAAGTGATTACAAGAATAATTAGGATTATTAAACATAAAACCTGGCTTGAAGATAAAATCACAGATGGAGGAAATAGACTAACCAAGGTATATATTTCATCCTCATTGTCCATCGAGCCACCATTAATTGAAACCTCACTATCTCCGATGACCTTACTGAATTTGAAATCTATCCCAGACTCTCTCAAACCATTTTCAGCCACTTGAAACAACTCGTTGGGCTTTGAATCCAGTGAAATCTTCTTAGATAAAGCGCCCCTAAGTAATGAGCCAATATGTTCTTTCTCCTTAACCAACCTACTCACCGTTTCAATCAAAGCTCTCGCTTCATTACCTTTTTCCTCCGTTAAATCCCTTGTTTTTTCAACAACAACTCTACTCAACTCATAGATTGATTCCATCCCGGCCAAAGAAGCACGTATATTCTCCTCAATGTCCGTTTGTTGAGGTAGGAAAAGGGATTCTGACAAGTCCGAATCCGAATGATTAGCATCAACCATCTTTATCACATCATAGAGTCGGTCATGAATTTTGGCTACAAGATTCAACTGATCAACCAACAACGGCCTCTGCAACTCAATCTTTGACTCCAAATTCCTCAACTTCCCATCATACTCATCAACTAACCCTTTCAACTCCAAAGCTTCCTTTTCAACCAAACGAGACTTCTCCAACATATCATTTTCAATCTCATTTACCTTTCCCTCCTTCTCCGCCATTACTTTCTCCAAATTCTCAATCAAAGAAGCTTTTTTTGCAACCTCATCTCTCAACCCACTAATCATAGCTTCAAGCTGCGAAACCTCGATAGCAATCTCATAATTCCTCTGCTCCATTTGCTCTCTAGCATCATTCCTAGACTTGGCCATCAGATCAATCTGTTTAACGAGCTCCTCAACAATCTCATTCGTCCTCTTAATAACTCCATAAGCAACTGCTGGCAACCCAGTGTACTTATGTGATTTGGGTAATCCAGCAGCAGCAAAAATTTTAAAGTTACTAACTTTCCCAGAAATTTTCTCGATCCCACTCGCAAGCATATGCCTCGAATTCTCAATTTCAGAATCCAACCCCTCCCTAACTCTAACCACCTCGTCCAATTGCTTCACAACTTCATCTCTCTGTTTCAAAGCCTCATCTTTTAACCGATTAACCTCGCTCAATTCTCTCAAAGCCTCTTCCTTTTCCCTTACAGCTTCGTCGCGTTGCCTCGCGCACTCGTCTCTCTTCTTAATCGCTTCGTGAGCCAAAGCCTTTAACCTTCCAAAAGAGATCTGAAGCTCCGATTTCGATGACTCGGCCGCTTGGCGCAAAGCTCGCTCGTGATCAAGCTCGGCGACGAGCTCGCGAAGCTTCTCAACAGAGACATCATCGGTACCAACGATCGGAATCGGATCATCCACTTCAACGTCGCTCAACACCGCATCGGCATCGTCTTCGTCGGCAGCGGTCGTGGCCATATCCAAAAGTAAATTACTATTTACTGGTCAATGAAATCTACAACAAAAACAATGAAATCTAACCCAGCGTCGCAGCATATATGACTTTCGAAGAAACAAAGAGTTAGTACAAGGAAGAAGCGTAAAAAAATAGGATAGAACCAAGGAAGCTACCAACCAACCAGTCCGAGTCCGACCCTTCTCTCGTCTCATTCGGAGCAACTAACCACAAGCCCAGCCCAATTTAATCCTTGACTTGATTGGACTCCTCTACCCAATAAACAGAAGCTAAATAAATTTCTAGTGGTTAACATCTTATTTTATTTAATACCTTCCCATTTAGCCCTTTAAGCAAGGAGGCTATACTATTGTTTAATTAATTTTAAATACTTCATTTATATAACAGGAGGCACTTTTTATATGTCTTGTTTAAATATCTCTAAACTGGCTGAGGTAAACCTATATAATTCTAGACCTCTGTAAACCCTGCATCAATTAAGAATAAATTAATAATATATATTCAAATGTATTTTAAATATCTTAACATGCATCTATATTCATTTCTCCTTTCTTCTTTTTATAAGCTGTAAAAGGATTTCAATAATTTCTTTAATTTTTATTTCAATTTTTATAACCAATGTAATGGCTCTTTCTTTATAAACTTTCGAATATTTAATACCAAAATTTTATCAATTTGTAATTTATTTTGTCAATTTGGTGAAATTTGTGTTACAAAATTGGTGGAAATTTTGTATAAATAAATAAATAAATATATATAACAAAAATAAATAAATAATTAGAAATAATATCAAAATTTTAATAATAAATCATCAATATATATATAAGTGTCACATCTCCTATACGGAACGTACAACCATTTACACACATAGTAACCAAATTCATGTACATACATTTAAAGTATACAATTATATTCAATGCTATACATATACACATTACAAAACTTCCCAATGTTTAACATTATTATTTAACAGTAGTAATACGTCTTTATATTTACATGGTAATCCAAAAGAAAACATACAATTTCCTTTCTTCATTACATGTACAATCATCTTTAACTAAAAACACTTTTCAAAAGTACCTTTTCTCCTATCTATTGGCTTTGGTTCCAGCAGATATTCTCTGTAACTCACTCCTATGACTTAGACTTACACGGATTAATACCCGTACTAAGCTTGAAAGCTCAGTTGGGAAACACTTAGTTTAGATGACTACTCACAGCAATCATCCGCCAAGCACATACATTCATAAACATCACAACAAACATAAATAGTAATGACATACTTAATCAAATACATAATGCAAACATGCTTCAATATGTTGTTCATATACCATAAATTAACCTTCAAAAGTCAGACAATGATATTAAGCTCAATGATAACAAATTATCAATACAAATGCAAATGTTCATCAATGTCAATTATTTATTTTGTCATGTTATATTTCTTATTTATATCTGTTTACTTTACTTTTTATGTCAGGCCTGTAAGGTTTCGATCATGCATCTCATACATAATATATATCAAATATACACAACAAAAAATAAAACAGAACCTAAAAAACAAATCTACTCGTGCATATAGATATAGAAAGCAAAAACATGAAATGTAAGATGTTTACATACCTTTCGAGGATGTCTTTTGTTCTTTAATCTTCTCAGTGATGCGTTGTCGTAAACCACAACGATCAACATAGACCGTCTCTAATAAAAGTCCACACGAAGATAAAAGGATGAAACTTTACTAGGAGATTGCTAGAATTCTTTCTTTGTGCTAGCAAAGATAAGAACTCTTGTGCGAGTTAGAGAGAAAAAGAGTGTGTGTGTAAGAAAGAACCTTTCTTTCTCACTTGCGTCTTACGCTAGATGCACAAATATCATCTTTATTTTCTACACCATTTGACCTTCCATTACCCCCATCACTAATGGAGAGTTATGAAAAGTTAATAGTCATGAATAGCATTCATTAATGGAAGCTATGGAAGTTAATGACCATAAATAGCATGCATTAATGGAAGTTTTGGGAAGTTAATGACTATGAATAGCAAGCATTAATGGAATTTTTGAGAAGTTAGTGGCCAAATTGGCAGCCAACAATACTTGTTTCTAATCCATTCCATACAACGTTTTCTACCACGATCACATCGCGATACAATCCCGAAACACTTTCTCATATCTTGAAACACCATTAAAGACCATTTTACTCATTCTTCGGATCTCCTATATGTGTGACCCATTAGGTTCCCAATTATGTTGGCTATTTGAATTAACACTTAATTCAAGTAAGTCAAGAGTGGTGTTGGGCCTCGAACCTTTCTTGAAAGTTAGGACTACTAAATGAGAAATTATTGATAATTACTCATGTGTAAAGAAAAGGAAACTTCTTGAATTTGAAATGAAATAGACAAGATGGCTTAGGTACAAGATGAATTATATGTGAAATATTGGAAGTTAAAAGCTGGAAAATGTAATTGAAACATGTTCATTGAGCATGTTCTGGTGTTTTAGCCATAAATTTTGCTCTAGTTATCCAAATGAGATGATTTTTGATTTGGAGTAAACTATAAAGATAGGGTTACAAATTGTCTAATGAAATCAAGTTCTAATTCAGTCTTTAAGAGTATCAATTTTCAGATGGAAGTTGTGCACAGAATATTGTTTCAGTATAAAAACAGTCCGAAATGTTTAGTGTATAATTGTCAGAATACTGAACCAAATTGAATGATTTTGGTGTCATTAGAAAATTAAGACAATGAGGAACATTTCTCTAGAAG
>JAOSBM010000001.1:5554255-5564262 GCA_027568955.1 Erythroxylum tenue
CTTGATAGATGTGATGCGTATGAATGAAAGTATGATTCTTTTGAAATGAATGTTTAGCTTCCGCAGTTTCTTTCTTTAGTTTGTCTCGACGAATCACCCTGGGTTCAACCTTGGGTGGGGGTTGGGACTCGGGCCCAACGGTCTTCATTTTCTGACTCCGTACTGTAGAGGTTGGGTTTCCGATAACGGGATCCAACAAGGAGTATCCTAATGGATTTAAGCATAGCTAATTGGTTAAACGTTTCGTCATAGTCAACACCTTGCCTTTGACGATAACCTTTAGTTACCAGCCTACCTTTATGGGTAACTACATTACCTTCTATGTCAGTTTTCTTCTTGAAAACTCATTTACATCCTGTGGGTTTTATCCCTTCGGGTGGGTCAACCAAAGTCCATACTTGGTTTTCGCACATGGAATCCATTTCAAATTTTATAGCTTAAAGCTATTTGTCAGATTTTGAACTCTTCAGAACCTCTTCATAGGTAGTAGGCTCATCATCTTCTTTGAGTAATACATCGTTAAGTTCATTTATGAGAAATCCATATCTCTCGAGAACATAACGTATCCTACCTGACCTACGAACTTTTTATGTGTCAGAAGGTTAAACTATTGTTTCATCTTTATGAACAATAGACTCGGGTCTAAGCAATTGATCTGCGTCTATTTTAGCATCTTGAACTTCCACAAGTTCAATTTTGCTCCCACTTTCTTTTCTTAGAAGAAACACTTTCTTTAAAAAGACAACATATTTTGAAACAAACACCTTTTGTTCTGAAATATGGTAGAACTGATATCCTATAGTTTCCTTAAGGTATCCTGCAAAAAGACACTTGTCAGATTTAGCTTCAAGCTTATCTAACTGAATCCGCTTCACATAAGCAGGACAATCCCAAACTTTTATATAAGAAAGCTAGGGTTTCTTGTTAGTTCATATCTTATATGGAGCAACATCAACTGAATTGGATAGGACTCTATTTAATGCATTAACAGAAGTTTCGAGTGCATACCCCTAAAAGGATTTTGGTAAATCCACTAACCCAACACAGACCTCATCATGTCTGACAAGGTTCAGTTTCTCCTCTTAGCCACACCATTGTGTTGTGGCATGTAAGGTGGAGTCTACTGGGACAATATTCTATTATCCCTTAGATAATCCAAAAACTCTTGGCTTAAGTATTCACCACTTCAATCCCGATTGAAGTGATTTAATACTTTTCCTAAGTTGTTGCTAAACTTCATTTCTGAATTCTTTGAACCTTTCAAAGGCTTCAGACTTGTATCTCATAAGATACACATACCCATATGGAGAATGATCATCGATAAAAGTAATGAAGTATACGAAACCGCCTTTGGCATGTATGGACATCGGACCACATACATCAGTATGTATTAGGTCTAAAAGTCCACTAACTCGTTCACCCTTTCCCTTAAAGGGTAACTTAATCATCTTTCCTAATAAGCAAGATTTGCATGTGTTATATGATTCATAATCAAATGACCCTAAACTACCATACTTGTGTAGTTTAGACATGCGTATCTCACTTATATGGCCAATGCGACAATGCCATAAGTAAGATGATTTCACATTATCTCATTCTTTTGTTATTATTGATATTTAGAACCGGATTAGACATATCCAATATGTATATACGATTACACAATGTACCTAAAGCATATAACATTCCATTCAAATAAATTGAACAACCATTATTACTGAAATTTAAATAGAATGCAGCTTTATTAAGACTAGAAACGAACATTACATTTTTAGTCAAAGCACATACATAAAAACAATTGTCTAATTCTAATACAAGCCTACTAGGGAGCGTTAATACATATGTGCCTATAGCTAATGCAATAAATCTTACTCCGTTGCCCACTCATAGGTCTGAATCTCCCTTATTGAGTTATCTACTATTCCTGAGGCCCTGCATATCAGTACAAATATGTGAGCCCCAATCAGTATCTAATACCCATATGTTGTTATCAAAAACAATATGAATATCAATAATATAAATACCTGAAGTAGATGGGGCATCAGATGCCTTCTTCTGCTTCAAGGACTCCAGATAAGCCTTGCAGTTTCTCTTCCAGTGGCCATCCTTGCCATAGTGGAAACAAGTTCCCTTTGAGACAGTCTTCTTTGCTTTCTTGACACCTCCCTTAGGCCCTGTAGACTTCTTATTCTTTTGGCTCTTTTTCTTCGAACCAGAAGGGTCCACCAGCATCACAACCTTATCTTTGTAGACAGATGACTCAACTGCCTTGAGCATGTTGACCAGCTTGAGAATTGTGTTGGATATATTGTTCATCAGATAGTTAAGCACAAATTGTGGATAACTATTGGTTAAACCCGTCAAAATTAAGTTAATACTTAAGTCATGATCCAAAAGAAAACCTAAGGAGGCTAAATGCTCGATGTAGCCATTCATCTTTAGTGTGTACTTCACTAGAGATGTCCCCTCAACCATCTTAGAGAAGAAGAGCAATTATGAAGTCTCAAACCTTTCGGACCTTACTTGCTCATCAAAGAGCTCCCAAAGATGATAGACTGTAGTATGAGCATCCATAGCCTCGTGTTACTTTTACAGCTCCGGTGACATAGTGGCTAGCATAATACAACTAGCCATCTCTCTATCATCGAGATGCTTCCTATATGCCCTCTGATCATTATCAGAAGCATCAGTAGAGGGGGGATCGAGAAGTGGTTCTTCCAAGACATAACCAAGCTTCTTGGACTTGAGAACTATTCTCAAGTTCCTAACCTAGTTAAGGAAGTTTGGTCCAGTCAACTTGTTAGCTTCCATCATTGATCTTAAATTCAAACTAGTACTCATGGTGTTGACTAGGGCAATAACAACCTTTCGTCAAAAAGAGAAAAATTAGAATGTACTTAAATGCATGTCTATAAGGACTTTAATAACACGCATTATGGCTCCCACTATTTTTCACGAATTCATAACCCTCAATATAAATCTAAGAGAATTCGTAGAGAAATTCTCCTAGTGGGTCGATATCCAATATCCCTAAGAATGACCTTAGGTTTGCCCAACAAGCTACCTTAGTTCAACTGGTAGGTATCCATTATACCAATTGCATCTCCAATGCAACTATTGAATCTAGTGCTATCAACTGTTGATGTATGCACACTTATTGGGCTATCAACTCTTGACACGTGTACATCTAATGTACACTACCCAACTTCACCTCTATCAACCTTGATCTTGGGTTGCTTAACAAACCAATGCTTGTAGTTAAAACAAACCCATTAATCAGGAAATCCTATTTCCATGGTTCGAACATATCTGTGTAAAGCGGACTTGGGTTTGCCCAACAACCTTAACTTTAAAAGGATTCTGGTTCTTTCCATATTAAAGAAAGACATTAGTTTTAATATTCTAAGTGAGGGGTTTGACTAAGGTCTCATCTAACTTAGATAGTCTTATACATATAACTCTCACACATACACACACACACACACACACACACATATATATATATATATATATATATATTTACTATAACTACATGGCATGATATCGACTACCCAATCAAATTAGGCCTAAGCCCATAACCATCCGTCATGCAAGCCCACACTTTCTCCTAACCATGCATTCTCTAATGCATATATGTAAACACATCATTTTGGTTATGACATCTTATGGATCCTAACATGAAAAGCCCAATGCAACACTTGGATTTACTATCTTCCTTTTATTAACTTGGTTAAAATTACTATTGTATGTTATTTCATTTGGAATTAATATTAATCTAATTAACATGAATTCCTAATTCTAGAAATTAATTCATAGTTAATTTATCTTAAAATAATTATTTGATGTCCAAAATTAAACAACTTCAATTTTGTCACACAGGCCAATTTTTTTAGTCTTACTAGAAAATCTATTGCTCTACTAAAATTAATTCAAAGTTAATTTTTTCCCAAAATTTTCATAACATCAAATCATCATTCCAAGCATATCTAGGTCATTTCATGATGATCAAAATAATTTAGGAATCACCTAAAAATTATTATGATCACTAAAACACTGATAAGACACTAAAAACGACAAATATGACTTCTAAAACTTTTCTGGAAATCAAATTTCGAGCAAAATCATTTAGGCATGCATCAAACATCAAATTCACACATTTTAATCACATAAAAATATTTTTAAGGTTCTGGAACCAAAATATAAACATCCAAAAATATCAAACAAAACAGATCCTACAATTTCTGGAAAACTATCCAGATCTGAAAAATTGTTTGATAAAATTATTAAAATATTTTCTAATAATTCTAAAAAAATTAAGGAGGCATAAAAACATCCCACATATGTTCACATAATTTTTACAGAATCAAATTCTATGAAAATCATGTTTAACCTCATCAGTTTATCCAATAGACATCACATGCCCAGTAGAAAGACAAATTTCATGCATGTTCTTGTAAATTTGAAATTAAATGTTTTAATCAAATTAAAATTATTTTCAATCACACGTAATCATTCATATACATCTTATGGACATATTGGTGAAAGAAAATCGTGAAAATCATTTTTTTATAATTAACTTCGAACAAAACATTACAGGATCCTAAGCTATTACAACCATGAAAACAATTTTCACATGTCATGTATTCTACATGCTCTGATACCACTGTAAGTTTCCGATCATGCATCTAATACATAATATATATCAAATATACATAGAAAAAATAAAATGGAACCTCAAAAAAAGGATCTACTCATGCATATAGATAAAGAAAACAAAAACATAAAATGTAAGATGCTTACATACCTTTCGATGATCTCCTTCGTTCTTTAATCTTCTCAGTGTTGGGTTGTCGTAAACCACAACGATCAACATAGGTCGTCTCTAATGAAAGTCCACACGAAGATACAAGGATGAAACCTCACTAGGAGATTGCTAGAATTCTTTCTTTGTGCTAGCAAAGACAAGAACTCTTGTGAGAGTTAGAGAGAAAAAGAGTGTGTGTGTAAGAAAGAACCTTTCTTTTTCACTTAGGTCTTACACAAGATGCACGAAAATCATCTCTATTTTCTGCACCATTTGACCTTCCATAACCCCCATCTCTAATGGAGAGTTATGGGAAGTTAATGGTCATGAATTGCATGCATTAATGAAAGTTATGGAAGTTAATGACCATGAATAGCATGCATTAATGGAAGTTCTAGGAAGTTAATGTCCATGAATAGCATGCATTAATGGAAGTTTTGAGAAGTTAATAGCCCAATTGGCAGCCAACAACACTTGTTTCTAATCCATTCCATGCAATATTTTCTACCACGATCACATCGCGATACAATCTCGAAACACTCTCTCATATCTTAAATCACCATTCAAGACCATTTTACCCATCCTTCAGATCTGCTATGTGTGTGACCCATTAGGCTCCCGGTTATGTTGGACACTTGAATTAGCACTTAATTCAAGTAAGTTAAGACGGTATCTAGCATCACGTCATGACCCCCAATTGACCGAAAAGTCAGTAGTTTGACTACGAACCCTTCCAGGGCTTAAGTTGTTACATATGCTTGTCATCTCATCAATCGCCTTCTATCAACTGCTATTGGTGGTAAAACATCTTTGGAAAAATGGTTTGGAAAACCTACTACAGATTATGATTTCTTACATGTGTTTGGTTCTACTACATACTATCATGTTAAGGAGTCAAAGTTAGATCCATGTGTAAAGAAAGCAATTTTCATGGGAATAACCTCTGGTGTGAAAGGATATTATCTTTGGTGCCAAGAGTCAAAGAAAATAATTTTTAGTAAGGATGTTACCTTTGATGAATCTACCATGTTAAGAAAGGTGACAACTAAAAAAGTTAAGCAGACAGATGGTACTCTAAAATAGGTGGAGTTTAAAGGAAGAATTGTTACCCTAGTAAATGATGAAGCAGATGTAGAAACTCCTATGGTAGAAGAGGAGCCAAATGAAGAAGCGGTTCCAACCCAAGAACCTCCACAGCAACAATTACCAATTGCATTGAGAAAGCCAAAAAGGAACGTTCAAGTACCTTCTCATTACGTTAATATGGTGGCTTATGCATCTCCAATTGAAATTGATCACATTCTTACCACTTAAAAGGAAATAGTCCAAAGTTCAAAAGAAGATAAGTAGAGGATAGCCATGAATGAAGAAATGCATTCTCTTCATAAGAATCAGACGTGGAAGCTAGCTAGTCTCCCAAAGGGAAATAAGGTAATTGGAGGCAAATGGGTATATGCAAAAAAGATGGATTTTTTGATAAGGATAATATTTGCGACAAAGTAAGGCTGGTGGCCAAAGGCTATGCTTAGACGGAGGTAATTGATTATAATGAAGTTTTCTCTCCAGTTGTAACATTCCTCCATTCGAATTCTATTTGCTTTAGTAACACAGTTTAATATATAACTAGTTCAATTGGAAGTAAAAACTACGTTTTTACATGGAGACTTAGAGGAGGAAATCTATATGACTAGGCCAGAAGGTTTTAAAGTTGCTGGAAAAGAGAATATGGTGTGCAAGCTTGAAAAATTGTTGTACGGATTGAAGCAATCTCTGAGATAATGGTACAAGCGATTTAACATGTTTATGATGGAGAAAAAGTACACAAGAAGCAAATACAATCACTATGTGTATTTTCGCAAGCTACAAGATGGATCGTACATCTATCTTCTCCTATATGTTGATGATATACTGATAGCTTTAAACAATCAAAGATAAATTGAGATATTAAAGATTCAGTTGAATAAGGAGTTTGAAATGAGGGATCTGGCTGAAGTCAAGAAAATTCTCAGCTTGGAGATAAGTAGAAACAGAAAGTTAGGGAGACTGTGTTTGACTTAAAAACAATATTTCAAAAGGGTATAGCTTTTTGGCATGAATAAAAAGTCAACCTATTAGTACTTCGCTCGCTCTTTATATAAAGCTCATTGCATCTTTATCTCCAGAGAAAGATGCAGAAAGAGGGTACAAGACTAAAGTACCATATGCGAATGCGGTTGGTAGCTTGATGTATATTATGGTGTGTACAAGGCCCGACATTTCACAGGCAGTTGGGGTTGTGAGTAGGTATATGCATGATCCTGAAAAGGAACATTGGCAAGCTAAGAAATGGATTCTACGGTACATTTTAAACACTGTAGATTTTAGTTTGTTTTTTCAACAGGATAAGCAAGATAGTTAATGTATAGTTAGATATTATGATTCTGACTATGCCAATGATTTAGATAAATATCGATCAACTACTGGTTTTGTGTTTACTCTTACAAAGGTAATAGTGAGTTGGAGGTCTACCTTACAATCAACATTTGCTTTGTCGACTATGGAGGCAAAATATATGGCAACTACAGAGGCTGTGGAGGAGGAAATTTGGCTTCAGGGATTGCTTAGTGAATTAAGGGTTCAATAAAAGCACATCAAAGTGCACTATGGTAGTAAGAGTGCTATCTTTTTAGCAAAGAACCAGGTTTACTATGAAAGGATGAAGCATATCGATATCCGTTATCACTTTGAACGAGAGGTTCTAGAAGAAGGTGGAGTAGCAATTTAGAAGATTAAAACCACTGAGAATCCTATTGATATGTTGACAAAGGTGGTGATTGTGGTCAAGTTTCAACATTGTTTGGACTTGATCAATATTGCTAAAAACTGAAAATGGGCGCTCTGAAATGCATTTGAAGACATTATTAAAGATGAGTTTTGTGAGAAATTCGAAGATGTTGAGTATGCTAAGGTGGAGAATTGTTGACTTTGTGGCGTATGTTCAAATCTTATATTGGAGAAACACAATATTGAGAGAGCCTCCTTAAGCTATAAAAGGAGGGCTTTTCCACCTTTTATCTAACATCCCAAAAATTGTCTTTCCATAAGATAGAAATTCCTTCTCTCATTTTGTAATATTTCGCTTGTATTATTTCATGAAAATAGAGAAATATCAATTTAGTAGTGAACCTTGTTAAATTCTGATGTTTGTCATTTGTCTATTTAATAGCTATTATCAGGTGTAGTTGTAGTGAATTATTGTGCTATTAAATTACATGCCTAGGAAAAAATTGTCTAGGAGGTTGGATTTTAAGTAGGACCATTTGTGACCCCTCTAGTCTTTCTTGAGAATTTACCTAATGTGATTTTTTAGTACAATCGTTTACACTCTATTCATCTAGGCAATAGTGCTAAAGGTGAATTTATTATTATTGGTGGAGATTAACCCTAGTTTCACATCATTATTTTATTATTTTATATTTTAAATTTCATATGAAATATTTAGAAACAACGTCTCTACTAATTAGGGATAAGACCACGCACTACTAGACTTTCTCAGTCCCTACGTGTCATCATGACTTTTACTTGATGTTCTTGTTATTATTGTTGTTGTTAATAGTTAATAGAAGTATTGCCATTTTCGTTAAATTTAGAAGGCTTATTTAATTGTTTATCTCACATGAAAGTGGCCTAGATCTAATTGAAGTTAAAATTAACGAAATAAAATTCTATTCGAGAAAAAGGAAAGTAGTTCTATTTAATTTTTAAGTTTAGTACAAGTATTTTGTACTTATTTAATCTGAAAAAACAAAAGGTTCAGTACACCCAGTGAAGTCTTATGCTTTGTCATAGGTTAAAGAGATAGTTCTTAACAAGAACATGAACCTACACATCAATCACCCCATAATTACAAAAAGGATTAATATCTTCCAACAAATGGATGAATACCTCATACTTCGTTTATTTATAAAGTAGTGGATAATTTTATTTAGCTGAGAGATCAGGTGATGGTGAATTTGATTTTCGCCGGCGTCAAATTCTTTAGTTTCTTGAACTGGTCCAAGACAATAGATCCTTAAGGTATAGTTAGTAAGCAATTATGGAGTACCAAGTGTTTGTTTAAGACCAAAGACCCAAAGAAATGAGTTAGCGCCTGCATTTTTTGAATGGTCAAATGAATCCATGTCAACTTCTAGAGTTAACTAGACCGCTTGAGAATTTATTGCACAATAACTTAGTTTCCTGGAAATAGCTCCAGTTGTAGTTGTCGCGTATTGGAATTTAGTACTTCAGTTGAGCTGCCATGCAACTTCACACAAAAAATGACGTAGGGAACAACCGGTCAGCATATCTCAGCAGATTTGGCAGGTAGTGAGAACAGAGCCGTTGGATGATATTATGATCTGATCATACTTCCTTTTGCCAGCAACAAGTGAGGTTTTCACAGTTCCACTAAAGTCTAAACCCGTAAAGGAATAACACTCAGCCAGAAATAAGTTAATACGAAAGGGTTAATCGGAAATTATTATTAGTAGTCGTGAATGATTTAAAGATCTTTATAAAACAATCGATACGTTCAGAATCCCTCTTTATGAAAGATAACAAATTTCCTAATGCTTTTATAGTCCAAAGTTTAATCAAGAATCTAATACACTTTAATGATCCAACTTGTAATTAAGCTTTCTTGGATCAATGTTAAAGTTGGATAAGAGGGTCTAATGTCTTTTCAAGCAGCGGAAGTCTAGATCAGCTCAACAACTATCATTTGACTTGAAAGAACAATATAAATTATTAATAATCACGACTTGGAAAAGTTTACAGGTCAGTTACTACAACAAAACTATAGTTTTAGCGTCGTTTGAGAAGTAGACGTCGCGAATGAGCTGAGCTTTTCGCGACGTCTTAAAACACGTCATTAAAAGTTCCCAGATTCTGCGACGTTGTATTTAGACGTCGAAGAAAATTGAAGTGCTTGACGTTGTTTCGGTAGAAAGACGTAGAAAAAAGCAAAACACGACGTCCTTGAGAAGTAAACGTCGGAAAAGGCCTTGTTCACGTATTTAATTTGTTACCCCCTAATTTGTTACCCCCCAGATTTATCACTCTCCCGCCCACGTTTCTGTCACCTTCCCTCCTCCTCGAACTGCCTTCCGTCTCTCATCTTCTGCCGCGATTGGAATTTGTGGAGGTTGCTTCACCAGTTGACGGCCGTCTATCATCTACAGTCGGA
>JAOSBM010000001.1:5578483-5591669 GCA_027568955.1 Erythroxylum tenue
AAATGATTACTCACTAAGCTATAAGCTTAGCACGGTGGATTTGCCCCGTGTAGGTTCGGAGCGAGGAGATTAAAGACTGGGACGAGTCAACCGCAATGGCCACAGGAGTCTGTTTTTGTATTGGTGAATCTGTTGTTAGTTAACACTTTTGGGCCTGTAATAATTTTGAATATCGATGTAATATATGTGTGTGGGTTTGAGTTACTAAATAAAATAAATATCAGTGTGATGTTTGATTTTGTTTGTTCTGTCATGGGTGGCATCCATGTATCCTCCCAGGGGGTATGTGGGTGTTACAGCATCTGTGCCAAAAAAAAAGATTCGTGCGTCTTATCAACTAGTACAATCAGAGCTTCTAATAGTTACAAAACTAGTGTATCTCATACGCATACTTGGTAACATTCTCAGATATTAATTCCAATTTAGGTAATAGTTAGTTATGAAGCATGGGACAAGGTTGATAAATTATTGAAAAAGCATATCCTAAAGAACAATTTTATGCTTGTGACTGTCATTCTCTATTAGAACTAATGATGAGAATTATTTAAGTAGGAGACTTTTTCCTTGACGATAGTATACCCAATTATTTTTTTTTACTTTTTAGGTTAAATCATAATGGAGAATATGGAATTGTTAAAAAAAGATTCGATGAATATCGCAACCTCTACACGTGCTAAATCTGATCCAGCATGAAATTATTTTTCTTCTTCTCAAGAATCTAATAGGAATATTCAATATAACTGTATGTTTTACAGTAAAATATTTAAAAGGGAGGAATTTATATAATGAAAGATCATCTTGCTGGTGTTAAGGGCAATATTGCTTTATGCAAAAAAGTATCATTTGAAGTACGTGATAGGATTGGAAATTATTTGCAACAATAAGTAAAAAAGAAAAAGGGAAATAAAGAAGCTCAAGACATATCATTTGGACCACAAGTACTATATAAAGGAAAAGGAAAACTATTATTGACATAAATTCTTATCTTCCTCCAATAATGACTCCTTATTCTCAACCTATTCTAAAGAGTGTTTTGGTTGATAAGGATGTTGTTTTGCGATATGAAAGAGCACGGGTTAGATGGTTCTATCATTTATATATTCCTTTAAATACTTTAAATTCACCATATTTTTAAAAAGCTGTAGATGCTACAATAATGATAGGTCCAGGATTTAAGGTACTTTCTTATTATGAGATACATCTGCCTTTGCTTCAAGATTTAAAAAAGGAATGTTAGTTAATTATGGATACATATAAGTCTAGTCGGAAATCAACATAATGCACTATTTATGGCAAATGGATGGACTGATTAAAAACAAAAAATCTTGATTAATTTCTTAGTTTATTGTAATGTTAGAATAACTTTTATAAAGTCTGTTTAAAAATTGCTAATGCTTTATCTGGATTATTTTCTAAAATTGACAAGTGGGTTGGACCAAAGAATGTTGTGCATTTTGTTACAGATAATGCAACTAATTATGTATCAGCTGGGTACTTTTTACAATCAAAGTATGGGCATATTTATTGGTCTCCATGGTTGCTCATTATATAAATCTTATTTTAAAAGATATTTGTGGTATGAATCATATTTCTAGTTTTGCTTCATGCGCATCTGATAATACAATTTTTATGTATCATCATATCACAATTTTGTCTTGGTTAAGAAAATAAGAAGATTGGGTTGAGATCGTGTGTCCCGTTAGTACCAGTTTTGCAACTATATTTATTACTTTAAAAAATGTTTATGAACATAAACAACTACTTTAAAATTTAGTGACAAGTAATCACTTTTCAAGTCATAAGTTGTCAAAGAGTGAAAAAGGAAAAGAAGTTTGCGCCATTATTCTAGATAATAAATTTTGGGATGCTTGCTTGATCATTGTAAATATTATGGCTCTGCTTGTAAGGTTGTTAAGAATTGTTGACTCAGATGAGAAGCCATCTTTGGTGTATATATATGATGCTATGTTAGAGCTCACAAAATAATTATAAATCTTTTTAAAGGGAATGAGAAATTGTCCAAGCCTTATATAGATATTATTGATTGACGATGAGATAAGCATCTTACTCAAAGGATCTACTTAGCAACTTATTTTCTCAATCCTTATTGCTTATATAGTGGAGACGCAAGTCCAATTAATATTATGGGCGATCTATTTGATGTGATTGAATGCAAAGGCATTTTCTCTATTAAAGAGAAATCACAAGCGATAAAATAAAATTAAATTGTATCGTGAAGGTTTAAAAAGTTTTGCTAGATCATCATTAAAGAGAGAACTAATGATGAAAAAATGTAGCCTAGTAAGTTTTTATACTTTTAATTCATTCTTTACTTATTAATAATATATATTCTTATTTTTCATAACTATTAATTTAAAGTATAGATGAGTGGTAGAGATTATTCGATGACAGTGCTCCAACATTAAGAAAACTTGTTATTAGAATACTTAGTCAAACAACTTTTGCAACAAGCTGTGAACGTAATTGGAGTGTTTTTGAACGTATTTATACAAATAAACGAAATCGTTTGAAATATCAAAGATTTAATGACCTTGTTTATGTTACTTATAATCTAAGAATGAAGAACAGATATTTTATATTTTTTTATTTCGTTAATTTTATTTCTATTATTGACTTTATAATTTGTCTATTATGTATTCAGAGCTCTCAGTAAGAAGATAACATGTGATTCAGTTGATATTGATTGTATTAATGAATATATTGATTTTTGGATTGAAGAAGAAGAACTATCGCCTGATCTTAATTATAACGAATTGGAAAAGATAATTTATGAAGAAAATACATTTATCATAACGAATGAATTAAGAACATCTACTGATGGTCAGTTCGTATCTTATTTTGATCATATTTAAATTAAAAGTATAATGTATTACAAAATTTTAATTGAGAATAATTTCATACATTACTAATTAGTAATTTATTTAAATGCAATAGAAGAAGTTAATGCAAACACTTTAGAAGAAAGCGTACTTTATGAGTCTTTGGATAATGTTAGAAAATTTAGAGCTTTTGATAATGATGAGATACAACTTCTTTTAAAAATACAATTTTAATTTTTATTATTATTTTAAGTTTTATATCAAACTTATATTTATTTATTATTAGTTTATTAAATAAAAAATAGATATTGGTATATTTTTTATTTCAATAAAATATTTTATTTTTACTTATTCTCTTAAATTTTATTTCTTTTTTATTATATATCAATTTTATAGCGTTTACTACTAGTTAATTTTTTAAACCTTAGAATTTTCTTTCGACAAATTTAATGTCCGATCTAATTTTTAAAACATTTCTTAAAATCACAATGTTCCAAACCTTACATAATCCGTGGCGACCCCATCACCCGTAAGTCATTTTTTTTTTTTGAAAGGCCCGTAAGTCATTTTTGAACCTTATCTAAAAATTTTCTCCGCATTTGACCCATACGCACTTGTTATGTTATACTCCTTGTCAGGCCTTCTCGTTGTCTTCACATGCTGCTAAAATTTCCCCAAATCAAAACCGGACCCGACCCGAGTTTAATCAAGTACATGGAAAAGTGACAGAATAAGAAGCTATCGCCCTATTCCAAAGGGTTGATGATCATTGGGCAGGGTTGTTTCTTGCTTCAAAGTGTGGGAAAATGGTGATTGAAATTAAAAAGGTAATGCGGTTTGGACGTCTCAATCAAGCTTGACAAAAAGTCCATTGAAGATGACGGCACCTCCATCATAGAGTCTTGATTGAGACAATTCTTTTAAGTGACCCGGCTCCCATGTCAAGTAGTTTTACACTTGGAAGTTTGGAACTGTAGATGGAAGTTTGGAACTGTAGATGGAACTGTAGATGGAAGCAGCTGACAGAGTCGAAGAGTGAATAAGATGGTTAAGATACTTGGTATCATTTCACATCAAATGTTTTGTTCCATTGAATCTTATAACATACGAAATAACCTGATCCAATCCTTTTTTTTCCTCTACAACAACACCGTATTATGTGTAAACAGGTTAGAACGGGTTAAGCGGGATTGATGCCGTATAAGATATGACTAAAAACTATTACTCATTAAAAAATACCTCATACTTCCATACTTGCGTGTCTCTCTCTCAAAACCCAGTTGGCCTTCCAACTTGCGTGCCTGGTTTGGTGTTGTCTTGGATTATTTCACCGACATAAGTATATGTATGTATTGTATCATCAGCTAAGGTTTTCTATGGTCGGTGATGATCGTTGAACCGCCCATTTCCTCAGCCGTCATCTAACGTTCTTGGTTTATGTTTCATATTTTGGTAACAAATTCAGTAACTTGGTTTCAATTGTTTTCAGTCGAAGACTTAACCGGCCTTCAAAACTCAGCTAGATCGTAAAAAGCTCCAATTTTCCGGTTGCCCAGGTAGTCTTCTTTTGCCAGTTTCATTTATTGTTCGCGACATCAGTAATGGAGTATCTGGGTATGAATCTTTTCTTTTTGGAACCTTGATAGTTTATAATTTCCTTGCAGGTGGAGATAGTGAAATAGTTTTTCTCAATCGAGATAGTCACCGAAAGTATTAGATCTTTTAAGAATCTTGTAGCTGATGGGAGGTTGGACCTCGAAAGAATCGAGGAGGAGGAATTATTCATCTCATGGTTCTGCAAATTCATCTTCCTCCTGGAATCAATACGGGTATCAGCAACCAACATCATATCCATATCCATACCCACCTGCCCAACAAAACCCATATTACACGCCTCAGCATCAATATGCACAACCATCCACTTCTTCTTATGATTATGAACCACAAAGGGCACAGCCCCAGAGAAGGCTGGAGAGGAAGTACTCGAGAATAGCTGATAATTACCAGAGCTTGGATCAGGTTGGAGAAAATATATAGTTCATGTGGTCTTTGTAATTTGTTTTGACTTCTGTGATATAAGACTTGAGGGGTATGTGGGACAACTGTTGATACTTTTCATGATATTTGACATGCCAACTTCGTAACAAAAACGTCAACGATTCATAAATATCTGGTTTGGATGTTGTGTTAAAATTCTCCTTCTGTCGAGTGTAAAAGATAAATCCAGAATACCGGGTGGATTCTTCGACGCTCTTGACATAAACGGTTTGAGATGCGATTTCAGTCGCCAAGAAGATTCTGAGGGGATTTAAGAAGATATGGTGAAATTTATCATCATTTGAAGTATACCTAGGAAAACTATGGTCGATGACAAATTGACAACTAAACTTTTCTGTATGTAATTGGATGACGGATCTGGTTCTTTAGGGTAATACTTGATGAATATACTCAAGGAGATTTGTACGACCTTCTTCTTAATGAATTCTGTTGCCAATGGCATAGTAATTGATGTTCATCCAGAAAACATTGAGATGAAACTGGCAAGCAAGGAAAATTTCTCTTGAGAGGTAATGATTGGCTTACAAAGCATTGAACCGATGAACATCGATTGCAGTATCCTCTGTTCTATAACAAAGTTTATAGAGCAGCTTTTGTGTTTTTTACATTTTTCCCATTTGTTGTTACGCTTCTGCTTATTTCTGGCAACTTAGGAGGCCCACTTTCCATAAATTTGCCTGTATACAAATATGTGGGTGCATTATCTGAGTGTTATGCTAGTTTAAACCTTTGTAAATGTTTGGAACTATGTCTACAGGTTACAGCTGCTCTTGCCCAATCTGGCCTAGAATCTTCTAACCTCATTGTTGGCATTGATTTCACAAAGAGCAACGAATGGACAGGTTTAATCTCATCTTAATGCTTAAGATTGAATTGTATCATCATCCTTCAGTATACGCAAATTTATGTATCCATCAGGTGCAAGATCATTCAATAGACGAAGTTTACATCACTTAGGCAATGGTCAAAATCCATACGAGCAAGCAATTTCGATTATTGGAAGGACATTATCCACATTTGATGAAGACAACTTAATTCCCTGTTTTGGATTTGGAGATGGTGATTTCAACTGAAGTATTCTTGTTGTATTAGTACAGGATTCATATTTAAACAACAGACATGATATTTCTCTCAACTCGTCTTTGCAGCCTCAACACATGACAAAGATGTCTTCAGTTTCTACCCAGATGAGAGATTTTGTAATGGATTTGAGGAAGTACTTTCGCGATACAGGGAAATCGTTCCTCAACTTCGGCTGGCTGGTATTACACTCTTCATAGTGTTGAATTTAGTGCTTAACATCTTAATTTAACTATTGCTGATGCATTCTCATGAAAGGACCAACATCATTTGCACCGATCATTGAGATGGCGATTACCATAGTTGAGCAAAGCAGTGGCCAGTATCATGTGTTGCTGATAATTGCTGATGGGCAGGTGATTTCTTACAAGATGGACCTTCACTATATTCTTGAATTGTGTGATATCTGATCTGTCAGCTCTGTTATCTCATCTGGAACCTTATGAATGCCACACTAGAATGTCCTACCAATTCAGTGGGAGCAATATGTCAAAACCAACAGACCACTTCGTTATTGTGGCTTGAAATGCTGATTCTCAATTGTGCCATAATATTGCTGTTTATTTTCTGAAGTTTTTGTGGTGACTGATTGGCTTATTAGTTGAACATGAGATGTTCAGATAAAACTTACAATTGGTCTATGCTATGAAAAATTATTAGTCAGCTTGTACCTGACTCGCCGAACTGTATGTGTTTTCTAGATTCTTATAATATGAGCTCCACTTTATTTCCCACGTCTCATTGAGATTTGTAATGATAGGTTACTAGAAGTGTTGATACACAGCGTGGCCATCTCAGTCCTCAAGAGCAAAAAACAATTGATGCAATTGTCAAAGCAAGGTAAACCAAAAGATGGATAATCTAAGATGATTTAGATAGCAGATCTTCAATAGCTGATTTGTTTGTCTAAAGTTATGTGGTTTGTTAATTGCAGTGAATACCCTTTATCGATAGTTTTAGTCGGAGTTGGGGATGGGCCTTGGGACATGATGAGGGAGTTTGATGATAACATTCCTGCTCGAGCCTTTGATAACTTTCAAGTAAATTATGTTTCTACCATGAGATCAACAGTTTATTGTAACACTTTGTTTCGTAGTCAAGTGAACTTGATCAACTGCTTCACTTTTCTTTTGCCAGTTTGTCAATTTTACTGAAATAATGTCGAAGAATGTAATCCAATCCAGAAAGGAGACGGAATTTGCTCTTTCGGCTTTGATGGAAATACCTTCTCAGTATAAAGCAACTATCGAGCTTGGCATATTAGGGTAACTATTACTTGGCTTTTTACTTTTTTCATTGGCGAAAGATCTCATAGATGTCACTTGCTTGCTCATTTTGGTATGTCAGTAGGCAGAAGGGGAATTCTCTCGAGAGGGTTCCCTTACCCCCACCACATTATGGTGCATCTTCTTTCAACAATAGCTCGAAACCTTCCCACTCAAGCAGCTTTAAACCAAGTACCCCTTCCTATTATGGATATGATGCGCATGTTAGTGGATATGATAATCCTGTTGCTGGATATGATACACCAGTGGGTGCACCTCCAACTTCAAGTTCTTACGATAGTCAGGTGCAAAACGTGCAGTCTAATTCTTGCAATATGACCACCAACAAACTTCCACCATCATTTGTTTCTATTCCATTATTGTGTAAACCCTTTCAATTTCTGTTACTATGACAGGTTTGCCCCATCTGTCTTACTAATAAGAAGGACATGGCCTTTGGTTGTGGACATCAGGTAACAGATATTATGGCCATCTGCAACTTGATTATGATATTGCGTCATAACTCTAGAAATGCATCAACTGACTCTTAGTTTGCAGACTTGTTGCGAATGTGGGGAAGACCTCCAGTCATGCCCTATTTGTCGGAGCCCAATAGACACTCGAATCAGGCTTTATTAATACAAGCTTTGATGCACATCCAAGGCCTCGCTGCAAACATCACATTTGAGTGGCTGCAAACATCACATTTGAACTGGTAAGAGCTTGGATCAATTGTTCTATTTTTTGAGGCAGCGACTGGTCAGCCACTGAAAGACACCCCTGTAAGACCCCAACTATAGTGAGGCAGAGATGAAGATGTGTAGAACCGAAGCCTGACATACTGTCTTCTTATTGTTTGATAATCAGAAAATGATTTCTAGGTGAGGTTCATTGAAAAGGAAACAGTTGTACCATGTACAGGGTGTTCAGCTATAGCTTTTTGGATGCAGTCCTTGGCCAGAGATGTATGATGATGAAGATATAAGTAGGAGGATGTTGTTTAGTGTGTTACACAGACAGTGGCCAGGAACTTTTCTTCGTCAAATGATCAAGTTCATGGCTTTTTTAATTCTTCAAGCATTCGTGTGTTAGTATACTTTAGAGTCTACTTTTTCGTTGTTGTCTTTGACCATATATTTGTTCAAGAAAATAAGTAGAGATATGCCATTGACCCAAGACAAGTATGGAAGCTTACTGGCAGGAAACTACAGCAGAGAGAGGCGATTGACCCAAAAACAAGTATGGATGAGTATATGGATACCAACACCCTGAAAGGTACATAAAATGATGGTGAATTGAACAAAACCCAATAGAAAGGAAGCTGTAATCATAGTGGAAATTAAAGAAACTAGAAACATGGGTTGAGAGGAGGTGCAACAGGAAAATCAGCCCCTCACTGAGGCTAATGGGAAGAATACCACTGAGGAAATTATAAACACTAAGGCTAAAGAGGAGGAACAATTCCTGAGGATCACTTGAAGAAGTGCTACGAAGAAAAAAGTGGGGGTGACAATTGGGTCTGGGCTTGGCCCATTCAGGTCTCAAGTTGGGCTCGAACTTGGGCTGCCCAAGCTTAACTCGACCCAATGTCTGATATTCTAACTAAATTATATCGTTTTGAACTTTATTTAAAAAATTTTTGGACGGACCAACTTGGGCTGGACTACCTTTGGTCTGGCAGGGTTTGGGCTCAGGTCTCCTATCTCGGGCCCGATTATGACTCATCGGTTTAGCCCATTCCTATTCCTAAAAAAAAGACCCTACATCCTCACCTTGATGACTATTTTATGTTAGAAAACAAAAGGGCTTAATAGGCTTACTAAATAGCAAGTGATAGCTAACTATATTAAGAGACTCTTAGAAATCAAAATAAAGGATGTTACAGGAAGGAAACCTAAGTTCTTAAGGAATGATTAGAATGTCCTTACTAACTTGGATTGTCATCACAATGGCAGAATCATGGTGGTCTATGATACTAAGGAATTAGAGATGGAGCTTGTGAGGTTGGAGTAGTAGTTGATTCAGGCCAAATTCAGGATGAAAAACTAGCCAATCAATTTTCAAGTCACTTTTGTATATGCTTTTAGTCACAAATTTCAAAGGGACCCCTTATAGAACTATGAACAAAATAGGAAAAAATATGAAGGATGCTTAGATGATAGTTAAGGACTTCAACTGCATGTCAAATGCAAGTGAAGTTCAAGGAGAAACTGCCTACTTAAGGAACCACTATGAGGTGCTAAGGAAATGTGTGAGGGACAAATATTCACATGGACAAATAAACAACAAAGGAAGTGGTTGATTAGGAAGAAAGTGGATAGCGTTTTGTTTAATGACCAATGGCTTTAGAGATTCCGAGAAAGCAACGTTGAATTCAACAACCATCTCCTTTCATATCACACCTCAATATTGATCCAAAATATAGCCAATTTACATATTAGAACATATTCCTTCATATTTAACAACTATTTAACATAAACAGGGGTTTGAATATGTCACTAATAAAAGGATAAAAAACAAACATTTTTTGAACCAAAATGTTCTCTTGCATGAGAAGACTTAAACTTATCAAGGAAGAGTTAAAATAACTAAATAAGGCTATTGGACGTTACACTCAAACTGCCACTATATGGAAGCCTAAGAAAAGTTGGAAGCAATCTAAATGGAACTAGACAAATCCCCTTAGGATGAGGAATTAAGAGAAGTTGAAATAAAGGCCCCGGATCATTAGACCAAAAACTTAAAAATGCATTACTCCCTCATAAAATAGAGATCTAAGGCAACTTATTTGAAAGATGGAGATGGGAACATCAAATTCTTGTGCAATTGTCTTGGAAAGGAAAAATGTAAACAAAATCACTTCCTTAAAGGTAGAAAATGGTAAAAATTCTCACTCTAAAGGAGGACCTACACTTGGAGGCTTATAACTACTTCTCTAAAACAATTGGCTCATCTTTGGAAGCTAATACCAACTTCGAACATATGATTAATTTAATTAGAGAACAAATTCCATCAGAGCTGGCTGAGAGCCTAACTAAACCTATAGAAGTTGATCAAATAGAGAATGCACTCTTCTTCTTGCACCTACACAAAGCACTAAGCCTTAATGACTATACTGTATATTTCTTCTAAAAACCTTGGGGGCAAGCTAAAACCATTATAACTAAGGCAATCATAGAGTTTTCAAGAATGGATCCTTGTTAAAGGATATTAATAAGATCTATGTTACTCTAGTCTTAAAGGTAAGTACCCCTAATTCTATTCATTCTTCGTTCTTTCATCGTTTTTTAGCTCCGATAGTGGCAATAGAGGTTAAGGCTGATGGTGAGAGCTTGAGAATGGAGATAGATGGCTAACCTTTAACGCCGGTTCTATAGGGATGTCAACATCGAGTCAACGTTAAGCCATTTTTGTCATATTAACATGTAATTTCCGTTCAGATTGCTATGTTGTTTATGTTGATTTGATCGGGTTTTGGGATGAATGGTTTTAATATGATATTTTGATTGTTCTATTTCGAACCTATTGCTATAACATTGATTGTAATTCGTAATTGTTACTTTTAATGTTTATTAATAGCATATAATGATCTCGTATTGTTAAGAACAACATAACTTAGGATAAATAACCTAAGTGTATGAGGTTACTAGTTATATTGATCGTTTTCCACTTTGTAATCGAGCTGCCAAATTAACCTTAGAGATCGTATCCTAGATTATTTGGTAGTTAGGTTTAATTAACGATCGTATCTTGATTAAACACAACCTAATGGAAAACTGAGTTAATAGAGCGTTCTATTAGTCTCATATCAATAGTTCAAAGAGTGTTGTAAAGACGTTAGGATGATGAAATATGTTTGATTATATTTAGCTGAGATTGAACCTAAAACCGGAATTTAACCATATTCTACACTTTAATCATTTTTGTCTACTTTTCGATAGTTTATTTTGATTTTATTTTCTAAATTGATTAAAATTCAAAACCCTTTTTTTGTTATATTTTCCTAGCATCAATTAATTTTGTTATATAAATTAACCAAATATTTCCTGTAGATTCGATCCCGACTCACCCTAACTATAACATTTAGCGTATAAAGTCAGGTAAATTTTGTAGCATACTCGACATACGCTGTCACTTAACCTCTGTTGCTCTTCTTTTTCACCGACTCTCTTTGTTTCTCTTCTCATCTTCCCTTCTTTCTCTCTACCCCTCTCTCCCCAAATGTGTTTGTCTGTGTAGACTGAAGAATGAAGAGTGTATGGAATGATGTCCTCACTACCACCCTTATCCTTTATATTTGTAGCCTCGTCTAGGTTTAGATTTTTGTGCCCTCCACCTGTTTATGCCACATAATAAAATGATAGATTAAACGAAGCATTGTTGGTGTGTCTATATGTGGGAAGTCACAGTTGTGAGTTAACTTGTCACAATTATGGCTTACCATTTTAAGTCACGGTCGTGACTTACCATGTTAATTCTTAACTTGCACGATTGTGCAAGTGCAAGTTAAGTCACGATCGTGACTTACCATGTTAAGTCTTAACTTGCGCGATCGTGCAAGTGTATGTTAAGTCACGACTGTGATTTAACTTGCACAACCATGATATGGTCAATTTATGCAACTGTATAATAGCCATTTTCATGTGCAATTCTTCTTGTTTAAGTTCATGCCACAATCACAAATTAATCCAATTAAGATTCATGCAACATCCACACCGATTTCACTCAGTTCATATCAAAATTGAATTAAATCGCAACCAATTTCAATATATGAAAACAAGTAAAATCAAACAAAAATCAACACAACAGATACTTCGTCGGTTTTCTTCCTCTCTGGCGATTTGACGTATGTTTGTGACTTTTGACTCTAGAGCCACGGTAGTCTTGTATCTGTTAGGTTTCCCTTGTGTTAACTATCTCAATGTTGTAGCAAATTGAGGATTGTATATTGTTAGAACTGTTTTATTATTACAATTATGAGTTTGATCATTTTGAAATTTCATTTTTGTTAGGGATATAGAGATTTGATAGTATTTTAGGCATGTTAAGGGCCAATAAACCTTAAATTTACTGCTCCTTTAGCACCATTCGTGATCTAAGGTTGGGGTCATGACAAAGTCAGTATCAGAGCTCTTGCTAGATTCATTATGATTGAGTCAAATTTCTCTTTGAACTACTGCGACATTAGGATCATGTTTGTTTAAAATCGTTGTCTTTACGTCCATCCTTTCGTAGTGCCATTATGAATTTTATTGTATCTAAAGGCTCTCTTATTCTTTCATCATAAGGAGGAAAAGAACTTTAGCCTGAACTCGTGAAGTCAAAGAAGCAGTGAATAGAGAATCAATTTTTGAAGAGGTTATGGTTCCATCACCACCCACGCAGGCAAGGTGTAGATGTCGTTACTCTAATAGCGAGTATTACAGGGTTACAAAATACTATAGTTGCTCTGAATTAGACCATCCCTTTAATGTAATAGATAGCTCAAAATAGAGGCCAGGGTATGACAAATGCAAAAGATGTCTTGTATTATGCCAGGATTGGTAAGATTACTTTTGATGGTATAGGGGACTCCATGGACTTTCTTAATGGTCTCGAGCCTTGGACTAGAATGGCCTATATAGATTCATAAAGGATTTACATTGTTGAATTATCAGTTATGGTGGCTGCATTGGATTGGTTTATCCAAGTTATTAAGCCAATTACGAGTACCTTGTCTTTGGAGGAGTTTAAACAGAGATTCATGAGATGATTTTGTCCACCACCACAGAGAGATGCTTATAGGTGGCAATTGTTACATGTTGGCCCCAAAAATTTATTTATTTATTTATTTATGTGGAGTATTTAGTAGTTTGATTATGTTGGCTTTAATTAGTTTGATAATGTGAGTAAGGCTTTTTGAAGTGGGTTAATTGAATTTAGTGTTAAGGTAGTAAGTTTGTA
>JAOSBM010000001.1:5662421-5683122 GCA_027568955.1 Erythroxylum tenue
GGGTGGGGGCGGGTTCATGGGATGGGTACGGGGGATGGCATACCCGCCCCGTTGCCATCCCTACCATTATGCCTTCAGATACTTCAGCTCATTCTTATTGGCCTTAAGCTTTTGCACACATCTAAACTGATAGGTTCCTATAACCATAACTTCCAATCTCCTTTTCAAGCCATAACTTCCAATCTCCTTTTCAAGGCATCCTGAAAACCATCTGCCTCTACTATATAGTTGTTAAACCTAACTGGGAAGATTCTCTTCATCGTAGAAAAATATCCCCTATCTTTATTAGGGTATAATTAGAAAAGAGGGGGTCAAGAAATAAGGCTTTACTCTCTAGAAAAGATGTATCCAATCTTGATTAACCATAACACAATCAAACCTTTTCCTTAAGAAGCATCCATTTGTTTTCTTATTATTCCAAGTAAATATGTGACCATGAGACTTAACGTCAACAACCCTTAAAGATTCAATATAGTTTCTAAAGTATGATGAATAATTATTCAAAAAATAATGACCTTCAACTTCTATTCTATATAAAGTGACATTGAAATTGCCCCTAATTAGCCATGGGACAAATACTCTTCCTTGAAACTGTAATAGTCTTGCATAGCTCCTTCCTTTGGAAAACATGATTAATACCATACATAAAAGAAGAATAGATAGTTACATTTTCGCATTGATAAAATGCAATCTCCTATGAATAACTTACATCTCAATTTCCAAAACCTCAATGTCCACTAAATTAGGATAAAAAATAATTATTATTCTCATATAAGCATGTGCCTAATGGTTAGCAATGAATCTCCATTTAGGACTCAAATTTCTTAGATAGTTAACATTTTTAGATCCAATCTTAGTTTCCAAAAAGATAGCTTAGTATACAAAAATACAAAAGTATACTAAGCTATCTTAATAAACCATTCCATTTGATCCTAACCTCATGATAAGTATATAGTCTGGTAGCTTCTTCGAGATGTCCATATTAATATATAATCTTTCGTAGCCTATCCTTTTCCTTCTTATTTTATTTTCATCTATACATAAAGGCTGCCTCAAATAGATAGCAATTATGCTTAAACCCTTATTTTTCTAATATTCTAAGGGAACAAGTATGGAAGGCATAGTTCGGTTAATGATTTATCCATAAAGGAATTGATTGATGATTAATTAATCAATTTAAAATCTAGGTTGTTAGAGCTAAAGAAATATAAGCAAATTCGAGACATGCCAAGGGTCTTCTTCTAAAACCTTAAGTGCTTGAGTCTTAGAAGCAAAGGTAAAGTGAGCCAAATTATTGTATGCTAGTAAAACATCCACAAGACCCTGTTTTTCTAGGAATTAAAAGCCCATTTCTACATAACTTTAAAGGGAGGTCTCTTCTCTAAGAAAAATCCCGTTAGAGAAGCTTCCCACATTTTTGCACCAATTTAAAGCACATCTAATCCATGTGAAACTATAAGTCTTCCATTCTCCTTCCTGGGTGGAGAGTAATGGAGTGAGAAGTCCTCTTCAACTCCAATAACTTACTTTCAGCTTTTCTTGGTCATCGAGGAAGAGGAGCCCTTTTCTACTGGTTGAGATACAGGAGCTTTAGTGTGAGATTGAGAGGGTAAGGAACAGTGACGGAGCCAGATATTTAATATAGGAGGGCCCAAAAATTAATTTTTTTAAATTTTAGGGGGGCCAATACACCACTGACCCTTAAATAATTCTATCCTTATATATATATATATATTAAAAATATTTTTTTAAAAAACTTGGGGGGCCCAGTGGCCCCCCAAGTCCCTATGTACCTCCGTCTTTGGTAAGGAAGGAAGTTTAGCATAAATTATGTCTAAAAGTAGGAGACTCAAAGGCATGCATTCTAAATCAAATATAAGAGAGAAGAGATGGTCAAGGAGCACAAAGGTTTAAAAAAAACATTCCATAAATAGTAACTAGTCAAAGGCAGGTGTTTAAAGAAAAGAAAAAAGACTAAAGTGACCTTGATTATTATGTAGAGGTTTGAAGCACATAGTGATTCAAGAAAGCAATCTATGGAAGGTTGAGATGTAGGAGATGAAGGGGAATAACAAAGAAGAAGACATAACAAGTAATTAGGAATGAAATAATGTAAAGGATAGGAATTGCAAAGACATCTGGTAAAGGTAAGCAAAACATGCTGGAGATTTGCAAGTCTAAAGAGAGGGCAGAGCTTCTCTCTTACCATTGTTGAGAAATGCCTCCGAATTAGATTTATTACTTCAATATGTAGTATGATTAAGCATATAAAAATTCTAAAAATTTTATATATTAATTAATAGGATTTAATTTTTTTAAGAATAAGAACATGTTAATAATTTTGGTATTAAATTTCATATGATTTTTTATTGTTTTATTATATCTAAATAACTTGTATGATAAAGAAATATTTACAACCATATTACTCTAAACTATGCATAAAGAAATGTGAATGTATCTTTTATGTTATTTCAAAACCTGCCTTTAAATTCACGTGATCATAAATTTGCTAATTCAAATCACATAAATCTAGTTAAGTAGAACCTACTTCCATGAGATTAAACATATTTGGGTTAGAGTGGCCTTAAGTTTGAACAAAACTCTGGTTTATTCTTATAACAATGGAAGACAACAATCGCTTTCTCAACGTGTGGTTAATATTTTAACAAGGGATTTAATTTTATTCATCTCATCAAACACAAAATTGCATGTAAAATATCACACATGTAAAACATACAATTTAACATGAATCTAATATATATATATATATATATATATATATATCAAATATATAAATAAAGTATGTAACTTATGCACATATAATCAAATTATATGCATAAAACATCAAGTTTCGTTTGATTATTGTTATTGATCTTCTTAATCTAAAATAATTTTCCCAACTCTTTGAAAAATTAAATTAGATTAAACCATTGATTCCTTAATGATTTAAATTCCTTTTCCCAATAGAAATGTAATTAGGTTTGAAAATATTTTTCAATTCCAATTAGAGACTATTTCCAATTATTATGGCTCATTTAAAAAAATTTAATTGGAAACAATTTTCAATAAACTATGCTTTTACTTATATAATTTTACAGAACCTTTTTTTTCTAAATTATATAAGTAAAAAATTCTAATCCAATTAGAAAACCATTTCTAATCCAATTCGAAAACCATTTCTAATCTAATTAAAAATTACTTTTTCTTAATTAGAAAACTATTTTTTATTATTAAAAGGAAACTACTTTCAAAAATAAAACACTTTTAAATTTAATTAAGAAAGTTATTTACATTATTTTATTTAGAGATTAATTTCTTAATTAATTGGAAATCTCTCTTTAATAAATTAGAAAAATATTTTCAAAATATTAAACAAAACACAATTTTCTTAATTGATAAATAAAACAAATTTCAAAATTACCAAGAAAATTTTTTTTCTAATAAATCAAGAAACTTATTATATAGAGAAAGAAACAATTTCTAAATAAATTGAATAACAATTTTCTAAACAAATAATGTTATAAATTTTATTGATCTCAATCAAATATAAATAAATAAATACAATTAAGAAACACCTTTTTTAATTTCTTAAGAAAACACTTTTGTTAATTTTAAGGAGTCCAATTAATTAATTTCAATATATTGAAACTAATTAATTCCAATTTTAAAAACTAATTTTATAAAATTAATCAAGAATCAATTTAATTATTAATCTTAATTATATTAAGAAAATTAATTATTTTAATTTTGGAATTTTTATATTTTAAATTTTATGTTTGGAACAAAATTTATTAAGATTAAATGAATCCTAAATCCAAACAAACCCAAAATTAGGTTTGGAATACCTTATTCTAATACCCAACCAACCCTTATTCTAGATTTAGGATATTCTTATCCTTGTACCCAAACACCACTTATTCTAACTTTGGAATAACTCTATCCATGTATCCAAACAGTGCTTATTCCAGTATTAGAATAATCTTAACTCCATATCAAAACACCCTTCTTATTTAACTGAATAATTATAAATTAGATTTGTCTCTAATTCTCATTACTCTCTTTTATTGTTATTATGATTATTTTATAAATATGTTATATGAATTTGTCATTACTATATATTATAATAAGCAGTTCCTTTATTAATTTTTTCTTAAAAATAAATTTCATATATACATAATTGTATTAACAAATTATAAATCTAATATATCTTGCTTTCCATTTTCATTAAAAAAACTAAATTACATTTTCTTATATTAACTACAATTATCTTTATTTTATTATAAATATAATCTATTTATTAAAGAATTAACATATAAAATTCTTCAGATTAAGTTATTTACGAATAAAAATAATGAAAACTAGAAGTATAATATATTATTTACATCAAGTTATAAATATAAAATTAAAGTACATGGTGACATAATGGATTGTCAAAATTTGATTATTTTCTATGTTAAATTGTAAAAGATCATTTAACTAATACACCATTTAATTTCTTAGTAAAAATTGATTTTAATATTATTAAGTTTTGATAATAATAATTTAAAAAATTATATCATCAATCAGTTATTGTACACATGTATTTGTGGATGAAATTTAAAGTTGTTATTGCTAATCATCATTTGTACTAGCTAGAAAATGGTACTAAAAAATTGGTACTGTACTAGTTACAAGTACCGGTTGGTACTGGCCAGTACTAACCAATACTCAAAATATCGGTCAATTTTGTGACTAATTTGCAATTTAAAAAGTTTAATAACTAAAATGAAAAAATACAACTAAAAACACAAAAATAGCAGTAGTGATCCGGACCTTAGTAAGAAACCTTGGAGGTCAAATCAAAAATATAATCCACGGAATGTAATATAGGTTGCAACCTTGGGTCGTTTCACTTAATCGGAACCTAATGGAATAGACCTAAGCTAGCCTATATGTCATGAAATGCAAGCTAAATTAGTAAGGACGGGGTTTTGATCCTTTGAAACCTTTAACAAAATTAACTTGAACTGTAAGAAAAATGCGTAAAAAGTATTTTTTTTTGGATTTTTGGGAATAGGAAGACGGTAAGATAAAGACAATGATCAAATGGTGATAGTATCCTCTTGAAAACGAGCTTTGGCTATCATAGTTTGAAATTAATTTTGATGGGAGTGGGAATCACTAAGTTTCAAATGGCAAATCTTAAAGAACTCTTTAAGTCCAAGGTCTTAATCAATGAACTCCATTTCTTAAGACCTTGTTAAATGCCCTTAGTATGTGTAGTGGGTAAGTCAATGCAACAAGTCATTTTGGGATCTCAAATCAACTCAATATCAAACACAACTATGCAAGATAAAAGAGATTCAATAAAATCCCAACAACATATTGAATATCCAACACTTGATTAAACTCTAATCAAGAATGTTCAACTACAAATTACAATTCCTAAACTTAGGAGTTCATAAATCATAGCCAAACATAGATTAAGTTACTCCCCTTTTAAGCCCATTTAACTCAAGCCATCGCTACATCTTCAAGAGGAGAGAGGTGCCTAGTCACGCATAACTCCAGGAGACTTCACAACCGAGAACCCACCGGAAGCATCCATGGTAGCAGTCGATGGTGGAAAGAAGAAAATAGTGGTATGGACGAGAGGAGATGAGGGTGTGTAAAGAAGAGATGTTTGAATGGTAGAGAGAATGAATGATGGAGATGTTGTCGGCTCTCCTTACAACTTAACCTAAAATAGGTAGTTTTTACAAACCGAGTTGATGGATCGGGTTGCACAGAGGGTAAACTTCTGAAAATGGTTTGGGTATTTGAAGGTTCGCCACGACGAACTTTTCCCGTAAGGTTTCTTCAATAATTTGCTGAGTTCGTCGCGGTGACGTGAGCTCACACCGCGGTGAAATTAACCCGAAGAGTTTCTGCGTGAATTCTTCATACTTCGCCGCGACGAACTTTCCTGTTGCCCTGTTGACTTGTTGACTTATCATTTTCAGCCTTCACTCATTGCCTCTACTTCTTGAGTCTCCTACAATAAACAAATGGTAGTTTACAGTATCAATTGTTCTAGAAATTTAATTTAGTGCAATTACTAATTATTTGTGACAATTTTACTCTTAAACTATATAAAGTAAAGACAAGCACTCAAGAGTCAAATTAAGCATAAAATCTAAAAATAAGAGCCAAGAAGTGTAATAAAAACCATGAAAATGTCACCAATTTATATAAGAAACTTGGGTTCAATCAAATTCTCCCACACTTAGACCTTTGTACTCCTGGACAAAGTTTATAAAAGTCAAAGAGACACAAATGCAAAAGAAAATTCCTACCATGCTTAAAAATGAGAGCGAAAAAGCAGTTAAGTCACTTCCTCAGGAATCAACCCAAGCATACTGAAAGACTGCGAAGAAAATAAACGCTATAAGCATTTAATCCAAGAGATTGGGCAAAAGAGATTTCTCTCAAGGTAATGTGTTTAATCTCTCAACTCACTTGTCGTGGGGTAATTTCACTCCAAAATCTGCTTAGTTCATTACCTTCCATAAGCTTATGATAATTCTACCTCTCCACTACAAGAACTATAATTTTGAAAATCAAGAGGACTTTTCAGGGTTGTAATATACGGTAGGCTAAATGAAATGGATTGAATAGAAGTAGGAAAAAGAATGAGTACTTGCACCATAATTACCTATCTCATGAAACAAACTCGAACTATAAGTAAGAAAATATTTACAGGAATAAGCATAATTTAACACATTTTTATTACTTTTCTCTTTTGAGAACTTTTTCAGCCCTGTTTTTAAACTCTTTTTCTTTCTTTTCTTTTATAAAGTTTTTTTTCAAATTAAGCTTGAGATGAGATTCTAATAATAATTGTGAAATATGCAGGCTCAAAGGGGCTAGCAAAGGTTAAGTGTTTGGGTAATTAGGGTTTAGAAAGAAGTGCCTCTATCATATTAACAAAATTTTAGTTCATCAAGCTTTGATCAAGAATTAAAACAAGATCTAGAGAGATATGAAATTAAGCAGATACACACAAAATTGAAAGAATTTAGGCCCAAATATCCTTCCAACAAGGGTAGTATCTCAATTAAGCACTCTCAAGGTTTAAAAACACATAATGCTACTTCCTTAGCGTATCCTCACTTGTATCTCGTGAAAACATCGAAAATGAAATTAATCAAAATCAACTATCATTTAAAAACATAGATAGTATTTTCAAAAACACAAGGACCACTTTGAAATTTATAAAATCTTTGAGGTATAAGAGTGGAAAGAGTCTAATTAGGAGAATTATTGAAATGAGGAAGTTTTAAAATAGTTTCTGTAAGGACGATAGTGTCGCCGTGGCTAAACATAAATTCCGCAACGTCACCGTCGCGAAGAAAGAGTTTGTCGCTGCGAAAAATGACAGAACCATTTGAAACAAGAGATTTGCCTCAATTACCAAGTTTAAAATTTTCATATTACGCACAATTGACTTGCACAAGTGGTTAAATGGCCAAAAATGATGCACAAACAAGAATTGCAAATTGGAACAACCTCCCCCACACTTAAACATCATATTGTCCTCAATGTGAAGAATAATTATGACAATTAGGCATTGAAAGGGAATTGGAAGGCGAATGAAGAACAACACATCGGAAAAAAATACAAAGAGAATTATATAAAGAACCGGCCATTAAGTTTGTACATGACAAAATGTAACTGAGTACTGACAAACGAAAAATGAAAAAAAAGAAGGAAAACACAAAAACAAGCAACTCGAGCTACTCCATAGTATGATCATCCCTAGCGTCAGAGGGCCCTACCCCCAATGTGCCAGCACTGCTCAGTGGGTCATCGCCATCAGAAGGGAGCTGGAAGTGAAAGTGCTCGGTGAGCAATGCATCCATCTGTCGGCGATACCGCCGATCTTGATCCTGCTTGGCTATCTCTTGAAAGAGGGTTTCCCAGAAAGTAGCAAAATCTACATAGAGGCCATCGACTTGGCCAGCGAGGGTCTGTAAGGTCACGGGGCCAGGGGTGGCCTGAGCTGGAGGATCATCCTCACCTGATACAGAGGTTGCACCAATATCGGGAACTTGGGTGGTGGTTTGAGGTGGGTGAATTGTGGTGGGTTGTTTTAGGCGGGTGTACCTAAAAAGAGGCTCCGAGTCAAAATAGTTGTCTCTGTTGAATTCCGGGACATTATGTGCCCGAAATATGCCGATGATAAGATGGGAAAAGATGATGGCGTTGGTAAATTTGACTGTGTGGATTGAGTCATGAAGAGCGGAGGTGATAGTAGCAGCTATATCGACCGAGCGACCAGTCATTAGGAGGAAGAGGTGTAAGGCTTGTTGTTTTGTGGCATAGGCTAGGTGAGTGGTTGGGGTGATATTGTTGCAAACTAAGTGAAGCCAGGGACGAGCTGTTGGTCAGAGATCAGAATGTTTTATGTAAAGTTGGTAATATTAGGGTCGATGCCATTCGGCACCCTCTTGACAGAGGGTGCGAATAACATCGTCCGAAGGATAGTGGTGGATCAACTAATCGCACTAGCAACGGAAAATGAAAGGAAGATTGAAGTGGTGACGAATGCTATGAACGGTGAATGCATTTGGTGCTTTAATAACATGGAAGTTAAGATCCATGGTATTAGTGAATCTGGCATAAGTGTAAAAGTGGCGAACGAATTTGTCGTTGCCTTGAGAATGAAGTTGTACTAAGCCTATAAGATCAGAAGCAACAAGTTGCTGTACAAAGGGGTGGTCAGGAGGAGCTAATGGAAAGGGTCGCTCTTTAATGAAAGGCCTAGTATCTACTTTTTCGGCGAGTTCCGCGAAGGTGAAACTATCAGAAGAGTCAAAATGAATAGGAGAGGTAGGAGGGGTAGTGGGGTTAGGGTTTTTAGTTTGAGGCATTGTCCTGTAAAAATGTACATCAAAATATAACTTAAACAAATGAGTAAAACAAACGAACCTAAACAAAATGAATCTACAGAGGAAAATGGGAAAGAGAACAAAATAATAAACTTAATCGACACTAAACAGTACATAGACTAAAAAGGAATAAGGAGAAAAGAAGAAAAAGTTACGAAAAATTGAGGAGAAAGTCGCTAGAAAAAATCGAAGGTGGTGGAACGGTGGGGAGCGCCGTGGCGAACTAGAGGAGATGGAGAAGAAAAAAAAGGCGGTGGGGGTCGGGTTTTATATAAGTTTTAGGAGGAAAATTACAAAAAAAAGACAGACGGAAGATGAAGGATCAAAAGAAAATAAGGGTGAAAGGGTAATTTCACCGCGTTAATTTCACGCTTATTGAACTTTCGTCGGGGCGAACTAACCTTAGTCGCGAAATCCAGCAAAATAGCAATGTGTCACCGCGGCGACATGAACTCACGCCGCGATGAAATTATTCCGAAAGGAAAAGAAATATATAAGGTTTGTTCGCCGCGACGACACAGACTTCATGGTTCGACGAAGATGTGTGAGAGATTTCTAAGGCGAAATTTTCCCGCGGCAATGAGGGCTTCACGCCACGGCGAAAGTTACCCGAAAGCAAAATAAACAAAGATAGAAATGAAAAACTTTACTTCCAAATACTCAAGTGGATACTCAGCTCACTTAGAATTCATATACAAGGTCTTTAGGCATCAGAAAAGAAAGTGCAACCCAATTAATCACATCAAATTCCTCAATGATTGAAGATGTATCATGCATCAAGCCAAAGCACAGCGAACATAAAAGGGAGAGGAATTATTAAATTGAAACTTCATAAACTGAAAACTAAACTTAGGCCCTACTGAAATGGTTTTTTCCCCACACTTATTTAACATACTAATGCATCCACAATGTCATATTCAATCACAGAGCAAAAGTAAGTAGTAAGTGAAGGATGAGAAATGATCTGATGATTACGGAGGGTCTTGGGTCTCCTAGTGAACGTTTGATAGATTATGATGCTGTGGTGAGATGACTTGACCACCAACCATTTCAATGTTAACGTTCACATTTCTCGATTCACCTAAAACATTAGCGAAAAACCCTTCTTCCAAGGGGCCATCAGTTACAATCAAGGCATTCAATGGGTTCATTGCTGAGTCAGAGTAAACATGTTAGAGTTCAAACTCAAAGCATGTATCATCAATGACAATATCAAGCATGTTAACTCCTAAGAGAAAATAATGAGGGCTTCACGCCACGGCGAAAGTTACCCGAAAGCAAAATAAACAAAGATAGAAATGAAAAACTTTACTTCCAAATACTCAAGTGGATACTCAGCTCACTTAGAATTCATATACAAGGTCTTTAGGCATCAGAAAAGAAAGTGCAACCCAATTAATCACATCAAATTCCTCAATGATTGAAGATGTATCATGCATCAAGCCAAAGCACAGCGAACATAAAAGGGAGAGGAATTATTAAATTGAAACTTCATAAACTGAAAACTAAACTTAGGCCCTACTGAAATGGTTTTTTCCCCACACTTATTTAACATACTAATGCATCCACAATGTCATATTCAATCACAGAGCAAAAGTAAGTAGTAAGTGAAGGATGAGAAATGATCTGATGATTACGGAGGGTCTTGGGTCTCCTAGTGAACGTTTGATAGATTATGATGCTGTGGTGAGATGACTTGACCACCAACCATTTCAATGTTAACGTTCACATTTCTCGATTCACCTAAAACATTAGCGAAAAACCCTTCTTCCAAGGGGCCATCAGTTACAATCAAGGCATTCAATGGGTTCATTGCTGAGTCAGAGTAAACATGTTAGAGTTCAAACTCAAAGCATGTATCATCAATGACAATATCAAGCATGTTAACTCCTAAGAGAAAATAATCCTCATAGGGGGTGTTTCATAGCTTCATACATGTTAAAACTCACTTGTTGATCTCCTACCTCCATGGTGATTGTACCTTCTTTCATATTAAACATAGTACTAGCAGTCCTTAAGAAGTGTCTACCGAGAATCAAGGTAGTGTCCTACACAACTTTAAAAGATATGTCAAGTACATAGAAATCAGCTGGAAAAACCAAACCCTTTACCTGGACCAAAATGTCTTCTATGATCCCCACCGGATGCCTAAGAGACCGATCAGCCAATTGCAACACTACAGATGTAGGCTTAAAACTCTTAACTCCTAATGATGTATAGACAGACTTAGGCATCACATTGATTGCCTCTCCTAGATCTATCAAGGCTCCTCCTATGGTAACGTTTCCTATTGTGCATGAAATGGTGAAAGATCCAGGGTTTTGGCACTTAATTGGTATTTTGGGTTTGAAAAGTGCAGACACATTTGAGCTAACTTGTAGTCTCTCATAAGGCCTGAACTTTCTTTTGTTTGTGCACAAGTCCTTAAGATATTTAGCATATGTAGGAACCCTTTTCACTAGATCAAGCAAAGAGATGTTGACTTCTACTTTCCCAAACAAATCAATGACATCTTTCTCATGTTTAAAATCAGTCATCCTTTTGCTAAGCAAATAAGAATTGGGAAAAGGAAGGTCTTTTATACTTACCTCCTTGTCGTTTGCTTCCTGGGTTCCTTGCTTGCTTGATTCTTGAGTGCTCTCTGAATTTGCTTCTTTGCTCCTCAATTGTTTTAACTCCTTTCCAGTCAAGAGTGCTCTTTCCTTTAAACTTTCAAATTTCTTAACTTTTTCATTTGTTGATGGAAATTCCCCACTCTTAATCTCTCTTCATTTTCTCCCTCATCTTGATTTCTGAACCTCACTTGTTTCCCATTGCTGAGAGTTATGACATTCAAGCTTTTGGGGTTCATAATGGTATTCGAGGGGATTGTTCCACTGCTCCTTGCTTGGTTCTCACTCATGTTGTTGGATAATTAGGTGACATAGGAATTGATATTCTCAGCTTTCATCTCCCATTGCTCCATTCTCTTTTCTAGAGCATTAAATCGAGTAGCGATTTTAAAGGAATCCTATTGGATGAGAGAGGTTATTGCATTGAACTAGTTGTTGTTCAAAGTTCTTTCCTCCTTAATCAGTTCCATCATATTGTGCAGAAGTTGGTTGGTGTCCTCCTTTAATGAGACGGTCAGGGCTCCCATGCCTCCGTAATTGTAAGGTCAATCAAAGAACCTCTCGATGTCGCATCCAGCATATCTTTATCTTGACTTTTTAACCCATCATAAAAATATTGCACTAACTGCTCATCATGTATCTGGTGATGGGGGAATCTGGATAACAAGTCTTGGAAGCGGTTCCAATAGTTATAAAGTGACTCATCGTAATCTTGTCGTGCTGAATAGATCTCCCTCCTCATCGACGAAGTTCTGGAGGCCGAAAAATATTTCTCCAAGAATGCCTTCCTCAAATTGGCCCAACTATGATAGGCATTTTCCACATGCCTTGGGAGGCTCATATACCACTCCCTTGCTTTTCCCTTTAATGACAGGTGAAAAACTTTCCATAGTACTTGATCAAGCGAAGCTCCCACCGGTTTCATACTCTGACAGATTATGGACAACGATTGCAAATGCATATAGGGATCTTCTCCTATCAAGCCATGAAATTTAGGAAGAGAGTTAATGAGCAATCCCTTAACTTCAAAATTCACGTCAAAATTAGGACAAGCAGTAGTAAATGGATCATAATTCACGTCAAAAGTGGTCGCTTCCCTAGTGGTCCTCCTTCTTTGATTCCCATTATTCTTGCCAACTCGTTCATGCTCCCCATTACCTCCATTATCACCATTCCTAGGTTGGTTAACATAAAAGTTAGGGTTTTGCAGAAAAGTTAGGTTTTCAGCCATTATCACTCATTCTAACGAGTCGCTCTCACTACTTGATTGAATAGACTCTTCTTCTACAACTACCTGACTTCTCTCTTTTTCTCTCCTTTCTTTTCTAATTTTTCTCAAACATTGCTCAATTTCGGGGTAGAAAGGCAGAAGTTTAGCTCTCCGAGGCATGCATGGGACAATTCAAATGAAAATAAAATGTAACAAAAATTACTTACAAGCACACAAAGTCAAAAAAAAAAAGGCGAGATGTGATGGATGCAAGTGTGTAGGTGTATGAAAGTATGCGTGAAAGTAAAGTATGCAAGTAAAATGTGTATGTATCAAAAAGCAATAAAAGAAATGATCAAAACTATGTGGGTGCAAAAAGAATGATAAGTATGAAAATGCAAATGTTGAGTATTCTTTTGTTTTGTATTTATAAAATTTTGATTCTACGCAAAGAAAATAAAATCCTATACTATTAACAAGTATGAAACTAAACTATCTAAAATGAAATCTAAACAAAGGTTCCTAACCTCACGTAGCGGTAAAAATGACAAAAGCTAACCTAGAGAACTAATTGCTTGGTTCACCAGCAACGGCGGCATTTTGATCCGGACCTAAGTCTTACCCTTGGAGGTCAAATCAAAAATATAATCCAAGGATTGCAATATAGGTTACAACCTAGGGTCGTTTCACTTAATCAGAACCCAATGAAATGGACCTAAGCTAGCCTATATGTCATGAAATGCAAGCTAAATTAGTAAGGAGGGGGGTTTTGATCCTTTGAAACCTTTGACAAAATTAAATTGAATTGTAAGAAAATGCGTAAAAAGTATTTTTTGGATTTTTGGGAATAAGAAGACGGTAAGATAAAAACAATGATCAAATGGTGATAGTATCCTTTTAAAAACGAGCTTTGGCTATCATAGTTCGAAATTAATTTTGATGGGAGTGGGAATCACTAAGTTTCAAATGGTAAACCTTAAAGAACTCTTTAAGTCCAAGGTCTTAATCAATGAACTCCATTGTTAATTTGGTGGTGCTCATTTTGACTCTTTGTGTGTTAATTTTACATTTTAATTCCAGTCAATCATCTTCACATGTTTACTTTTCATGTATGTTTTGTGAATGATTTATAAAATACGCATTAGATCATTTGGGTTGAAATTTGGAATTGTTTGTGTGAATTGTGTATAGTTCAATTTCAATAACATTTAGTCATTTTGAATTTATGAAGAAATGAGATCAAAGTAATATTGTGTATGGATTATGAAAGAACATTTAAGTATTATGAATTGTGTATATTAAAAAACATGTCAAATTATTTGTTATTCTAATAATCATAAAAATGAGATCAAATTTAATTCATCAAATTGTTAACTAATGTATATGAAACATACAATTTACTAACCATTGTTTGTATATAAAAAGTATTTAACAATTCATTAATCATTTAAATATAAGATTTAATATATAATTAAATCGTTTAATATATGTAACTAATTTAAGAAAATTAAATGCTTGTATTGTATATTATTTCTTATTGTCATAAGGAAATAATATTACAAATATTAATCCTATCTTATGAGTAGTAAATACACATTCATCATCTTATCTTAAGGGTAGTTAAATACATAGTAGAAAATAGTATGTGAATTTATGAGAAAATATTTATCACTAAATATAATGTGAAATTGTAAGTGTTTAAATCATTTTTGTGTTTGCATTAAACTTGATGTTGAAAAATATAGAAAATGCTAGATATTTTCGTATTATTGATAAGATTGTGCATATAAAAAAAAGGTAACCAAGTTCATCTACAATCATGCATAAGTCTTTAAATTAATGAGAAAGGATTTCATAAATTTTAGGAATTTGTGTCGTCTTGCTATTACAAGATTTATAACTAATTTTCTCTTACCTCAGTGTTTTATTCTGATGACGAAAGAATTGAGAGAAATGTTTATCAGTGATAAGTAGGTTGTATCTCAGCATATTAGGTCTAATGATGGATTGAAGGTTTTTAGAATTATGCTTGAAGATAACAAATTTTGGTCCCAATCTCAATTTGTCTTCCAAGTTTGTAAGCCTTTGGTGAGGGTACTTCTTCTGGTTGATAGTGATAAGAAGACAACAATTCGTTATTTTTATAATGTCATAAAGAGGACAAAAGAAGCAACCAAGGCCAATATGAAAAATAGGCTGTCTTTATACACCTTATCTTGTAGTCACAAGTGGAGATTTATTTGAATTCATCCATTCCATGAGAAGGAATATATTAAAGCATAAAAGATTAAATGACTTGGTCTTTGTTCAATATAATTTAAAGCTTTGAAAAAGGTATATTATTATCATTATTAAGTTGGATATAATTTATTGAAATTATAATAATTTAATTTTACTGTTTACTAGGACTTTTAATAAAACAAGAAGTTCTGAAGATCCAATGTGCCTTGATCATATCGATCTTTTGGCAGAGTAGGTTTTTGAGGAACCAAGTTTAATAGATGAGAGTGACTTGGAAGATAATATTGGATGAGAAAGTATTGACATTAGGGATGACAATGCCCATACTCGACTGGGCCTTAGGCAAGCTTGACCGACCCGACCAATCCTGACATTTTTATTTTTAAAAAAATTCAAAATGACGTCATTTTGTCGTTACCCATAAGGTAGAAAATTAGGCTTGAGGTCTGTGTTTATTGACTTCAGGCCTTATTGCCAACCCTAATTGATAAGTCATTTAGTGCAATGAATTTGAACAGTGGTGATAATGAAACTCCTCTCAGTGATGATGATTTTGAACCAAATAAGGATTGCGATCAATGCGATTTAAATGGGTATTTAATTGAATGAAGTTCTTCTAGATTTTTATTTATCCTCTTCTTTTAATTTCACTTATATTTGATGTATATGTTAAATTCTATACATGTAATATAAATTTAATTGTAAATGCTTTTGTTTCAGGTTTCACTTATAGTTGATTGTTTCCTTAGCACGAACTCTTATTATAAATTGTAATTGTTAGCGTCATGTATATTTATTATTATTTTTATTTGATCTATTGATGTAATTATTATTTATTATATGATGAAATTGTAACATTTTAAATACTTTATGTTGTTCTTAATTTTATATTTGTATGATAATTAGATGATCTTTTCTCATATTAATTGTGATCATTATTTATATATTAAAATATGCAAAAATAATATTAATAAAATAAATAAATTGATGTTATTTTACATATTTATGATTATAATTTTTAGAGACAAGGTCGATGTAAAATTATAAATTATACTTTTACAATACAACATATTGAGAAATTATTTTTCAATTTTAAAAAATTCAAGAACTATTTTATAAATTTAAAAAATTACTTGAAACGATACTTAGTGTTGACCAGTATTGGCACAATATCATAACAGAACCAAATCCAGTACCGATACCGGTATGGTATTTATAACAATGAACTACCAAGTTTTTACACAAGTTTATTTGAAAATAAATTTTGATTCACATGTATATATATATATATACACACACATGTGAATCAATCTTTTTCTTACAAATTTTCAATTTATGATAAATTATTAATTTAGGATTTATTATATAATTTGTAACACTTTAAAATTTTTATGAGAAATTATATTTATGTTTGAATTAATTTATCATTATTTGTGTTAAAACTTCCACATGCACTTATTATGTGGATAGATAAAAAATTTGTTGTAAATTCTATTCTGTCCTAAAAATCTAATTGCTGAGGGAAAAGAAACAGTTAAAATAGAAAATAGAGGAAGAACATTTATTTGGAATATTTTTAAAGGTGGTTGGTTTTATGATTATCATATTAGGCTAAAATTTCATTTTGAACTTCAACATTTACAAAGATCAAACTGTAACATTTCAAAGCGTTCAAATTGAACCCCAACGTTTTCAAAACATTCAAACACTACAACAGAAGAGACTTTTATCAACGAAAAAATTCATCGCTAAAAGTTAAAAAAATTTTCGTTAATAATCATTAGCGAAGATTTACAGTCATTGTGAAAACATCACCAAATCTCCATAGTAGAAAACTATAGGTGACGTTTTTCCGTAATTATCGCCAATAATTTTTCTCAACGTATTATTTTCGTAGCAAAAAACTATAGGAGATGTTTTATTAAATCAACACCCACAAGTTTTCGATATGCATAGTTTTCGTATCTAAAGATTATTAGCTATGTTTTTGGAAATATAGCTAAAACTTTTTGGCTTCATTTCCAGAAACGTTGGAAATTAGTTTTAGCTACGTTTAAACTTATTCACTACATTTTTGAAAACGTAGCTAAAAGTTTTTTTGCTACGTTTACCATAACGTAGCAAAAAACTTTTAACATAGCAAAAACTTTTAGCTACGTTTTTTAAAACGTAAAATTTTTTTATATATGTTTAGTAAAATGTAGTCAAATTTTACTAGTTCTTTTTAACTAAGTGTTATACCATGTTAATTATAATTATTTGTGACATTTTAAATCTATATTGATGTATATAATATTTAAATTTTTTTTATTTCTAATACAAAAATAATTAAAAATTAGAAGCATTGTATATAAAAATTTAAATATTATTAAATTTGATCCTGTACAAGATTTTAATTACAACTTCAAAAATACTTGTGTACAAAATAAGAAATATAAAGATTAGTTTAATAACTTAGACCTGACTTCATCTTCACTGCTTATATAATCCAAGTCAAGTAATTTTCTTAGGTACTTTTCATACTTGGCTAACGTTTTTTAAGGGACTTGTTTTCCTCTTAAAGATGTTGAAGTATTGTTGATCTTGATGAGGATGAAGCAGTTGGCTTAGGGCCAAACTCAAGCCCTTTGATTTATCCAGATCGTGTACCAAGCACCCTGTTGCAAATGTCATCTATATTTGGCTCATTTTCGTCAGACATTGATGTTTGCAACAACTCTTACATCTTGTTCTAAAATTTAGAAAGCAAAATCAATATTCAATTCAAATACTATTAGTTAGTACTACATAAATAGATAAACTTAAATTTGAAACAAATTTTTATACTTACATAGTTATTGTACGCTTCTTCAGAAATCCACTCTTCACCTTCATTATAATGTGTCAGTTTATAAAGTGTGGTCCTATCATACTCTTGTTTATGTAATTCCTTCTGACTTTGTTTTATGAAAAAAAAATACAAAACACAATTAATAATATTGTGTTTACTGATATAATTATAACTTGTAAACAAAGAACTTACATATTCATTTCATAAGACAATAAATGATTTGGAACCTTGGTTACGAGGAATTTTCATTTTTCTTCTGTTCACCTTGGCTTTCTTACACTTTTCGTAAATAAAAAAAAATAAATAATCATTAAATTATGTAACAAGATTAATGGAAGCAAATGTGAAGAGAAAGAAAACAAACCTAAACATTGGGAGAGGCCCAACAATTACACAAATTGCTCCTATTTTTTGGAAACATTCGTTCGGGAACATGTCTCCTTGCCTCCTCATCTGAAGAAAAAGATTTGTAATATTGATGCAATCGATAACGACGATCCCGGGTCCTTTGTTTCAACAGTGAATTTACATAGTTTGAAAAATCAGAGTTGTCGATAGACGATATTCAGCTTCATGTGTAAACAATAAGTAAAAGTGAAATTAATCTTTAAATAAGTTAAAAAAAATTGCATATAGTTAAATAAATAGAAAATTTACCAAAACATTCTCTAGTAAGTTGTCTTCCTTTAACTACTTGGCATTCTTTAGGCAAGACAATTCAGTTTTGGCAATTACCCTCAACTCACTAGACAATTTTACTGATTGAACCATGTTTACAAGATGACCTTGCGAGGTATCAATATGTACAAACAACTTGTTGTTCATTGCAACACTTATTCATTGCAACTCATAATCTTTAGTTATACCTCTACCTCTTTTTCTAATGTTGATATTGGAACCTAACAACAAATGAATAATGATAAGAAAATATGTATTAAACATATAAATACATATTTGATCATAAGCCTTTTTGTAGGTGTTAAAGATTAACAAACCTGTAGATCCCTCTATACTAATTGAGGCAGATGAAGTTGTTATTGACTGGCTTCATTGGTTGATGAAGTTGATTGTTTTTATTGGCTAGGATTTGATTGATCTGGTTGTTGTGGGGTAGGAACACTTTCGATACTTGCCATCTTCTTCCCTTTGTTTGTACCAGGTGCCATTATATAGAATATCTATAACTCAAACATTAACAATTTGTATTCATATAACTCAAACACCAATAATCCGCATTAACATAACTCAAACATCAATAATCTATATTAACATAAGTCAAACATCAACAACCCGCATTAGCATAACTCAAATATCAACAATACATATAAACATAACTTAAACATTAACAATATGCATTAACATAAGTGAAACGTCAACAATCCACATTAACATAACTTAAACATCAAAAATATGCATAGATATAAGTCAAACATTAATAATCCACATTAACATAACTCAAATATCAACAATTCGCATAAACATAACTTAAACATCAACAACCCGCATTAACAAAAGTCAAACATTAACAATCTGCATTACATAACTCAAATATCAATAATATGCATAAATGTAATTCAAACATCAATAATACACATAAAAATAACTCAAACATCAACAATCCGCATTAACATAAGACAAACATCAACAATCTGCACTATCATAACTCAAACATCAACAATACGCATAAACATAAGTCAAACATCAACAATCCACATTAACATAACTCAAACATCAATAATACACATAAACATAACTCAAACATCAACAATCCGCATTAACATAACTCAAAAATCAACAATATGCATTAACATAACTTAATCATCAAGAATATTCATTAATATAACGCAAACATCAACAATACATTTCAAACGATATAAACAACATTTTTATTACCTTCAATTTTCATGATCAAGATTTTGAAAATCATCGTTATTAATTAAATTATGATTCGACTCTTCATCACTATTATATTCGGCCAAAGTATAATCATTTCCATATAATTCATCCTCAATGTAGTCTTCATCTCTTTCTATGACAAGATTGGCTTGTACTTCATCCACTTGTACTATATTGGGATCAATATCTCTCCTATGGAAAAATGATGTATCTACTTCTTCTATTTGTATGGCTCTATTATTCAAATTCGATTCAATCTCTTGATATACTTCATCACCATCTTCACTCATTCAACCATTTTTTCTTTCACAAAAATCGAAGAGATTTTGGTGTTGAAACTTTTGAACAACATTCCAATTGCTACCCAATACGATGTCATTGAGGTAGAATACTTGCTTCACCTGACTTGTGAGGAAAAGAAGGTCATTATCATACCATGTCTTACTAACATTGATGCTAGTAATATTTCCATTCACTTTTATGTCACTAAGATTAAATCATTTGCACTTAAATAGAACAATCTTTTTATCCTTGATATAATGCAACTCTATTATTTTAGAGATGACACCACAGAAGTTAATAAAATCATCGTCATGACATCCCTCAACAACAACCCCACAATTATGGCTTATAAGCCAATTGTCTCGATCTTGTATGTGAAATCAAACTCCATTAATAATGCATCCTATATATTTTTGCCACACATATGAGGCCCATATGCCAAAGCATATAATGTTGTTTTAGTCTCTTGCAATTTACGACTATGTAACCATATCATCTGTAGGGAAAAATATAATTAGAAGTTAATCTAAAATAAAAATTGCCATAAATTCATAATATTTTGTCAATAACTTACTCGAGTCATAAACCAAGATGGGAACTTAATCTTATGTCTTTTGTAACATCCCACCCCCTACTGGAAGAGCTAATTTTGACATAGCATTGAGATGGATTGGGATTTATTAGGACTGCTCATGCATACTAGGATTGGTAAATAGAGAAT
>JAOSBM010000001.1:5711429-5730836 GCA_027568955.1 Erythroxylum tenue
TATTGGTGGTCCATTTCGTGACAGCGTAGCTTCATGGTGTGTGAGCAAGACAGGACCTGTCTATGTTACCATGTTCAAGCCTCTGGGACTAGTATTTGCCATCGTTATGGATTCCATCTTTCTTGGGGATTCAGTGTCTCTTGGAAGGTACGGGCATATACATTAAGGAAGTTGAATCAAGTATAGCTGTATAGGCAGCATTTTTCACTGCTGCTTGTAATTTCTTGTAGTTTGCTTGGTGCAATCATAATTGTGAGTGGATTTTATGCTGTGATGTGGGGAAAGGCTAAGGAGGAGAAGACAAGCGAGGGAAATTATGAATCCTCCACTGGCAAGTTGCCCCTGTTGCAAACCAAAGATGAGACTTGCATATAGATTGAAGAGACTAGTTCAAGAGACCACAAGGTTACAAAAATTACAGCTAGTTTCATTCACTGCGTTTATGAAAGTAAAAAAGACAACACAGTTATTAGTTAGCTACAGATGTATAAAGTTCACCGTTCATTTATTACTTCCTGGGAGCCATTGCTGCTTTACACAAAAACTATGAACATAGTGGAATAGATAAATCGCAAACACGTTTTAAGAGAAAAGTGGGTTAAGAACTCAAAATAGAGATTTAGATTTCTAATCATCTGAATTATTGCTAACCCTTTTCTTTTGTCTTTTTTATATCGTAAGGAGATACTAAGCGTATCATTCCACGACAGATGTCATAATATCTTTAGAAGACTATGAGCACAGGAAATTGGAGGACAGAATTTTCTGTCCAATATTATAGTATTTTATTTTGTTATGTGAATTTCAGCTATTTATTTATGCGAGTCTCGTATTTATTTTAAAATTTATAAGATAAAATAAGATATTATAATATTAAACAAAACATCAGACTCCAAAATTAGTACACACGAAAAGCTTAATTGAAAAACGGTAATAGTCTTTTATTTCTTACCAGGAAATGAATGGCCTTAGAATTCTGAGCTGACATTTCATCTTAATTTTGCTTGTCTTATTATTTACTTGATTTGCCGGATTCACTTTATGTCGTTTCGGTGAAGTTTCCAATCAATTTTCTTCACAAACAGGAAATCCGGTCTTGAAATGACCACTGGGCCTACCACTGGGCCCACCAAAGGGTGAATTTGATTCAAAAACTACCTAAGCAGAAGTTAGGAATATCTTATTTTTAGTATCCTTTTCAATTTTGGTATGATATTAATATTAAATACTATTTTAACTAATTTTTAATTTCATGTATTAAATTTTAATAAATTATAAAAATTGCATATTTATTCGATCAATCAAAAAGGGATCACAGTATGTTAAATGAGAAAACAAACCCCTTATAATGAGTAGTAAATATCTCAAGGTCTACGTCTTAGGTAACCAGCTTTGAGTGATCTCTTAATTAGTATTGTCTTACTAGGACTTTTGCTCTTTGACATTTTTTGCAAATATAAAGCATACTCATTTTGTTTTTCTCCGTGACCTCAATTGAAGGCAATCGTCTGCTTATATAGGTATAAAAGGTTACAAACAATAATTTAACAAGGTGGGGTCATTGCCAAACACAAATAATTTAACCTGGCGGAGCCATTGACATTTATCACGAGGTGTGGTTCTACAGAGGCACATAATTTTAGGTAATGGACACATAATAGTACAATAATACATTAATAGTACATAGTAAAGGCCTATTTTATTTTAATGGAGGGTCCTATTTGTTCTTCCACTAAATAGGTTCATAGGATGGAGATAAATTTTCTTCATTATCTATGATGTCTGCATAGTTTTGAAAAGATAAAATTAAAATTAAAATTAATTAATTAATATAGTAATAACAATAGGGAAAAATAAAATAAAAATAATGCTAATAATAATAGAAATAATACTAATAATAATAATAATAATAATCATACTGACCATTAATAATCATAACCTTAAATAGCTTTAACAATGGGGGAAAATGAATTAACAATGGAAAGTGAGATTGAGAAAGCAACTCAAGGAACAAGAACAAAGTGAATAAGCTGGGAGAGGAAGAAGAAGAGAGAACAAAAAATAAAATAGAAAAAGGGGAGTTCAAGGAATATGTAAATGGAATACTATCGAGAGAAGAACCAAATAGATCATGAGACTGAAGCTTAGACAGAAGCTAGGGCTTCTCTCACTATTATTTTAATATTTTGTTATGGAATTAAGAACAGAGGTTGTTGATGATGTAACTAATTATAATTTTAGACAAGAAAAAGAGAAATAAATTTCCACACAAATAAAGCTAATAGAATGGGTCCAGTGAAAAAAAAAATTATTTTAAATTGGTTTTTAAATAAAGGTTTTGTGATGATTTTGAATAAATAATAAAATATTTACTAGGAGTGTATGCCACTTTTTTTAACAACTTTCAACAATAGTGAATGTTCAGCTACTAAAAATAATAATGAATACTATTATGGATATTTTTAAATAATAAAATATTTCCTTAATTTTAATATAATCAAAATTTGATTTCCTATCATGGTTAAAATTGAAAATATATCTTAAAATTTAATCAATAGCTCCATTTTTAAAATTAATATAAAATATTTTATTTTTAATCATAATAACTATTATCTAAATTATTTTATGTTTACAAGTATTTAATTTAATTTTTTGGTTTTAGCTTTTCAACTTTTTTCCTATTTTACAATTTTGATCTAGTATTTTTCTGTTATTCCAACCTCAATCTTTATACTAGTTGCTACAATCAAGATAAGCCAAGATTTATGTTATGCTTTGGTAGAAATATCTAGTATATTATAACTCATTTTATTTTTTCTTGTACAATTTGTACTGATCGTTCAGAACATTACTCTGTTGCAAACTCAAAGTAGAAAGTACATAATCTAAGGTTTAATATGAAGGAATTATCTTATTTCTCATTAAGGTATTTTAGGCAAAGTCAAACCAAAAAAATTACTAAAATAGAAAACCAAAAAAATGGGGTTGAATCTTAATACACTTTCATTTTCTAAAAGAAATGTAGGATAACTCCTATGAATAAAAATTGAATCCAATGACAAAAAGTTACATCATATAATTGAAAAATTACATCACCATTGCATCATGTAAATCATAATACAATTATGCATTTCAGTTACTAGATACAACTTTTTAATCATAAAAGTCACTCCCACAGTCTCTCTTACCATAAGTTACAACTTCTTACATTAATTTCCTTCCACCATGAGACAACTAATACTTACAATCTACTCATTCTCATTCCACAATTCCTCTAAATGCATTTCTTGGTTAACATAATATTATGCAACTTTTGAGTCAAGTAATGCAATTTTTTAATTATTAAATGTAATTTTTCAATCAAGAAGATTTTGTAATTTTGATACACTTATTATAACTTTTTTTTTGTTACAAAGGATTAGAAAAAACCAAACACACAAAACAAACACCCTAACTAGCGTAATGTTCTGCGGTATAAAACTCCTTGCTTGTCTCGGTATATGTGCTCCAAGATGATCGTCGAAGGCTCCTAAAGTATATGCAAACTTGAGTTGGAAAAAATTGCGAGAGAAGCCAGACTATAGGTACATTAATTCCCTTCACGATATATATGATAAAATTTCACTTTCTATATTCGGTGGATTAAACCTCAGATACCTGCCACCAAAAAAAGATCTTCAGATGAAAATATATTAAAAGAAAAAAAAATATTAATTACCTCTAAAAAATCCTCTTTTCACGATAACTCTTCTATAACCAAACGACCATACGAGGATAAGTCCCTAGTGGACTCCCCCACTTGTGATAACATTGTGAACAAAATATTACCTCTCACCTTTCAAGCAATTGTGCCGATGCATTCCTGGATTGTCTATTGGGTCTGTGGGCTAGGGCTTTTTGAAAAGCACCCGCGAGAACTTACTCACTGTGACATTACGGACACTATATATATAGCTTCTTAGAGTGAGAGAAAGAGAGAGAGGTTTCTAAACTCTTCTCAGAGCACAAATGGCGTTGGCGTTCGACGAGTTCGGGAGACCCTTCATAATATTGAAGGAACAAGAGCAAAAGACCCGCCTCAGAGGGCTCGATGCTCAGAAAGCCAACATTTCCGCCGGCAAAGCGGTGGCTCGCATCCTCCGCACTTCTCTCGGCCCTAAGGGCATGGACAAGATGCTTCAGAGTCCCGACGGGGACGTCACCATCAGTCTGTCCTTCTTCATTTTAAAATGCGTTTTTTTTTAATGTAGTTGTTTGGCTGATGAGGATCGTTGTGGCTTTACTTGCCAAATACACTCTTAAGGAACTTGAAGACTCAAACTTTGCTTGTATTGTGAAATGGGTTTGGAAAATTAGAACTTTAAATTTGGAGATCGATGAGCATTCTCTGTTTTTGACTTGAAAGTTAGAGTTTTGATTGCTTGTGAAATGCGAGGGTGGTTGTGGGTGTTACATTTTCTCTTTGTTTTGTGTGCTTTATTATTATGTGGACTAAAATTAGAGAAGTGAGATTTATTTTTTAAAAACTTTTGTCGTCAGCAAATGATGGTGCTACAATCTTGGAGCAGATGGACGTGGACAACCAGATTGCTAAGCTGATGGTTGAATTGTCTCGAAGTCAGGATTACGAAATTGGTGATGGCACCACTGGTGTTGTTGTTATGGCTGGTGCGCTATTAGAGCAGGCTGAGAAGTTGCTAGAACGTGGAATTCATCCCACCCGTATTGCTGAGGGCTATGAGATGGCTTCTAAGATTGCTGTTCAACATTTGGACCACATTGCTCAGAAGTTTGATTTTGGGGTCACCAATATAGAGCCCTTAGTTCAAACTTGCATGACAACTTTATCATCTAAAATGTAAGTTCTTTTGTTCTCTTTCCCAGTACTGGGAAGAACTTTTATGTATAATTCATTGACACCAATGTGACATGTTCTTTTGTTTGTAGTGTAAATCGTTGCAAGCGTAGCTTGGCTGAGATTGCTGTTAAAGCAGTCCTTGCTGTAGCAGACTTAGAGAGGAAGGATGTTAATCTAGATTTGATTAAAGTTGATGGAAAAGTAGGTGGCAAACTTGAAGATACAGAACTCATATATGGGATAGTTGTTGACAAAGATATGAGTCATCCACAAATGCCAAAACAAATTGAAGATGCAAAAATTGCCATATTGACTTGCCCCTTTGAACCACCTAAGCCAAAGACTAAGCATAAAGTTGACATTGACACGGTGGAAAAGTTTCAGACTTTACGCAAGCAAGAACAGCAGTATTTCGATGACATGGTTCAGAAATGCAAGGTGGGTTAGAAGTATTGTGTCAACAAATATTACATTGACATTGTTATTTTCTTAGCTCCCTTGACAAGACCTTAGGCCCCTTCCTTTTCACATGGATTCTAATCTTGTTTTAGTTATACCACTTAAAATATCCTTTATCTTTGCCTGGCTTGTGTCCTAATTGAATTTCATGGGAAATGAAGGGGAGTTGCTTTGCATTTTACCATTATTCTCGGAATCATTTCAGATTTGTCAGCTAGGTCTTCCATTTCTCCTTGTCCTTAAAACTGATGGTCTTACATAATTCTTTGTCCTAAAACTGACTTACAGGATGTTGGTGCTACGCTGGTCATCTGTCAGTGGGGATTTGATGATGAGGCAAATCATTTGTTGATGCACAGGAACTTACCTGCTGTACGATGGGTTGGTGGTGTGGAGCTAGAGCTAATAGCAATAGCCACAGGTTTCTATTATCTTTTTGTCATGTTTATAATTTTCCTGTCTATCTGGCAAAGCTGTTTAACGTAAATTATAGCTGTTATTTGAAACAAAGTGATTGCTTGCTACATATGATTCTTGTCTTTGTAGGTGGAAGAATAGTACCAAGGTTTCAGGAGTTGACACCAGAAAAGCTAGGAAGGGTAATCTTCGAGTCTAACCCGTTCATTCTTTTTGTTCTCTCTCTATTTCCACACACACTTTCATTTCGTAGACTGTTGTATATTCTTGATCTTGTAACATTAGCAATTTTTCCTAGCTAAGTTTTCTGTATACTTGAGTATCTAGGAGTTACAACTTTTCCCTTTCATCTGTCTGTTGGATTCACTCAAATGGTCCTCTATGTCCTTATATTTTAAGGGAAGTTACTTTGCCATTGATCTCCTGCATTGCCTTTTACATACTGCAGGCTGGTTTAGTTCGAGAAAAGTCCTTTGGCACCACAAAAGATAAGATGTTATACATTGAGCACTGTGCCAATTCAAGGGCTGTAACCATATTTATTCGTGGAGGTACATGCACATTTTTTGTGTAATCTTTAGTCAGCTAGTTATTTTGTTTGATTTTTGTTTCTTCCTTTCCATGATCAGTAATAGTTACTGTAGGTTCTTCCTTTCATTTAGGAAAAGTCAGAATGTTGTCTGAACCAATGAGTGATAAATAACATCTATAGGAGCTCGCCACACTATAATCATAGTAAACTTTCTCTTTTTCTGCATATATAATGTGATGCATGAATCTTCGTAGTAGCTTTCCATAGCATATTAATGCATAATATATCCTCCTTTTGTGTTGAAGTTAATCACTTTCATCATTATGCCTTAAGATATTGGTTTTCAATGCCACTGAAAATATGAGTGCAAGATGGAAATTTTATGATTTGGAATGGTTCATGCTTTATTAGGTAACAAAATGATGATAGAAGAGACAAAACGGAGCATCCATGATGCATTGTGTGTGGCAAGGAATCTCATCCGCAACAACTCGATCGTCTATGGTGGAGGCTCTGCAGAGATTTCTTGCTCAGTTTCTGTAGAGGCTGCTGCAGATAAATATCCGGGAGTTGAGCAGGTAGGAACTTTTCTTAATCACACTGCACGTCAATACTAGTTTCAGTGTTGCTGATTGCTTTTCTTCCTCTATATATACAGTATGCTATCAGAGCATTTGCCGATTCTCTAGACTTCATCCCTATGGCACTTGCGGAAAACAGTGGCCTTCAGCCCATTGAAACACTATCTGCTGTAAAATCTCAGCAAATCAAGGTACATAGCATATAATAGTTGCAATTCTGCAAGAACGCAAAATTGTGGCATTGTTACTTGAGATATCTAAGCAAAGACTGCAATCTGAGTTTTGTAGCAAATGTCCAATAATTTTTGTGAATTTGGTTTGAGATTAAGTTGAATGTGCAGGAGAATAACCCTTACTACGGAATAGATTGCAATGATGTTGGTACAAATGACATGCGGGAACAAAACGTCTTTGAGACTTTGATAGGAAAGCAGCAGCAGATCTTACTATCAACACAAGTTGTGAAAATGATTCTGAAAATAGATGATGTCATCTCTCCTTCTGATTACTGAGTTGCAGCGAAAAGATGATGTAGCCTTACCAAGATTGTTTCTAGGTGACTTTCTATCAGCGTGGTTTTGTTGTATCTGGCCTCTACAAACAATTGAGTTGATACGAGCTTGTTTGCTCATAGAATTTGGATTTGGGTTCTTGAGTGTCATGTGGTTGATTATTTGTTAATTTAAAAGATCCGCAGTTATTACAGTTTGGACTACTTTTACTCGGTTGCACTTAATGGTTTTCTTTAGTATAGTTTTCGGATTGCAAACTTCTGGTTCTATGGATGAGTAACGACGAGTAACTATTTATTTGTTTCTTTAGTTGGCACTTGCCTTGAGCTGCCATTTTGGTGGTCGATTATCAGGCCAGTGTTATAATTATATATAATTAAAAGATAAGTGAAACGAACAGGTATTGATGTTAGATCATTGCTAGAACGGGTACGAGGCTTTGGTACAAGTTTGCAACTTCGATTAAAAACATTTTTTAACGTTATCTGTAAATGACTCGGTATACGCATATGTTTGTACATATGTATATATAAAGTGGAAGTCACCGGCGACAAGTATAGAATTTAAATGCACGCTGTTTTTCTAACACCATCAAGACTCTTAACTTTGTTTCTTCATGTGGTGGTGGGTCTTTTACAAACTGCCTCTAAGCTTTGTAGTGTAAACATCGATGTAACAAATTTGAAGAGATTATACAATTGAGTTGGCCAGGCCTTATTTTTAACTCTGGGCTTCTTTGCAAAGCCATTGGTTAGCAACGTGAACCCTTCTTGCATGTAGGTGCTCCTGCTCCTGCAGTTATGGAGCTAACCAGCGAAGATGGTCTTGCACCTAAGCTCGACGCTTTGGCGTAGCTTGAGGAAGCTCCAACTCCTGAAGCTGTGAAGAATGCACCATTCAACATTAAGTCTCCTTCAGACCTCCAATTCCATTCCAATACTTCCATTGGCTTTCTGGAGCATCCTCGTGTTTAGTTATCTGAAAAAAGTGGCAAGTTCGTATTTTTTTTCTCTACTTCTTTGAACAATGCTCAAGAACAGGGTTGATTGCTTTCTTGTGTTAAAAAATGGAGTCATGAAAAGATTGCTTCATTTTTTATTTTACCTCTTTGTTGAATATGTCATTTGGTGCAAGAAATTTGTTGCCTTGGCTATTGATTGTGGGACCAGCACTGCCACCAATTGCATACATTTCCTGTGAGTGTAGTCATTGTTTACCACATGAAAATATCCGTGCCTGCATCTGAAAATGTGGGTTTCAGAAAGAGTCAGAAGCGTGGCCTTCTTTGAGGAAATCAAGTTGATTTATGGTGATCCATTTTGCCTAAAAACTTATTGCATGGAAACTTGTTTAGGTAACACCAAAGGGTTTTCTGATGACCAAGATTTCCTTACCTTGGCATTCTCTGGACAAGCCCTTCTCCAAAATGGTTAAAGGCAATGGTGACCTGCATGTTCTTATCTTGTGTGTAACTGTCACTGTGGCCTAGAAGCATGACCTTGTTATGATGGGGCATGTAATTGTTAGAAATTGTGATGGCTGTGGATCCATGAATAGCATCAATCAAGCCATCATTGCAATTAGACAAAGAGCAATGATCAACCCACACATGACTCCCTCCAAAGATTGATACCCCGTCGCCGTCTGATACAGTCCTCCGCCCATAATGGCCAGGGGAGTCCCTCACATAAGCATTCCCTCCTGAGTCCTGACACACATGACTCCCTCCAAAGATTGATACCCCGTCGCCGTCTGATAAAGTCCTCCACCCATAATGGCCAGGGGAGTCCCTCACATAAGCATTCCCTCCTGACTTACAATCATGTATATTGATTCCGTGGATTATAATGTTGGTCACGTACTGTATGGTGATGCATGGACCTCCAGCAATATGTACATTAGCTCCTCTTCCATCAATTGTTTAGTTTTAAAAGAGTTCATAATGAGCTCTTGCTTGAGTTTGATCACCATGTCACGTTGAAATATGATCCATAGAGGCTCATCTTGTATAACAGCATGCCTGAGGGTCCCTGGCTTGGGGTTCACAGGGTCATCATATCCAGGGTCAGTAACAACGTATATCCTACCATCTCTTCCACCAATAGCATGCTTGCCAAAACCAATCCCACAATCTGCTAGCCGCTGCCTGTTCTTTTCCCAGTTGGGGTCACATCTCCAACAATCGTCTATTGGGTTTCCTGTTCCACAGGAAAGAAATCCCAAGTTTCTCCTCGAGGCATTCATGCTTTTGCTACACACAATAAAACAAAAATGTGTCACCAAGAGTTCTAAACAATGAACTGAGTATAGTATGGATTTCAAGAATAAAGTATGTCTAAACCTGTTCACTTCTTCTTCTACTATTTCAGGGTCTTGAACTGGTGAGGAAGAAATTAAATTTGGAGCCAGAAGAAGCAGAGAGACAACGAGACATAGTGGAGTTGCCATTACTCTCTCTTCCAAGGATAGCAGAAATGTGCGAGCAAGTGGGGAGCCTTATAAAGGGAAGAAATAAGTAAAAGAAATTGCTTTATTACATGAAAATATGGTCCACCTGCTCTGTGTTTATTGGGTTACAAATCAGTAAAGTTAATTAAAGCTGTGAATGGTCTTTATAATCTTGTTGAACCTATAGGTCTGTGTTCAATTAGCGACGCTATTTGTGTATTTAGTAACTAGCTGTTTTAGAATTGTTGCTAAACCTTGAGCATTTGTTTTTGATGAAATGACAAGCAAGCTTAGCATCAGCCTTACACCGACACTTTCTGAACGCTACTTTTGTTAGCAACAGAGAAAACTGTTTTCTCTTGGCAAATTCTTCTCTTTTCTGAAATTGCTATGCAGAAACCTTTTTTTAAAATTTTTCCAAATTCTTCTACTCTCAAGCAGTTCTTTACATGGAGCTGAAGGTAGTACATGCAGAAGCGTATTAATGGAGACGGGCGTAAACACAAAACAAAATTTAAGTATTGAAATAAATGAAAATAGCCTATACATGTACATAAGTTTGTGCTAGTTATTCAAAGTTTGCGAGACAATTGAAGATTGCAGAATTACAGGTCCAACCAACCATGTGTTACCCTGATGTTGCAGACTGACCCAGGGAAAACAATTAATGCATGTCATACATTTCATGCAGGGTACGCTACATTATTAACTTAACACCTCATGATTTCAATGCAATCTGTTGAAATGTTTCATGACTATAAACCTGTAATCAAACAAGATACGAAATGGATATACAGTAAGCTACCAATATTTATATGGCCTACTGTTCACCGAAATCCTAATGCGCAAAGTAGTTTTCCCTTTCCCCTTTTTCCTGTTATTCCAAGAAGTGAATAATGTGTGGCGAAGAAATCAGAAAGGCTTGGAACTGATCGCCCACATGGGAGGTCCGTAATATTAACTATCGTCTTCATTGGCCGGGCAAGGCACGTTCTTCCATGTGAGTTTTGTTCCCTTACATTCTTCTCCAATGGGACCTGGTAAGCCTCTTAGTCAATATCCAACCCCTGTTCTCGTTATACAGGGATTCTTAATCAGGAAAATTCTTCTTCACTAACATTCCCATCCACTAAACTTACTTTCGTTGGCATTGCTATGTCATCGTTAGATTGCTTCTTAGCCCTTAGTTTCGTAACCAATAATTTAATGCATCATGCACGCACTTTTTGGTGAACTTAGCTCTTTCCCGGATACCAATAAATTTTTGGTGAATTTAGCACTTTTTGGTGAATTCAGCAAACCTATGGATGTAGGCGATTTGGTGTTTTGTTAAATTTAGCTCTTTCCCGGACAGCCTAAAAAGTCACAGAGAAGTTATTACTGAAGCTTGACAAATGTATGAACTATTAACAACTTGAAAGGTCTAAAGCTTAAATCCCACTTCCTGGTGATCCAACCACGGATTTATCAGATTCGGACCTCACTACCTAAGGCTTAAATCTTGAGTTTTCTTTCTGTTTCCTATGTACAGAATAAACAAAAGAAATCTAAACACCAAATTGAGTGGAGGATTTTCAGTTATTTTGGGTGGTAAAAGACCACTGCCAGTCTTAACTTAGATCAATGTCAACCATTTCTGGATTGCCTCTCTCGGTCTGGTTGTTCAGGAGTTCTATGCCAAGCTGTCCCTTGTCTCCGGCACCAAATGCATATAGTTTTCCTGATTCAGTAAGAGCAAGTGTATGTGCATTCCAGTATATGGAGTTGGTGGGGCTGACCTGCACCACTCTCTGGTTGACTTCTTTCAGGGATGTTACCAACTCTGGGCTTAAAACATTGGAATGTCTGTTTTCCTGAGAAATGAAGACAGACGTTATTTGATCTTCTGAGCCATCGTTGCCAGGCAAAGCAAACAGTAACGCTTCTCAGGACTGACACTAAAAGCTTAAAAAAGTACAATAGTAACTCCTGTGAATATAGACCTCTCATGTCAGAGTAACCATAACGACAGGACATAAGTGCTTGTCAATGGTGACATAACAACCATAAAGTTGACCAACAAATCCTCACGTGATGGAATAATGAGGCAGAGAACTCCAAATGGATACCGGCTAAAATCTCAGTAGAACAGTTGTGAAAAAGAGCTAGAAAAAAATGGTATTACTAACAAATAAATTGACAGCCAACTGAACGGAGAAATGTGGGAGACTTTTCAATTAACTTCTTAAATTTTCATTCTATTGGAGTTAAACTACTTGGCTTAAGCCAAAAGTGGATTACTTGCAGGGAAAAATAACAGATTAAAGCAGAAAACTAGGAATCACAGTCAGACCTGTCCATCAGCAATAGCTGCTGCTGCAGCAGTGTTATGTCCAAGACTGGCTGACTCGCCACAACCAAATGAATATACATCACCATCCTCAGAAACCACAAAGGTAGTGTAATCTCCTGTAGCAACATGAACTGCTTTAACTTTACTCAACGCTTCTACCACCTTGGGAACTGACTCACATTCTTCATTTCCATGGCCCAAACATCCATAGCGGCCCCATCCCCAAGTGCATACCCGTCCATCTTGCCCTGCTACGGCAGCATGCCAAGCACCAGCAGCAACTACCACTGGCTGAAGTTTCAATTCCTGAAATTGTTCAATCAATCGAGGATACTTCTCGTCAGTTCTTGATCCATGCCCAAGCTTCCCACCCAATCCACATCCAACAGAGTATAAAGACCTGCTACAAATCAAAAGGGATTGCAACTAGCTGAATAACTTGATGGAGTCAATTCATTCACATGAAAATAAGGAAGTTTATGTGGCAGTACTTGGATGTTACGGATATGAAATACTTGCTACAACCAATGAAAAAAAGAAATTACAGAAAGCTATTTGCAACAAGTTCCAATCTTACCAATTTTTGAAATCTCAACCAAGTTAAAAACTAATCACAGGCTCAACCACCAACTCTTCTTGTAATGCCTGAAAACAGTCATTCGTTTCCTTTTGTTTTGAAAATTTTCAATTTTTCTCTGTTAAACATCTTCACTACGGTCTTAAGTTCAAAATTGAAGCAACTCACATGCCATTTGGTTGACAAGCCAGGGCTAGTAGGTAGCAGTATCCAGCTGCAAGTTGTACTACTGGTATATTTTCAAGTGCGCCCAACAGAGGACGAGGTTCCACATCATTTGGCTCAGTCGAGTGACCAAGTTTGCCTTTGTTGCCCCAAGAAAATGTGTAAACCCTGCCTTCCCTGGATAAGACAGCAGTAAAGAAATTTCCTATTGCAGCTTGCACCACAAATATGTTTTTCAATGACGCAACTAACTGTGGCGTTGTAGCCATTTTACTTCCTTGAACTCCATACTCAGCCTCGCCAAATGAATCCTTTCCAAAGGCATACACCTGCCCAGCATCACTAATCAGCATTGTCCTGCCAGGGCCAGTAGCTGCTTGTATAATTCGAATGCCTTGCAGTGATCTGCATTATAGTGAAGTCCCATTAACTTCTTCCAGACAAGTATCTCCCTTTGCTTTTCCTGCAATGTACAATTTCTGGTCTAAGTAGTGATCATAGAATTAGCAACCTGATTTGGCGAGGACGCCATTCCTCTTCAGTTGAGCTATGGCCAAGCTGTCCTGAACTATTATTGCCAAAAGAATAAACTACTCCGCTCGATGTAACGGCAATGCTATGACCAGGTCCTGCTATTGCTTGGGATTTCTCCCTCCTGCAACATGTTTCTCCAGCCAGCAAGAATCTGAGTACCAGTTTCCATGAGCCCCCGCACCTTTCTTTCAAATCTTGACGTTCATCTGGTGTCATTGGCTTAAATATAGCCCTTTTATGGCACATATCTAGAGCGGCAAGCTCTGATATGGACAATGTAAAGTCAGGGGAAAAGTTTGCAGACTGGCGAAAGAAGGAACATGTTGCCTGCAACAACGACATTCAAAATCAAATCAGGAGCACTATCAATTCCAAGAGTAACATAGAGCTTCATCATCAAGCAGTAAAGCAAATGTGCACTTGCCTCTAGTTTTGCAAGATCTTGAGGATCCAAATTGCAAGCAGTGAGGACATGAAGGACAATGGATGGATTAGCAGCCAAAGGGAATTCTCCAGGTATTGACTCCCCAAAACAATGACGTTGATTTCGTTCAAAAGATTGGACAACAATGGCAGTAATGGGCTGGTCAGTTATGTTATGGCATTGTAAAGAAGGCGCTTCACTAGTTGTGGCATCCATGGGCACTGCCCAATGATCGCAGTGCCCTAAATTGGCAGAGAAGAGATCTAAACAGCTGACAAGTCATAAAGACAACATAGCAAAGTTACCACATTTAGTCCCCCCAATAAAAGAATACAACAGTACACTGAATGCTGCATACCAGTTTAATACAGGAAGGAGAATCTATGATGAAATAGTATCTACCTTGACTATGCTATGTCTCAGTCAGCAAATCTCAATCTCGAAACCTATAAAGAAAAATTATCATCATAAGAACTCCTATTTGACAGAAAATCATAAATTACCAACTTATCGTAGCAAAAGTAAATGGTTGTAAACGGTATCAACTAGCATACAGAAGTGAGACCAACACTAACACAGGCACATAACACTTAGATTGAACAAGCAATAATAAAGGCAAAGCAGGTAAGCTCAAGTGAAAATGGATCATCCATTATCAGAGCTCGCCAAGGAAATGCAAGATCATTTAACTAAATAAGACCCAAAATGGAAAGATCATTGTGCACGGAACTGATAAACCAGTGACAAATTCAAACACACCAAAGAAGGAAACTTTGACCAGAAGAATCCCAACCTCCTGGAGAGCATATTCCACACCCAAAAGAAAGCAAGAAAGCAAAGAATTGTGATTATACAAAAGAGACACTCCTGTTTACGTAAACTTGTTGCGGCTCACGAAAACTCGTGTTGACCCAATCGAAAAGGAAACCACACAAGCAAAATCAACGTCCACCATTGAAAACAAAGAAAGAGGGCATGATTCCTTTTACCCACACTTCAGTAGCCAAAAACTTATGGGGCCATTTTCATTCACACCCAGATCAAAAAGAAACCATCATCAGACAGCAGAATTCACATATACACACGACATAGGCAACAGGAGGACACAAAAGAGTTATCTATTGAAAAACGGAACATCAAAACTACATGCTTTAACAACTTTATCATCTGTACATTATGATCGTCGTGGATCGTGACATAGTGAGTAAGAAATGGAGATTGCGTATCATGAGGCCCCCTGATTGCTGAAAACCCATCTGCATCTCTAAACAAATTAAGAGGAATACACGGTTTCCACTGCAGAAATTGTATCAAATTTAACAACTTTTGATCAGAAACGGATGTTCTGTTCTGTAAAATATACGCCTTTAAGAGTAAAAAGGAAGAGGAAAGAAATAAGAGAATCGAGAAGGGTATGCTAATAAGAGACGGGAATTGCAGACGCAATGGAAAAAACAGAAAAGATGGAATTTTTATTCGCTGAACAATAGTGAATTATGATTGTGTATTAGAGGGAGAGAGAGAGAGCGAGGGAGAGCTACCTGTAAATCTACACGTTTTTTAAAAGGTGATGAGGTTACTTTTACGAATACACCAATAAGGAAGGAAGGGTAATTGCTACACGTCATCTTATCTCCCTGTACACTTAACTATGGGGATCATATCTTTTTACCATATTCTATGGTTTAGCGCTAACAAGGGTGATAATTGGTAATGGTAAATTCATTTCCTTGTTTTGATAAGATGGAAAAGAAAATGTTGTGGGTAAATGTGGATGTACTGGCTTTCATGGACACGATGATCATCTGGACATTGGAATTTGGGAAAGATTACTCGAATCTCCATTATATTTTTTAACTATTTCTTTTAAGAATTGTTGTGTGATTTTTTTGATCGGTGACTCGGGAATATTCGTTTAAAATTAGTGTTTTAACTATCTTAGTGGACTCCGCTCTCCCCTAAGATTATGAAACGAACATGAGGGATATATGACAGACGTCTTGTGAAGTTGTAAGTTTACTGAGTTCTTGGATTTTGTTGGCAATGTATCTGCTACTTATCTGACATAGGTTTTGCTGGGTTTATATGTACAGGAGTTGGAACTAAAAACATGCTGATATTGATGCGCGCATAGTAGTCAACAAGGGCTGCCGTTTTTCCACTGATTGATTTACAAATTCACAACCACATATGCTAAAGAATAAAGTGGAGTGGATATCCCGTCGCTCAAAATAAAACTTAATAAAAATAATATTACTAATAATTATATAAGGTTTGCGATTAGGTACAATGTATCGATCATCAACCTATGCCTACTCATTTAATACAAAACTACCCAAAATTCACGTCTCTTTCACCCAAATGTAGCAAATCGATAACTTGTTCCTTTCCAAAAACTTCCAGTATTGCTAATGGATCATGTTTGGAGCATAAGAGACAATAATCAAAGGGGTCCACACACACTCATTTCTTTTAAAACTAACGGACTATAGGACAGCTTTCTTCATCCATTATCTTGCTCCCCACCTTCAATGGACAATGGTGGTTAACAAGGATTTGAATATAATTAGCTGAGAAATATGAATGCCTTTTTACCCCAATATGACATGCAGAAACAGAAAAAAGAAGAAACCTTTCGCACTAAACTCTTATTAAACATATTTAAGAAGAAAAACAAGACACTCAAAGTCTGGGGATGACCGGTCTTTATATATACCTCCTGTCGTAATTGCGGACAAGGTAACCATTCCTACTGCTTCAACGACTACTAAAGCAATCCCATTATTATTCAGAACAAGCCATAATAACCAACATGGAGCTATGAAAAAGGAGTAAAGGACACATGAACACATGTGCTTGAAGTCGATTCATATTTCAGATCGTCTCGAAGTTTTACGTGATTTGTCTGAGTATGCAACTGCCAGCCAGGACCTGCTGCTTAGTTCAGACACTAAATTAGACATGCTAAGATTTGGTCAAGTTAAAGATGGGCATTCATGATGAGTTAAGTTTTTGGAGGCCAAAAGTTGGAACAGGATTTGGTAATCCATTCTTTTTTTTCAGTGTTGAAAGCATCTGTCGAGCCTCTAAAATAAGTGCAAGAATGGGAAAAAGCATCCGCGCCAAGCCATTCTAACTCATGTCCAACTTGGCCTATCGTGTTATATTCAACCTTTTTTTTCCTTGGACAACTGCGATAGTCTGTTTAAGCGCAAGTGTCTTCAACTCGTGATCGTTGGAAGGCCATAATTTGTCCCTGTGTATCATATCTCGAATACCCTCCTCCATCCATGGGAGATTGTCTTCGAAAACAGGATATATTCATTTTCTTGCGTTTTTTCTGTCTTCGGCCGGTTTCAAAACCGAGTCTTTACAAGTTGCGGTGGAGATAAAGACTTATTTTTCAAAATAGGATTGGGTTATTTTATAGAATGTATGTTATTTTGGTATATGTCTTACAACTAATTGGTAGGTTGTAAATTTTAAAACATAATTTAAAGATATTATTTATTTTTATGTTTTATTAATTATATTTGATATTTAATAATAAAGATAAAATCTATTAAATAATTATTATGTAATTGAAATTAAGATGAGATAATAATTATCATATTTAATTTGTATTTATATATTTAAATCATTACTAATTGTAGTTTTATTAAAATGAAATATTAAAGGAACAGTAAAAAATTAGAATATATTATATTTCTTTCTTATAAAAATATTAAATTTATATATTTAAATATTTAAATATTTAAATAAATATATAAGTATTTATTGAAGAATAATTCATTGAATCGGTCCAATTATAAGATTACTTATGTATTCATAGATTTTCTCTCGGTGATGATTATTTCACTCGACTGTTTGATGTTTCTTATTATTAAATGATAACATCATACGCTCATAATTAATATTAATAATTCAGTAATCTGACATCCTTAACTTCTTCTTCTTCCCAGTTCTTGCGCCGTTTTTTTTTTCACCGTCTCATTGCTTTCACGTCCAAAAAGCTTGTCCCTAAGGTTTATCTAAGGAACCTTACTCTTTTTTTTTTTTATTACAAAGGAAAGATCATAAACAAACTAGCGCATATGTCGAAAATACAAAACTCCATGCGCGTCTTTCATAAACAAACTAGTGTGCATCTTTGTGAAGAAGCTCCTGAACGACTTTCCGGAGGTGCCTGGAGAAGGTGCAGGCCTGGGCGTAAGAAAATTGCACAAGCCGCCAATCTGTCGACACACTGATTCTCCTCACGAAAGGCATGCTGAAAGTGGACCTCCCAGTCACGGTGTAAAAGTTCACGGATACCTGCAACGAAAGAAGTATCCTTAGTTAGTACACCTTGGGAGGAAGAGAGAATGTTAATAACCTCTAAGGAGTCTACTTTGACGGCGAGGCGTCGATAACCCAAATCCCAGGCCAACGTGAGGCTTGATAGAACTTCCCAGAGTTCTGCAGATAAGGGCGCACTCCGCCCAATATGTTGCTGGAACCCACCGCACCATTACCCTTGACTATCTCGAATTAATCCTCCGGCTGAGGCCTGAAACCCTTATTTGACTGCACTATTCGAATTCAATTTCACCAAACTCTCCAATGATTTAGTCCAACCCACTAGACTCTCCATAGAGAAGTCCTGAGTCGGGAAGACACAATTTGCCATGGTGCGAGCTCAAACAATCCACTCCACATAGTCCATGACAGCTTTGGTACCATTGTCCGGCCATACAAAATCCCCCTTAAACAGGTTGTTATTCCGCCATTTCTATAAGAACCAACAGGTTTCTCCATAGATAGTAGCCTACTCAACCTGTTGTATTGTCGAAGAGTTGAGGAGATTGGACATCAGCCTGCTCCCCTCATCTTGTTGGAAAAAGTCCATATCTACTACCTCCCAGGGAAAATTACACCAGAAAGTGTTCACTCTCGGGCAGTTGCGGATCGCGTGCAACGATATCTCTTCCTGTCCACAGAAATGGCAGCTGCTATCTGTGGCGATATGCCTAACTACTCGCTGCTGATTTGTCAGAAATTTTCTTTTAGCCAGTAACGACAGGAAAGATCTAATCCGTTGAGGTCCAGCCCATTTTCACACAATCTCCCACATTTTTTGATTCGTGTCCATGTAGTGGCCGTCCAGTAACGCATAAGCTGACGCCATAGTAAACCTCTCATTAGTGGTGAGCCCTCACACTAACTTATCTTTCCCAATCTCCTCAATCGTGGGGCATAAAAGCGTTAGTTTCAGACAGACTGAGGAAGGAAGGTATTGCTGGAATTCTTGCTAGAGCCAGGTACCCCTACAGTAATAAAGTCAGCAATCATAGCGCGGTTGTAATGCCTTATCCACTTTGTCTCTAGAATATTGCACTAGCACCTATGCTATAGCGCGATTGTAATGCTTCACTTAGGGGTGTTCAAAAAAACCCGCGAACCTATGAACCGGACCTGAACCGCATGAACCGAACCTGTAAACAAGGTTAACCGAACCTGAGTTTAGGTTCGGTTCGAACCGAACCTGAAAAATCAGGTTCATGGTTCAGGTTCAGGTTTTTAACTTGC
>JAOSBM010000001.1:5843223-5855772 GCA_027568955.1 Erythroxylum tenue
TAGTTTAATACTTCGATCAATAACTTTGACACATATTAATTACTATTTGAAGTAGAAGTATTGAGTATTATGCATTAATTGTTACTTATAATAGCAATGTTTAAGATTAACGTTTAATAACATAGAATTAAAGTAGTTTTTTTTTTTTTTTGAGGGATCCTTTTCTTCTTTTTGTTCACTTAAGAATTAATATAGTAAATACTAGTGAATTTATTATTATTAATGTCCTATTAAATTTTATCTAAATATATGATAGATTTTTTGGGTGTTTCAGGTTCAAATTTAAACCTAAACTTATAAATCAGGTTCGGTTCGGTTAACTGTTATAGGTTCGGTCAATCTAGAACCACAAGTTAAAAACCTGAATCTAAATCATGAACCTGATTTTTCAAGTTCGGTTCACCTTATTTATAAATTTGGTTCATGCGATTAAGGTCCGATTCACATGTTTACAGATTTTCTTGAATACCGTACTTATTAGTTCGTCATTTTCCCTTGTTTCCGACCTCCGTGAGATGAAAAAGGTAACAAGATTGAACGAGCAAAATGTGGCAGAACCTGATCCAGGAAGACAGAAAACCCGTACATCTGAATGCCACCAAGACAGCGAGAACAATGACCACTTGAAGCCATGAACTGTTGTTTTGCAGGCTCGGGATTTATTACCTTTCCAAATGTCCGTCACTATTTGGTAGTCCTGTACGACAATGAACAATAAACGTACCAGTTAGATAATGCCCCATTAACCGGCCAAAAGCTTAGGCCGAAGCATATTCTAAGGACAATATGCTGATTGCATTATACCGCAGCAAGAAGAAATAGTATCAAAAACAATCTCAAAGATGTCAATAAGCAGGTAAAGATCCAACTCCTGAGGCATCATAGAAGGGCATTAAGCAAGACTTATATTCTATCCTTTTAATTAAACTATCAAAAAGCAACCTTCCACTTAATAGAAGTTGCATGGAGTTCATCCTCCTAATTTGATAGTCACCCATCTTCCTCACCGCTTCTCTTTTAACAAATACAATTTTTTTGTTAGTGGGCATTTCCTTTTAGACGCATTAAGTTCTTATTTTTCCTCTAAAATCCTTTTCCTGCCCCACTCTCAAAAGGTATACTTTTAAGTAAACGAACAATAAGCAGTTCACTGGTGACATGTTGGATGTATTAGGAAGGATATATAGATCAAGATGAACTTGGATGAGATACGTTCTACTGTAAGCTTTGAGTGCTTGGGCTCTTGCTGGGCACACAACTTGAGCAATCAATCATTGGTTCGAAAACCCAAAAAAGGGTTTCTTTAAAATGGTGTTTATGGCTATGCTTCCTTGATCCTTGTCATCGCAGATGGCAGTCTGGCTTTTTCAAGTTCAAGGTGGTCATGATGCCCCAGTCATATGGTCGATTATCTTTTTCCCACCAATTCTCTTAACAAAATATTATAGAAGCCCTGTACGTGTCCTTTTCACCTGCTAATGCTTTTTGTGTCATTTAGCTTGTGGTTTGCTTATAGGCCAAATTAGTTAGATAATAGTCATTTTAATTTGGAAAGAAGCCATTATTAGAAAATCAATGAACAACTGAGAAGCCAGGCATGCATTTGACTTGAGATTGTTTCCAGGTTTTAACCATCATGCTCCAGAGTAAAGCATACAGTACAAAACTTGTTGTTCATTTCCATTTGACCTGACAGTATTGTTTGTCACTCACACTTGCGGAATTGTGAGATTGATGTTTTTAGCACTTGACGACCTGCTCCAAAACAAGGTCTGTTGCTGCAGTTCCGTTCCATTATGGATACATCTAAAAGTAAAACTAATGAATAGAATCTTACTTTCCAACTTTCTCAAGTGCGTACAAAGGAATTCTTGAGAACCTAAGGTTTCCATATTTCCACTATTAATAGTCAAGAGTACTTTCCATATACCAAAAGTTAATAACAAGACAAAGAAAGCTTTAAATTCTTTTCAACAAAATGCCAAGTAAGACCAACTTATATAATCACTTCATGGGTTTCGCTTTTTTGAGTAACTGTGGAGCCTCATTGTCCAATAACCGACTAATGCCTTTAGAACATAAAATGTCAAAGTAAAATTAAAAAAAAAAACACTTTGCAAGTTTCGTAATATTTATGATAATATTAATGAAAACCCTGTCATTGAGCTAAGGCTGACTCTAAAATATCTATATGAATGCGATGAAGGGTCGGTGGCATGTGGCTGCTTTGCTTTCCGCAATAAGTACCAGGTAGAGCTAGCTAAATATGGTCAAAAAGCAGGAAATAACTATCTATTTAAATGCTACCAACTTCATCCCATATTTAGCATAGATTGATCCTGTTGCAATTACTATGAATTGGATTTGGATGTGAACAAAAGATGTCGTTCTACTTGTTGATGGACCTGTCACTCTACTTGGGTACTTCGCAAAGAACGTAAGGGAAAGTCGAGAAAAGGCACTACTGCTGTACCATTTCTTGATGAAAAGTAGAGTCTTGGAGATGCCCTTTTCTTTATATTGTTCTATCTTTGTTAAACGTGATTCTATCTGCAATTTGATAAAAGTTAACAGTATCCCCTTCCCATCTGTTCTTGTTCCTTTGTGTTCTTAACCTGAGCTGAATGATAGGAAAAGCTACACAGGCTTGTACGTGTTGAAAGATCAGAAAGCTACAGGGAACGTTAGCTAACCGGCGCCAATATTCGTTCTTTGCTTTCTATCACTTGGCTCTGTTTTTGTTCAGAGACAACAAATTATCGAATAATTTTTTTTTCTTTTTTCGTTTTCTTTTAAAGATCCAGACTCGCTGCTCCTTTTAACAGTTAAGACCCTTTTCTCTTCTCGCTCGCTTTTGTTGCATAGCATTAGACACCGTGTCCTTGTCTTGTCTCTTGAGCTTGATTTGGTGCTTACCATGATGGAGAATGGTTTCTCCTCTCCTCGAAGCGAGGCCTTCCCCGCCGGTCTCCGTGTTCTTGTCGTCGATGATGACCCCACATGGTTGAAAATCCTCGAAAAGATGCTCAGAAAGTGCTCTTATGAAGGTTCAACTTCTACTACTGTTTCTGTTATCTCTTTCATCCCTACTCTGTTAAAGTTGCTTCCTTCGCTACATACTTGCTTATGAACCGTTTTCATTCCCTTGTTATTTATCCAGCCTAACATGGGTCAGGTTGAGTTTTTGTTTGAAATTTGGAGTTTTGTCGTATTGGTTCTTAGGTGGCTCACTGGTTGATAAATAATTTCATTTAGTTCATACTTTATGTCGACTTTTTGGGTTGGACGGAAGGGATGCCTTCACATCTCAGTAATTAGTTCATATGAAGCTTGAAACTTCAATATTTTCGTCACTAATTCACATCTCGGTAATAAGTTCACATGAAGTTTGAAACTTCAATATTTTCGTCACCAACACTTACTCAACTACACGAGGGAAATGAAACTGTTACAAGTCATGTTGAGTTACGATTTCATACATTATTCTTGCTGTTGCTAAGCAGTTCTGAAGTAACTTTCGGGAAATCTTGAGGAATTGTAAATGGGTTTAGTTCGGTTTTTGTGAAGTTTCAACTTTTGAAGACTTTTGGGTTTGAGTTAAGAAGGCTTGATTTTCATCAATCTCGGTGAGTCTTGGGCGTTTCTTTAAGTTAGTTGTCACCGGTTCTTCAAAGGGAAGAACGGATTGACCAGAGTTTTATTGGACTGTAACGAGCAATTGTGAATGGAGACTAGTCATGGCATCACCTGCCATCAAAAGTTCTCTGTTACAGGAAACTTTACAAATTCAAGATGGGAAACTGATTATATATCATGTTCTCACGCCCTTTTAGATTTTTCCCTTGATAATCATAGATTGCGTAGCAGATAATGGACGATGCTTGATACGACTTGTTCCTTGTCTCTTTGAAAACTTGTTCAAGTTTCTTCACCAACCAACTAGACTTACATATAGAACCAAGTCTCACATTATTAGGACAATTGTGTTTGAATTGCATGCGTTTCCATATTGGAACTGCTGTTCTAGTGGCTATTTTTGGTAGCAAGTTGCTGAGTTTATTTGGAACTGCAATTCTTTCCCCACCATAGAAACTGTAGCTTTGGAAAAGTAACTATAATTTAATTACTTGAAATTGAATGGATTGAACTTCTAATGCTAACTGACTAGCTAATATCAGAGTTGAAGTTAGCTGTCCTAACTCCAAATTCCTATGCTCAATAACTCAAAGGCGAACTAACTCTTCTAAATTTTGGGAATTAGGGTGTTTCATATAATTTGGCGGTCTGTGTTGATTTTGGTATTTATGATAGCATCTTTTGTGCGAAAATAAATTAAGGTCTCTACTCCCACCTTTTACAGCATTAAGCTTCTGACATTTCTCTTTGGAATATATGAAATTTTTGTTTTCCAGTGACCACTTGTGGTTTAGCAAGAGATGCTCTGAACATGCTGCGAGGGAGGAAAGATGGTTATGACATCGTAATCAGTGATGTCAACATGCCAGACATGGATGGTTTCAAACTTCTAGAGCATGTTGGACTGGAAATGGATCTTCCTGTCATTAGTTAGTTCTTTACCATTTTCCTTGATAACAGTCTGAATACCTCGCCCACCCCACTTAGAAAAATTAGGATTTTTTCATTCTTTCTTGCTCTTCTCTCATCAACTTTGCCTCTAATCCCATTGATTTCTGGCACTACAGTGATGTCTGTTGATGGAGAAACAAGCAGGGTGATGAAAGGTGTTCAACATGGAGCATGTGACTATCTTCTCAAACCTATACGAATGAAAGAACTGCGGAATATATGGCAACATGTGTTCAGAAAGAAGATAATTGAAGTAAGAGATATTGAAAGTTTTGAAGGGATAGAAAGTATTCAAATGAGTAGAAATGGATCTGATATGTCCGATGATGGGCATTTACTTTGTGGAGAAGATGTGATCTCACAGAGGAAAAGAAAAGATGCTGAAAAAAAGCATGATGACAAAGAGTTTGCAGATAATAATTATGCAAAGAAAGCTAGAGTTGTTTGGTCGGTGGACCTTCACCAGAAATTTGTCAAAGCTGTGGATCAGATAGGATTTGACAGTAAGTATCACTTCAGTCTTTCATTTCAACTGGTGTCTTGATCATGTTTAGGAACAGCAATTCTTCATAGTTAATGAAAATTCGTTAAACATGTGTCATTTATATGGCTCCCAGTGATATGGCTCACCAAGCGTTTTGTGATGTCTCTTTGACAGAGGTTGGTCCGAAGAAAATACTTGACTTGATGAATGTGCCATGGTTGACGAGAGAAAATGTTGCTAGCCACTTACAGGTAACTTTTAAAAAGATAAGATAAAATAATATGAAATTGTCAGCTCCTTGTGCCATGAATTGACGAAAAATTCTTTTGTTCTTAACAAGACTAGTGCTTTCTCTGAAAAGCTTGTCGCCTTTGCAGAAATATCGTCTCTATTTAAGCAGACTGCAGAAGGAGAATGACATAAAATCATCATGTCGTGGGGTAAAACATTCAGAGTCACCTACAGGAGATAGCAGTGGAAGTATTGGCATTCGGAAAATGATCAGCTTGCAGCACAGTGATGTTCCAAATAGCACATATGTGTTTTCTGGACATACCAAAATTGTCCAGAATGTGGATTCTAGAAGCCATGAAATTAATCGAAAGGGAATTGGCTCAATTCCTGTATCAGATAGCAAACAAGCTTCAACCATCGATGTTCGCGATCCTTATAAACCCAGGATTTCACAGATAGGCCATTCTCTAAGGTCTGGAGAACTGGGACTGAATTTTGCAGCATGTGATCGCATGTTTCCCTCGCCATACTTGTGGTGTGAAATTCCAGAGATTCAGTTGAAACAAGAACAACCTTGTGTAAATGATGGGTTGAAAGAGCCACCTCCACCTGGTCAGCAGCAGCACTTGCAAGATGATTATATACAAGCAGCTCTACCAGCTGGTTCTGGGCTTAGTACAAAGGGAAGACCTATGAGTGGCCATGAGAAAATTAAGCCTTCATACGAGTGTAGGAGCAATGTCAACCATGTTAGCTCAACAGGTTTTACATTAAACTCTAGCCCTCTTCAACTCTCAACATGCGTTGTAAATGATCAGGCTATAAAGTCCATTCCCACCAACACATCAAATGGTAACAGATCTGATCTTGATCTGAGTTGCATTACAAAGATGGAATCTGGTTCAGAACATGTAAACTGGGGGCCATCTGTCGCTAGTTTGGATAATGAGTACAATAAAAAGGTGAACCTTGTTACTTCTACGGGGAGCGATCTTGACTCCAACCACTCACAAACCTCTTTCTTTATGCCAAATTACCTCACTGATGAGCCAATTTCCTCACAAGCACCAAGCATAAAGAACCAGGTCTTCAATCTTAGCTCTATTTCAGATTTGGAAGTCCCCCAAAGTTGTGTAGATTGGGTTGGAACCACAAGTGATGAGTTGCAAGTCCGTTGGGTTCAAGATGATTGCTGTGCTATGAATCTTGGCCTCCAGAACATTGATTTTTCCGAGTACTGTGATCCAGGTCTTGTTGGTGAAGTTCCAATCCATTTGTATGATGCACTGAAGTTTGATTATGGAAATTCTTCAGACTCAACGGATTATTCTGTAATTGATCAAAGTTTATTTATAGCATGACTTGGCTTCATCTTCATGCATACTCAGTAGAGACAGGCATTGGCTGTTTCTTTCTGATGATCTATCAGAGTAGTCTTAAATCCTTTCCGATTAGGTTGGTTGGTGGATAAGCAGGCATGTGTAATGGAGAAGCTATGTCCAGTAATCTTGGTTCTTCTAGTTTCTACTCTATTACTGTTGCATGTTTGTGTTGTAAGATACATTGAGTTAGCAAGGACCTTGCAATTTTTGTTTCTAAATGCATAATCCAGGATAAATTGAAGCTCTCATGTCCTAGCGAATTTGATTCCTTGATTACAGCTGCAACTTTGCTGTTTAGCTCTTTTTTGCTTTATTCAGCTTGACGTGGTGGGGAAAATGCATATTTTGTAGGCACCAACCATCTACTTCAATCTCTACGTCCTTGTCTGACAGCTACCTAGTTATAATAAGAGTACTACACTTTTTATGACTATCCACTCTGATGTTTGGGGACCTGCTCAAATCCCTACATTATCTGGTGCTCGTTATTTTGTGACATTTATTGATGTGTGTACTCGAATGATTTGGATCTCTCTTCTACGAAATAAGGGCGATGTTTGTTCTGTTTTTCAGGATCTATATCGAATGGTGACTTCTCAGTATCAATGCCGAATTCAAGTTCTTCAATCTGACAATGGTGGAGAGTATATAAATTCTAACATGGAGATTTTTTGTCAAGAAAATGGTATTCGAAACCAAATTTCATGTACTGGTACACCGCAACAAAACGGTTTGGCAGAACAAAAGAATCACCAAATTCTTGAGGTTGTTCGAGCTTCCTTATTTGGAATAAAAGCGTCTCGGGAGTATTGGGGCAAAGTTGTTCGCTCTGCTGCATATCTTATTAATTGGACGCCATCACGAGTCATTGATTTCAAAACACCACATCAAAAACTCCACGAACTTGTCTCCACACCAATTGGTCTGAATCTTGAACCACGTGTATTTGGTTGTACTGCGTATGTACGTCGGGTTACAGGTAAACTAGATCCACGAGCTATTCGTTGCATATTTGTTGGATACAGAAATTTCAAAAAAAGATATCGGTGCTATGATCCTAATGAAAACAAAATGTATGTGACCCGAGATGTTACATTCCATGAAGATATTCCTTTTTTTGGTGGTCATGAGTGCTCTCTTTAGGGGGAGACAACACTTAATTTAGGTGAAGACAACACCCATGAATTTTTCCAGGAACAAGCAAAAATTGATATACAACCAGATGTTGAACTTTCAAAATATCGATACAAATCGTAACTTTGTACATCTTGAGAATGTTGATGGCACTCATGAGAATCAAGATAGTACAATTTCCCAAGCCACACCAACGGCTATAGAAATTTTGAATGTGTCTCTTCAGGTATCATCATTACGGTCATCTCCTTTAATACACGATTCAACTCCTTTTAAAGCTGAACCAAGATATCCGATTAGGATAAACAGAGGAATTCCAAAAATTCAATATGATCCTGATTTTAAAGCTAAGACTAAATACCCCATTAACAATTATACCTCCTCTCATCGTTTGTCAAAGTTTCATGCACTTATTGTAAATCAATTATCTCCTGTATCTATTCCAAGTAATGTGCAGGAAGCATTGATGGATTCAAAATGGAAGAAAGCTATGAATGATGAAATGGAAGCCTTACAGAAGAATCACACTTGGGAACTTGTATCGCTGCCCTTAAGGAAGAAAACAGTTGGGTGCAAGTGGATTTTTACAGTTAAACTCAATCCAAATGGAACCATAGATCACTACAAGGTAAGACTTGTTGCTAAAGGGTACACACAGAAGTATGGAATTGATTATGGGGATACATTTGCTCCTGTAGCAAAAATAAATACCATACGAGTTCTTATTTCCATAGCAGCAAATTAAGATTGGTCGCTGGGACAATTTAATGTTAAAAATGCATTTCTTAATAGAACTTTGGAAGAAGAAGTATACATGGATCCTCCTCTGGGCATAAATTGTGACGGCAAAGTATGCAAACTAAAAAGGGCCTTGTACGGATTGAATCAATCCCCTCGAGCATGGTTTGGAAGGCTCTCAACTTACATGAAGAAGATTGGGTATAAACAAAGTGATGCTGATCATACTCTCTTCGTCAAACAAGAGTTAAAAAAGGTGAATGCTCTTATTGTGTATGTTGACCATATGGTTGTTACAGGAAATGACTCAAATGAGATAGTTACCCTCCAAGAAAGCCTTGCAACTGAGTTTTAACTTAAAGATCTTGGACACTTGAAATATTTCTTAGGCATTGAAGTTACAGGATCGAGCAACGGAATATCTCTTTGCCAACGAAAGTATGTGCTAGATTTACTAGCGGAAACTGGGATTCTTAATTGAAAACCCGTTGAAACTTCCATTGAGATGAATCACAAGTTAGCCATTCAACAGGACCAGATTCCAACCAACAAGGAGAGGTATCAAAGATTAGTTGGGAGGCTAATAAACTTATTGCATACACGTCCTGACATTGCATATGTGGTAAGTATTGTAAGCCAATTTATGCATGCACCAAGTAAAGACCATATGGAGGCTGTTTATCGGATCTTGCGATACCTAAAATCTTCTCCAGGAAAAGGATTATTTTTTGCTAAAAGTGGAGATCAAGAAATCAAGGGATATACAGATGCGGATTGGGCTGGAAGTCAAACTAATCGAAAGTCTACATCAGGATATTTTATGTTTGTTGGAAGTAACTTGGTTACATGGCAAAGTAAAAAGCAAAAGGTTGTAGCAAGATTAAGTGCAGAGGCAGAATTTCGTGGAATGGCACAAGGTATCTGTGAATTGCTATGGATAAAACGTACTTTACATGATCTTGGTATATGTCGGCCAAAACCTATGAAGTTATTATGTGATAACAAGGCAGCCATAGCAATTGCAAATAATCCTGTTCAACATGACAGAACCAAACATGTGGAAGTTGATCGGCACTTCATCAAATACCATCTTGACAAAGGTACAATTAGTCTTCCATTTGTCACATCAAAAGATCAACTAGTAGATGTTCTAACAAAGGCAGTATGCGGAAAAGATTTTCAAAGCTCACTTAACAAGTTAGGAATGATTGACATATATTCACCAACTTGAGGGGGAGTGTTGGCGTGAGCAATCTAAGGGAGGAAAATCTATTGTCAACTTTGACAGATTGTGTAAATGATTTGTTTACTTATTTGTAATTAAATGTCTTATGTTTAAGCTATAAAATATGATCTTATTGTATAACAATTAGTATAAATATGTAGGCTGTAATCTCTTGAAAGATAGAATTATTCTCTATTACCTTTTCTTCAAAAGGTAGGCATAGTAACAACGTACTTAGAAGTAGAATTTTACTGGACCAATAATGGGGGCTAATGTAAAGGGTAGTAAACAGAGGTTGGCAAGAACTACTGGTAGTGGAGAATTGGATGAAAAGAAGGCTAAAGGCCTTTATTTTTGCTGCGATGAAAAGTATAACCTAAATATAAGTGCAAAAGGATGCTGATGAATATGTATGTGAAGAAGGAAGGAGGAGAGAAGTCCAAAGAAGAAAAAGTCTAAGAATTGGAGCATCTTGCAATATCTTTGTAAGCTATAACAAGTTACTACTTCTTCTAAGTTTTAACAAATGAAACTACTGAAAAGATACCTAAGAATAATTCACATTTTGGTGGAAGAGAAAAGTACACATAACTTTGTAGATGAAAAATTAATGAACAAGGATCAAGGTGGAATTTAGGAGATAGAATTAATGGTGCTACATATGGGAGGAGGTTTATAGATCAAATATCATAGGATATGTAAGGAGTTTAAGTGGGTGATGAGTGGTTAAGAATTTAGTACAAATGTATTGACTATAAATATTGGAGGGAGTGATATGGTGCCTTGGGTTCAATAGCTATCAATCTTAAATAATATTGTATACAACTTTAACAAAGGAATAATGAGGTTTGATTGAAGGGACATAAAATTGAATTAAAAAGTAGAATGAGCAAGAGAGTACTTGATGTTAAAGGTGAGAAAATGGAGAAGTTCTTAAATGGTGAATGAGTAGTATGCCGATTTCTATTATTGCAACAATATCATTATATTAGTTAGTGGAATGGTTCAAAAATAAGCCTCAACATTATGACAGTGGATCAACTGACTTTTCTAGTTGATAAGCAAGTAAGAGAATTGTAACATATATTAGAAGTATACCAAGATGTGTTTTAGGAACCAAGTGGTTTACCTCTATCAAGGTTCCATGATCATAAGACTAAGCTAAAGAAAGGAGTTGAAGTAGTAAACTTAAGGCTATAACGGTACATTGGAGTTTATAAACAAGAGGTACAGGAGTGAATAGAGGAAATACTGCAACAAGGTGTAATTAAGGAGAGTGTACATTCCTTTACGTCTTCTACAATCTTGGTTAAGAAGAAAGATAGAAATTAGCAGACTCATCAAGGTTGTTATTAGTTCGTGGTAATTCCATTTGGGTTAATTAATATACTAACAACTTTTAAAAGTTTTACAAAATAAAATTTTAAAGATTACTGGAGGAAAGTTATTCTGGCGTTTTTCAATGACATGCTCATACATAGTAGGAGTTGGGGACAACATGTTTGCACCCGAGGGAGGTACTACAAGAATTGCAGCATCAACAAATTTATGTCAAACAATCCAATCGTTCATTTGCCATAAGAAAATTGAAATATTTGGCCATGTTATCAATGCAAAGGGGAGTGGCAACTGATCCTAAAAAGATTTAAGTTATTAGTAGCCTTTATTGCAAACCTTGAAGTAGCTTTATGATTTCTTAGGATTAATTGGGTATTATAGGAGATTTCTTAAGGGGTTTAGACAAATTAGTAAACCATTCACTCAATTATTTTGTAAGAATGGTTTTGTTTAGTCACATAAAGCTATATTAGCTTTTTAATTGGCTCAAGGAAGCTTTGGTGCAAGCACCAATTCTTACACTCCTAGATTTTGACAAACCTCTGGTGATTAAAGATGCATTAAGAGAGAGAATTATATCAGTCCTTATATAATAAGGTCATGATAAGTGTAAATTACATAATATTTTAGGGCATAGTTTGATATGTGTTTAGCTGTTAATTCAATCATTTAGTATGTGTTTAGGTTATAATTGTGTTAGTTTGTTAATTATTTATGTTTTAAGTGTTTTACAGGTTAGTATAAGTCTTTGAGCTTAAATATTATATTTTGAGGTACTTTGATGTGTTTGCTAGTGTTTTAGGGTCAACATAAAAAAACGGAGGAGTTTCAGAGACATTCGGGCCTAAACAATGACCCACAATTGTGGCATGTCAGCCTACGATTGTGACAGAAGCACCAAAGTTGGCCCACAATCTTGCCCTATATGCCACGATCATGGCAAAAGCCCAAGTAATGGCCCACAATCGTGGCCTGCGTCGGACAGACGTGCAGACACTAAAAAATGTCAAGTTTCGAGAGATTTTTAGACCTTTCTAACCTTAGAAAAGCCCTAGAGTTACCCAAAATACAAGAGGATATTTAAAGAAAAAAAAGAGGCAGAAAGGGAGCTTTTGCATCAGCCACCTTGAGAAACCCTAGAGAGAAATCATCGAGAGATAGAGGAAGAGAAGAAGGGAGAGAGAAGAGGATAAGAAGCTGACTCGAAGTACTTCCTAGATTAGGAGGTTTCCCGATGTCGTTGCCTCCCGTAATCCATTTTAGATTGTATTTCCTGTTATTTTCAGTTTTGTAACATCCCACCTCTGATGGGAATGGTAGAATAGTAATTTGGAAAGGGCTGAGAGTGTTTAGTATGGTTTTGAAATATTCATGCATATTCTCACACGTGAATAGTAAAATTTGCACATGAAAATGACTGTACATGC
>JAOSBM010000001.1:5904483-5917312 GCA_027568955.1 Erythroxylum tenue
AAAAAAAAATTGAAGCGATATTAGTTAAGCTGTGATTCGTTCATTTCGAGTTGGGCTCCGGAAACGGGTCCCAACAAAAAATGTTTGTTTTGTTTTGTGTGTTAAACAAGAATAAGGTTTGTCTTTAACTTTTTCTTTAATAATTCATGCTTCAAGTTATTCATTATAGAGATCTTATGAAAAATTTTAAATATTATTCCACTGCATCCGTGATGTGATCATGGTTGATTTTTAATAGTGATACCAAAAACTCCTTTAATTATTAATTTTATTATATTGCTTGATTGTTATTGATTTAACAAAGGTTTAAAGTTGAGGTAAGACTTGCATAGTTTTAATTGTCCCATAGCTTTGTTTTTTAGAAAAAGTCACTGATGTATTTTTCTCTTTTTAGAAACTCAAAGGCATGTCCCGTGGGATTAGGTTCTTGGAAAATGCCCAATGGTGATTAGGGTTAGTTAATTAATTAGTTGATTGAATAATTAATAATTATATTAAAAATTACATCGAGAAAACATAATAATTTGTCACATTTGGCTTTGTTCGCTTATGAAAACAATTTATCTCACTTTATGTACCAAATGAACTTGGCTCTTTGGTGCTAGTCTGTGAACACTTCTTAAACTATACTTTCCTGGGCTTCCTTAAAGTATCCATGATAACAAAATGCTCAATTTAACCAAAGTTACCACAATAATAACTTCTTTCACTGCATATTTTATAAATGTTGCTAACACGATCAAACTTTCTACAAGATTTTCTAAATGATGATGTTTTGCTCACATGCTTATCATATAGGTTTCTATATGATGTTCATGGTCTTGTATAAGTATGAGAAGGTGGGTAATAGTTCTGTTTTCCCCAGTTTGAGCATATGAACCACATAGATATGCATCAAATGGTCTAAAATGTCTCTTAGGTGCATGAGAGGATGCATTTGTTTTTTTAGGGGGATGCATTTCATTCTTGTTCATTATATAATGAGATTCATGTTCATGCTAATGTTTAACTTTAACAAAGTTTGTCTTAGCACTAGATGAACTAGACCATTGAGTGCATTCTATCCTACGCCTATAATTATGGGTCTTTTGTTCATAAACAATGTTTTTAGTTTTTCTTTCCCTTTATTATTCTATTAAGAGATACTTTTAAATATGAAACTTCTTTCCTAAGATTTTTATTTTTATGATTTTTGTTAGTACTCTTAGACTTATGCAATGGTTGTGCTTTGAGTAACTCATTTTTTCAATTTCTTATTTTCTTTCATGCATGTATTTGATAGCTTTTACGTGTCCTTGCTTCTTGAAGCTAAAATCTTTCTCTCCTTAGTCATGATTTTTATGTTCTTAACTAACTCATCATATGATAGCTCATCAAACACTATTCTCAAATTGATCTAGAGATTTAACTTCCTTTTCCTATGCCGCAATTATTGAGATCCAATTTGAAAATTATGAATATTTATTCTTCAGTTGTGCACACAATTAGATCTTAGTTAGCTTCCTAACAAAAATCTCCAATTAATGGAGAAGAAACAATATTTTCTTTGAAAAGGCAGTAAAAGCTTAATTTAGTTTGACAGCAAGTGAAAACATAAGTTAGTTTTTAGGAACATTGAGAAAGCTATATTATAACAAATTGTGACAATTTACAAATTATTCCTTTATTAAGATGGAGAGTTATTATGGACTACTAGATATTATAGCTCACAAATGAAAAATTGAATTAAGTGTTTACAAATATAACAAGAAGATGGATAATATTTAAAAGAAGAAGAGACACAACGTGTAGAAGTATAACTACCCACATCAATTAAAGAACAAAAAATCCAAGGCGATTGTTAATTGGAAGCCACCACAGAATGTGACAGAAGTGAGAAGTTTTCTGGGTCTGGCTGGTTATTACGGACGATTTGTTAAGGAATTTTCGGTGATAGCATCCCCTTTAACTAAACTGTTACGGAAGGGAGTAAAATACGAATGGTCTGATAAATGTCAGAGTAGCTTTGATCAGCTGAAAAGTATATTTACTGAGGCTCTTGTATTGGTCCAACCTATTTCTGGTAAGGAGTATGTTTTATTTAGTGATGCATCTGGAACTGGTTTGAGTTGTGTTTTGATGCAGGAAGGAAATGTAGTTGCTTATGCCTTTAGGTAACTAAAGACTCATGAACAGAACTACCCTACACATGGTCTAAAGCTTGCAGCGGTAGTGTTTGCCTTAAAAATTTGGCGGCACTACTTGTATGGTGAAAGGTGTAAAATTTTCACAGATCATAAGAGTCTGAAGTATCTGCTTACCCAGAAAGAACTCAATCTGAGACAACGGCGTTGGTTGAAACTGTTTAAGGATTATGATTGTATTGTAGATTATCATCCGAGTAAGGCTAATGTTGTGACAGATGCCTTGAGTCGAAAGACAATGTCAGCATTATCAGTGAAGCGAGGTGAATGGAAACTTGAATTTCATGGAGCTTTAATAGCTCAGCTACAAGCAAGGCTTAAGTTGAGGCAAGAAATTTGTGATGCTTAGAGAGCTGATGATAATTTACAACAACTTATCTTGGTTGCTCAGGAAGGTAAACAGTCTGATTTTTCTGTGCAAGGTGATGGTGAATTGTATTATAAGGATCGGTTGTGTGTGCCAGCTAATGATGAATTGAAGAAGAAACTGTTGTTTGAGGCTCATAATACAGTATTTACTATCCATTCGGGTGGAAACAAGATGTATCAGGATCTGAAGCAGTATTACTGGTGGTCAGGTATGAAATGGGATGTTGTGGATTATGTAGCAAAATATCTGACATGTCAGCAGGTTAAGGCTAAGCACCAGGTTCCATCTAGTTTGTTACATCCTATTCCTATTCCTAAATGAAAATGGGATAAAATTACTATAGACTTTGTCACTGGACAGGACTTCCTCTCACTCAAAGGAAGCATGATGCTGTATGGGTGATTGTAGATAAGTTCACCAAATCTGCTCATTTTCTACCTGTTCATCCTGATTATTCTTTGGATAGGCTTGCAGATTTGTATGTAAATGAGATAATAAGACTGCACGGAGTACAATTATCGATTATTTCTGATCATGATCCTTGATTTACTTCGAGATTCTGAAAAAGTCTACAGAAAGCATTGGGTACCCAGGTTAAGTTTAGTACTACTTTTCATCCCCAAACAGATGGACAATCTGAACGAGTTATACAGATTTTGGAAGATATGTTGCGGGGTTGTGTGTTAGAGTTTCCAGGGAGTTGGGATAATTATCTGACTTTGATGGAGTTTGATTATAATAATAGCTATCAAACGAGCATTGGCATGGCACCTTATGAAGCGTTGTATGGTAGGAAGTGTAGAATCCCAGTATGTTGGACAGAGTTGAGTGAAAACAAGATGATCAGGCCAGAAATTGTGAAAGATACGGAAGAAAAGATTCAAATTATTCAACAAAGATTAAAAGCTGTCAATGATAGGCAGAAGTCTTATGCTGATCTAAAAAGAAAAGATATTGAGTATCAAGTGGGTGATAAGGTATTCTTGAAATTTTCATCATGGAAACACATACTTCGGTTTGGGAAGAAAGGCAAGCTTAGTCCGCGATACATTGGTCCTTATGAAATTCTGAAAAGAATTGGACCAGTAGCTTATCAACTGGCTCTTCCTGAAGAATTGGCTAGGTTACATGATGTGTTTCATGTTTCTATGCTAAGAAGATATCGATCTGATGTGACACATAAAATTCTAGTGCAAGAAATTTAGGTACAACTGGATTTGTCGTATGAAGAAGGGTCGATTTCTATCTTAGCCAGAGAAGTTAAACAGCTCAGGAACAAGTCAGTGCCTTTGATAAAAGTACTCTGGCAACATCATGGACTTGAGGAAGCAACATAAGAACCTGAAGAAACCATGAAAGCTCAATATCTGCAACTATTCGGATTAGGTATGAATTTCGAGGACGAAATTTCTTAAGGAGGGAAGAAATGTAACACCCCATACTTGGGGTTAGAATATTAAGAAAATTTAGTACATTTTATATTTTGCATATTTGAATATTTGTGTATTTGTGCATGAGCATTTTGGACAAATACAATAATTGTACATGCATTCATGACATTTTTTGGGTATAATTGGTTTCTAAATGCGAATAAAAATGTGAATTGAGGATTATTTGAGTTAAAATTTTATTTGGAGACTATTAGTATTATTTCGGAATTTTTGAGAATTTTATAAATTTTCTGAAATTTGGAGTATTTTTGGACTAAAAATAATAGACCACTTATATTGTGACACGTAGGCTGAATAAATTAGTGATAAATGGCACATGTGAATGGTGACACGTTAAGGACATGCAAAGGTTACAGGTATTATTATATTTTGGTTAGGAAGAGAAAAATTTAGCTTCTGTTATTCACTGAACCGAAAGCTTTTCCCTGTTATCCATCACCGAAAAGCTTTTTGTGTGGAAATTGATTCACTCTTATCGTTGGAACTGTTGTTGATTCAAGTAAGTGGAATCGATGATGTTTTACTGTTGTTGAGTTTGTATATGAATTTATCCTAAGTAGGTAGAGAAGTGCAGTTTCGGTGGTAATGAATCAGATGAATGATTTGTGAAATAAGGATGTGAAATAGGTTCTGTCTTGAGTATGCAAAAGTGCTGGAAAGATGATGTAGAAAAATATATACACTGTTTTGGTTCAGAGAAATTTGAATATGGTGACTTCACTATTTATGAGTGCATTTGTGAAGAATTTTTAGAAATGGATTTACATGAAATTTAATGAGTTTACTGTGAAGTTTTGGTAAAGTCGTGACTTAGAGTTGCTAAAATGATAAATTTATAATGAAATGAAAGAGTTAGAAATATGGAAAGAGAAGTGCAAAAGTTATAGAAACGCAGTAAAGAGAGAATGTATGCTGTGTAGTTTCGACTTTTTGGTGTTTGGTTTGAATCTTGAGTTTTGAGTTGTATGAGAGTAAGATGGGCTAGAATGGGAGTAGAAACGCAAAGAATATAAGTTAAAAATGGTGTAAGAACCGTGAAATAAGGAAAGAGAGAGTGCAGAAAATGTGACAAAGGTTGAAGATGATGAATAGTAGTGAAAAATTTCTAGTTTTGGTATTTGTAGCTAATCTTACATTTTGAGTTGTTTTAGCAAAAGATAAGTTGCATGGGTGCAAAAATGAAAGAGTAAATGTAAGGGCATAAATTTGTGATGAGAAATTAAGTAGAAGAGAGGAAGAAGATGGAGGAATGTTGCTGCAAAAATGTGGAGAATTACGTCCAAAAACTTGATTCTACAGTAAAACGGTGGTAGTTGCTTGTATAAGTTTATGAACAGAGTATTTAATTGAACAACCTTAAGTCTTTTGCTTATAACTTTTTCATCCGAACTCCAAATGACTTGAAACTTAGACCAATGGATTCCTAAGACATTTTTCTTTTTCTCCATAAAAATTTAGAGTTACTTGAATTGATTTGAAAGTGATTGATAGGATGAAAGTGTGAAAGTTTGCTGGAATGATATGAATTGGAAAAGTTCATGATCATGCTTCGATTTTCTAATTATAACTTGAGCTGTAGATTTCTGAATGAGTTTATTTTTTATTCATATTAAACTAGAGGCATATGTATACAACTTTCTTGAAGAAGTTGACTTTTAATTATGTCTCTAAGATTTTCAAATTTGGCGTGTAAGTGAGTTGTAGCTTATTGAATACACTGTATTGATGTGGCCTGAATTAGGCTGAGTGGTCTTCACCAAAGTTTTAGCTTATTGTCGTAGCTTTAAATTGGCACAAATTTTGTAATTTTTGGATGTTTGAGCTGAAAGATATGAGTTGTGCAATTAGAGGGTATGATCATGTACTAGCCAAAAGTTCAAATGTTGGATCCGTGTTGCGTACCGGGACAATGTCGACCCAACTTCAGTACCCACACGCGACCTACACTAATCAGTATTGTCCCCTCTGGTACTCAAACTCGAGACCTCAGTGTGGGTCGCGTGTGGGTACTGAAGTTGGGCGGCCATTGCCCCGGTACGCAACACGGATCCGACATCAAATGTGCACAGCTAAACCAAATTGGATGAACTTGGTATCATTAGAAACTTAAGACACAGAGGAACAATTGTCTAGAAGAGATTATTGCAAAAATACATCATTTTCTTGATCTTATTGATTATACAAAGTTGACCCGAATGAGGTGTTTCAACTAAAAGCTGGAATAGTTATTGAATGTATGAATTTTGGAACCTTTGAAGTACAATTGATGTTTACATCAGTTTAGTAAAAAGATATACACTAGAATTTGTCATGAACATGCATCATACATATTCAGTATACATAAATAAATTTTTAGTCATGCACAATAGTGATTTGAATATGTGTTAAATGTTATAGAGGAACCCTTAGAGCGACCGATTCCAGATATTGCCGAGACTTTGAGTTAATAAACAGTAAGGGCGCTTTTTGTAAGTAATCTTAAAGGTCATACCTTACTAACTGCTTGTTGAAATTGATTTATACTGATTGTGTTTTGAATTCTGGAAAATGATTGTCCGAGGCGTTTGATGCATGATTATATCATTGGAAGTGCTACTTATATGTGAATATGATTGACTACTTGCTTTGCACATAAAATGTCTGAAATGACTTTGTTTTGCTTTAAAACTGTTGAGTCCTAGTTGTGGGTAAATAGGCATACTTAGAAGGGTCTGCAGTTGCTCCTGTGACACTTCGGTGTTGAGACTTCGGTCTCTCCTGGACACTTCAGTGTCGAGACTTCGGTCTCCCCTGTATAAGTCCCGTTACCCACCTTTGTAAATGGATTTGTAGTTCTCTGATTTTGTAATCTAATATATGTTTGATTCTAACATAAACAAAAATTGTATTATGATGCTGAAGGGTTTATACCCTCTTGTGATATTCAATTCTGATAAGTATAAAAATCTGTTATGAAATACATTATGTCTGATTTAATGTTAGGCAATCTTTTAATGCATGCTTATGCTGTTATATGATTTTGTATGATGAATTGTCACTTGATGTATAGATTAGTTATTACTCACTAAGCTATATGCTTAGCACGGTGGATTTGTCCCGTGTAGGTTCAGAGCGAAGATTATAAAGACTGGAAAAAGTCAACAGCAATGGCCAATGGAATCTGAGTCTTGTTTTAAGAAAAATGTATTATGAGTTTGTTTTGGGCTTGTATCTGATGTGCATGTTGGTCTTTGAATTTATGGTATGTAATATGATAGGCACAGTATGAATGATGTGTTAAGTACTGTATGGTTTATTTGAGATTCTAAAATGCATGTATGAAATGTTTCGTCTCGCTTGGATTTGTCTCAGTTCTGTATATATGTTTTGTTGTCTGCGTGGCACGCCGCATCCTCCTAGGGGATATTAGGGCGTCACAATTGTGAAGCAACTTTTGAAAGCATGAAAATGTTTCTCATTTTTGTAACTATATAGCCACCAAATTAGGATACTCCATTTGAGATTATATCTAATGCAAGTAAATATGATGTAGGACCTATATTGGGACAAATAATGGAAATAATATTTATATTATTTACTATGCATCATTGACATTAATTTCTACTTAATGCAACTATTTAACCATATAAAAGGAGCTTTTAACTATAGTTTTTGCTTTAGAGAAGTTTAAATATTATTTATTAGGATCTAATATGATCATATTTTTTAATCATGCAACCCTTAATTACCAATTGGCAAAGAAGGAATCTAAATCAAGACTTATGCTCTAAATTCTTTTATTACAAAAATTTAACTTTAAAATCATTGATCAAAAAGTAGCTGACAATTATTTGTAGAACATTTGAGCATAATTTTGTGTGAGGAATAATTATTGTCAATTTTAGGGATGTTTTTTGATAAGTAGCTTTAGCAAATACAAGAGAAGGAACCTTAATTTGTTGATATTGTCAACTTCCTAGTTATTGGAGTATTGCCCTATGATATGAATACCACGTAGAAAGAAATAACTAAAAATGAATCTAAGCATTATACATGAGATGAACCATATCTTTGAAATTTTGGTTTTGATCTTTCTAACGATAAAATTCATTCCATTCTTACTTATTGTTAAACTTATACTTATGGCAAACATTGTAGATTTGTAGTCATAAAAGGAATGTTAAAAAACAAACTTTAGACAATGGGATTTATTGGGAAATTCTTTTGAAGGATGCTTACCAATTTTGCAAAAGCTGTAAAAATGCCATAAGGTTTATAGTTTATCCTATAGAAATGAAATGTTGCAAACTTTATTATGTATTATAAGATTTTTATGTTTGGGGAATAGATTTTATGAGACATTGTCTTAAATCTTTTAGGGAATGCATTCAAGAATGTGAACAACGAATTCTTTGTTTTGCTTTATATATAGCCTAACATATCATTAATTTTCCCTTTAGGAACCCTTAAGTTGATGGACATTTTTCATTGATTATAAACCCACATTATGAGCCTTAAAACTACAAAGCAATACCTTACATAGGCCATGAAACTAATGGAGCATTGTACATCATTAACTCTTATACGGGAATGCATGAAATATTTTATAGGGTCATAATTTTTGGTGTGGCTAACTGGCTATGGTAGGTGAAATAAAACATATTATATTTTTAATTAGAAAAAGGCAATAAATAAGATAAGAGAAATAAAGGAGGAATTGTTGTAACATGCAAGTCTTGGTTTCCTTTGAAAAAAAAAACTCTAGGAAAGGGTTAAAGATTTGGAAGGTGAAAGGTCATTTCTTATTTTGAATGAAAAATTTTCTTTTAAATGGCCGGATTTGCAATAAAGGAGTTTTATATTGCTTATATGTTTAGAAGTCTAGCTTATAAATGTTTGATGGAGCATTAGATATTATATGATTGATTTTGGGTGTTTTGCTACATTAGTTTCGATGGATTTTAAGTTTCCTTACCAAATATTTCCTAGTTAACCCTAACTCCATTATAACCCTTAAAAAGACCTTATGATTTGTGTAATGCATGTAATCAAAGTAATAGAGAATGAGAAGATTAACAAGCCTACGGTAGGGCATTTCTATTGCAACGAATTTGAGAGAAACATTAACATTTCAAATACATGAGAGTTGAAGGACTATTTATTGGAGATCTAGCACTTGGTTCTTTTATATTCGGGTAAAATATTTTATAAGCACTTTTAAGTTGTTTAGAGTGTTGTTATAACATGCAATAATGTTTTGAGAGTTTAATTTGTATTCGTTAATGACATTGCAAATTTTTGTTTATTTTGAAAAGGCAAAGTTGATTTTTGTCAGAAGATGTACTAAAGTTAAGTTTTAAATTATGTTTTTAGTTATTTGAACTTAAAAGAAGTTATTTTATGAATTTAGGGACTTTGAGAATTAGCTTAAAGAGAAAAATAATAAATTGCAACATTTTATGTTTTGGATCTTGTGTTACTTGATTCAGGTATTTTGTAAAGTTGGACTTCTAGAATTATAGTGCTTTGTCAAATTAAAGAACAGATATCAAACTTTCTGGGAAGATGTTAATAAAAAGAACAAAAAAAGAGTTCATTTAGGCTTCTAAATGGGTTTGCAAATTTGGGCCTAGGACGCTGGACACATATTTGCACACTGAATTATAAAAATGGGCTTATCTCAAGCTTTAGTATCGAATTATGCAGAAAAAAAGATCATTTTGGATGTGTAAATTTTTCCATAATACTGAGGAAGATCGGGTAGGAAATCAACAGACATAGGAGATCTACTAATAAGAAAGAGTTGGCGGGACAGAAGACATCTTTTCAGTAGCATCACATGAGATGAGGAGGAGTACTCTTTTCACGTTAAATAGGAGTAATTGAATCAAGTAACAAAGGAATTTATTGCCTTAATAACCCTGTGTTATTCATAAGTTGCTAAAAAAATCCTGGCATATAAAAATTAGCCAAAAAAATCCTGAGTTGAAATTTTATTAACTCACAGCCCCTTAAGCACACACGGCTAAGGGTTTTTTTTGCAGCAAAATTGAAAACATAAGATTAATAGAGTAACATTTTATATCTCAGGGTTTAATTAGCTACTTTCGTATAACACAGGGGTCGCTATAGCAATTTTGTCAGTAACAAAGATCTGAAACATAAATTATTAAAATTTCTTAGTTTTCTCTTTCAATTAATTTTCAAAATCGCTTATACATGTAAAATAACTTCTTATAAGCTTAAATAAGTTTAAGAACTAAAAAGAACAAAATATATGAAAATTTAACACTTTTGTTTGCTACTTTATCATCTGTTTGTACAATGAGAAAAGGATACATATTTGTTAGGATAAGTTCTAGCTACAAACCCTAATTATCGGAATGAATTTTTAAGGGTGGCTTTCAATTGAGAATAGGTTAGAAAATAGGTTTCGCTTCAAATAGGGATTTTACGTACATTTTTATTGTAAAAATGTTTTTAGGCGCTGTTTATTTTCAATATTTTATTTTAAATTAAGATTTTATTTTATTTTTTGGGAATTATTTTATCAACATGAGTTTCAATGTAATGTGCTTTGAAGTGATCAATATATGTTAGAGATAATGATGATTTTTTGGAAATTAAAGAATGATATTAATCGAGGCAAAAGTATAGGGATACACTGGTGATTACAAGAACCAAATTCTACAAAAGATTAAAAAAAGTTGATATCTTAAATACAACGGAAGAAGCTATGATAACTAATTGGCTAGGATTGACAGGAAAACCTTTAGAGTTGCTCCTCTTATCAGCACTATTTCACTTAATCTTCATTTAGAGCTTTAGTTTATCAATTTATTGTTCATTGAAAGCCCTCAAGTTCCTTCCATGCCAAATCCAGTACATTAGACAGAACCAAACTACTTGGAGAAGTAGTGTCTCATCTTTCCTCATTCTTGGGGACTTCATAATCAAATATAAAATGTTTTTCCAATCCATAGAAGGATCAGGAGCCTCATATCTTGATAGAAAGTCTCTCCATATGGGGTTTATGAAGATACATAAAAAGAATAGGTGATTAATGGATTCATCACTCTTATTGCAAAATTTACAAGAGGAATTTATTGTGGTAAGGATCCTGTCCAAGGTGGATAGTCTTTCAACGGCTAACAAAATTACAAAAGAAATTTTGGAAGGAATCATTTTGTTCCACACCAGCCTAAACTAAGGGACCTTAGTTCCTATAGGCCTGATAGAGATTCTGAAAGAATTGGTAGTGAAAGTGCTACAGTATTTAGATAGATTTATCTTATGTAGATGAGTCAGGGTAGTAGTCAGGAGCTGAGCTATGGAGAGAAAATGAAAACTTGCCTAATCCAACCAATCACCTCAGTTGATTAAGGAACTAACTCTAGCTTCAGTTGAAAAATAAAAAAACAATTTCAAAGATTGTAATTATGGAATTGGTATAAAGAACCCCCAGGACTCCAGTTGTCAAACCACTTTGAGGATGATTAGCCATTCCCAATATGGATCTTAATATAAGCCTTTATGGTTGGCTTGAGTTTGAGTATTTATAGCATCCTCTAAGATGAATCTGATCTTGCCTTGGCCCTCTAGATGTTCCTTACTTTTAGATAATATCCATTAACCCATTTAACCTAAAGTGAAGTTTTTTCTAGTAAAAATGCCCTATATATAATTTGTAAGGAGAGCAGTATTCATAGCCTACAATGAAAGGAGACCTAAACCACCTTATTCTTTGGTTAATTGAAATGTAGATCACTAGCTATCTTTAGAGAAAGGTTTTGAATACAACTCTTGGTCAAGAGGAAGTTCCTCTCTAGTTTTACATTATTCTTAAGGAGCTTGTTGGGAAGCAGAAAGTGAAAGGTCCAACAGGTTACCTAATTCGTCAAAATTAAAGCAATTAGTTATAGCTTAGAAGGATAGAACTTTGCTCTTCCAACTTCCAATCTTTGATCCAACTTTATCAAATAACACCTGCAGTCATTATAAAAGAGTTTCCTTGAAGTAATAAGTACTCCAAGATACTTGACTAGAAGATTAGCATAAAGGATACTAGAAAATTCCAGTAGCTCCTTGTTTAAGTATTCGCAATCCTTTGAGAATATAAGAGAGCTTTTCTCCTTATTTATACATAGATTAGACACCTTACTGAATTGTTCCAAAGTCTCTATCCAATACTAAATAGAGTACTTATTCCCATAACACAAGAGAAGCACATCATCAGCAAAGGAAAGATGTGAGTTTTCTTGTTTCACATATTTATTATGAGATTTGAAACCACTCTCCTTAATTGCCATGAGTTTGAATATTCTTATGAGAACTTTCATAACTATGTGAAGAGGTAAAGGAATAAAGGGTCCCTTTGCCTCAAGCCTCTAGCCCTATGGAAAGATGAGGAAGTTTCCCCATTTTTATCACATAATAGGAAGTTATTATGATGTAAGCTCGAATCCAAGAGATAAATGTACTTGGGAAAGCCATTTTGTGAAGGATTAGACGTGGGAATTCCTAATACAGAGAGTCAAATGCCTCGTAGATATCTATTTTTATTTGACAATTCCTCCCATCTCCCTTGGCATTATAGTGTTTAAACAAATCTTGACAATCATTATATTGTCACCTATTATTCTCCTTACTATAAAAGTAACTTGGGGAGAGCTGATAATATTTAGCATGATTGCACTACAACAAAACTATACATTTCGCGTCGTCTTAGTATAAGATGTCGCCAAATGTGTGAGGCTTTTACGACGTCTATTTAGACGTCACAATAGGTGGGAACATTCGGTGACGTTGAATGCAGACGTCGTTGAATTGCCATGTTTTTTGCGTCG
>JAOSBM010000001.1:5946106-5957146 GCA_027568955.1 Erythroxylum tenue
GTTGTATTCATAAGTATTAGTTTCGATTTCTAACCTGCTTCTATAATTGCGCAGCCATGGCAAAGCTCAAGGATTTCACCGGGTCCTCCAGTTCCCCCAAGGGCCAGCGCAAAGTTGCTAGGCCTTCCTTGAAGACGAAGGAGCGAAGCAAGAGGGGGGAGGTCAGCGCAAATGTCGCTCAGCCAGTTATACCCGAGCAGTCTGCGCCGCCCGCTCAGTCGACTGTGCCTGAACAGTCTACAACACTCGCTCTATCGACTGTGCTCGAACAGTCTATAGCGTTGTAGGCCCAATTGGCGAATGAAGATCGAGCTGTTGCGGAGGAAGAAGAGGAGGAGGTGGAGAGGCCCCTTAAGAGAAAGAAAACTGCTCGGAATCCTGAATGATCGTCCTCCCATTTGGACAAGAGTAAGGGGAAAGAGCAAGTGCCTCGGTCGGACAAGGGAAAGGGGAAGGAGCGAGTGTCTAGCTCCGAGAAGTGGGTGTCCACGATAAGTCTAAATAAGACTGCATCACTTAGAGACATCAATGTGGCCCTTCACGTTGCTTAGAGGTTCGTTCCTCCTGTAGACGAAGAGTTTTTGGATACGTTGAATAATCAGGAGCTGGTGGCCAGTCTCGTACGTGGTTGCGCAAGGCATCTGGCGTTCGCCTCTGTGATGCATCAACGTATCTATTAGTTCGATGAAGTCACCAGATCGATGGACCGGGAGATTCATGATCTTCTTGGCCAAGTTAATACTTTAAGAGCTGAAATTTCAGAGGCGAAGGAGGAGAAGGACATTTTACAAGCTCAACTCTCTTCATTGGAGGAGGAGAAGAGTGTTTTGGAGGAAGAGAAAAGCGTTTTGAGAGCTCAACTTGCTTCGGGGGAGGAGGAGAAGAGCAGAGTGATTGCTTCCAGGGATGAGCTGGAGAGTGAATGCCGAGCGTTGCAGCTCAGAAATGAGGACATGAGGAGAAAAGTTCTCCGTGCCAATGTTGCAGCAAAAATAGAACAAGAGCTTCGTTCGAAAGCCATTCATGACTGTCATGAGGCGGTGATAGAGAAAGTGAGGGCTGAGGGGAAATTACTGGAGCTAGAAGGCTCCGTAAAAGAGCAGAGGATTGAGGCGATCAAACGATAGAAAGAGCGGCATTTATATGATGAGTGCAAAGAATTTGCTTGTGATTTGGCTCTTTCCATCTTGAAGAACCGTCACAGCGTTTGCATCCCTGACGGGTCAGATGGTCCTTCATTCGAGGATTATGTCGAGCCGATGCTTCCCTCCGAGCTCGGCCTTTCAGTTGAGGAGGTGAGGGAAATAGATGAGAAAGAATGAGAGGCATTACCGGATGAGCTGTTAGACCTTAGTTCAGATGAGGAGGAGGAGCGAGCTCATGGGAGTGTCTCTCTAGTTCTTCCCGCAGACCCCGATCCTGTCTCGGTTACTTTGCTGACCTCCTCTACTGTAGATCCAGCTGTTGGTACTTCTTCTCCATAGAACTCTCAAAGCTCATCTGGTCGGGCTTGTGACCAGAATTGAAATATAAAGAAATAAAAACTTTCTTATCTTTGTCCTCCGTTGTATTCTTAATCTGGTGAATGAAGCTTAGACTGCCATTGGTTTCGTGTGAGGGATTGTTTTTCCAAATAACAGGTAGTGAGCAAGTGCGTTCGATACACGTTGATCGGTCGTAAGGTTTGATAGAATCATGGTTGACGTCTTGGCAATTGGCCGATCGATGTTGAGTCCTAGCAATCTAAGATTTTGGCTCTTGGTATCGCCTGGTTCCAAGATCCGGTCTTGGCAACCTGGCCGAACGATGTTGGGGTCGAGCGATCCAAGATTGTTTTCTTGGAATCGTTTGGTTCCAAGATCTGGTCTTGGCAACCTGGCCGAACGATGTTGGGGCCGAGCGATCCAAGATTGTTTTCTTGGAATAGCCTGGTTCCAAGATCTGGTCTTGGCAACCTGGTCGAACGATGTTGGGGCCGAACGATCCAAGATTGTTTTCTTGGAATCGCCTAGTTTCAAGATCTGGTCTTGGCAACCTGGTCGAGTGATGCCGAAGCCGAGCGATCCAAGATTATTTTCTTACCATCGCCTGGTTCCAAAATCTGGTCTTGGCAACCTGGCCGAGCGATGTCGAAGCCGAGCAATCCCAGATTATTTTCTTGGCATCGCTTGGTTCCAAGATCTGGTCTTGGCAACCTGGCCGAGCGATATTGATGACAAACAGTTGGTAGAATGTTCTCCCTTTAGCCCAATTTAATGAGACCTTTTCTGCCAAGAAGTTTGAAACCCTTTATTAATGATGATGAGGGCGTGGGCCGTTAAAAAACCTGACTGGCAAGGCCAGGAAAAAGGTACCCACTGGCTACATGCAGAAAAGCGTAAGCAGTAATAAAGTACAACGTAGAAATAACTAAAGTAAAGCTTATCTATTGGTAAAATATCTTCAAGTTTTGAGAACTCCAGGGTCTCGGTAGAATCTTGCCATTAGTGTCCTGCAGGATGTAAGAGCCGTGTCCAGCTTGTTTGACCACTTGACAGGGTCCTTCCCATGCCTGACCGAGCTTTCCAGGATGTTTCCCAGCCGCCTCGGCCTTTCTTAGAACATATCCGCCGATCTTTATGTCGTTCGGCCTTACCCTTTTGTTATAAAACCTTGTTGCTTTTTGTCTGATGGCTTCTAAGCGAGCGGCTGCCCTATCTCTGTCTTCACTGAGAAGTACAAGTTTTGCTTTGCGAGCTTCATTATTCCGCTCTTTTTCGTAACTCGAAACTCTCTGGTTGTGCAGTACCACTTCTACTGGGACTAATGCTTCTGCCCCAAAGGTTATTCTGAACGGTGTTTCTCCTGTGGCTCCATTTGGGGTAGTTCTGTATGCCCACAACACTTCATCTAATTCATCTACCCAGGTCTTACGTCCCTCTAAGCACTTCTTAAGGGCACTCATTATCTTCTTGTTGGTGTTTTTCGCAAGACCGTTGCTTTGAGGATGAACCACCGAAGTCAACTGGAGCCTTATCTTTAGTCGGTGACAGAAATCTTTGAACTTGTCATTGTCAAACTGTCGACTATTGTCTGTAACCAAAATCATAGGCATCCCAAAACGACTCATTATGTTCCTGCTTACGAAGTTTTCAACCTTCTGTTCAGTAATGGTGGCGATCGCTTCCGCTTCTACCTAATTGGTGAAGTATTCGACTGCTACTATCAAAAACTTCTTCTGCCCAGGACCGAGAGGAAAAGGGCCTAGTATGTCTATTCCCCATTGAGCAAAGGGGATAGGATGGCTCACAATTTTCAACCGCTCGGTCGGCTGGTGAGACAAGTTGTTGTTCCTCTGGCAAGCCTCACATCGGTTAACTCTCTCTTGACAATCTTTCTTCATTGTCGGCCAATAATACCCCTGTTTGATTAATCTGTGAGCCAACATTCTGCCTCCTAAGTGATTCCCGCACATTCCTTCATGGACTTCAGCCATTGCTCGTTCTGCCTCTTCTTCGCTCAGGCAACGTAATAGCTGCCAGTCATAAGATCGCTTGTACAGGGTGTCATTAACAATCACATATTTGGCCGCTTTTACCCTTAGTTTCTTGGCCTCCAAGGTTTCTTCCGGCTGTATTCCCTTAAGGAGGTACTGTCTGATCGGTTCCATCCAACTTGATCGTTCGACATCTGTTTCAAGGACTTCACTGGCTTTCTAAATGCTAGGCTGGTCTAGCCGCTCGACTAAAATATTATTCTTTGCATTTTGATCGGAAGCCTTTCTATCCTGCTGACCGAGTATTCTTTAAAGTTACTCAACTCTTGCTTTGCCAATTCCAAATACTTGATCATGTTGTTCCCTTTGGCTTCATATTGCCCAGTAACTTGACCGACCACTATTTGGCTATCGCTATACACCTTCAGATGTTTCACCCCCATCTCTCTTACTAACTGAAGACCGGCTATTAACGCTTCGTATTCTGCCTTATTATTGGATGCTTTAAATTCTAATTGGAGAGCATACTCCACCTTTTCTTCCTGGTGTGGGCTGATCAAGACCACTCCTGCGCCGCATCCCTCAGCGTTAGACGACCCATCAACAAATAAACTCCATGTAGGGTGTTGCTCAACCTGTGAGGCAGGTTGACTCATTTCTGCAATGAAATCAGCCAATACTTGGGCCTTGATCGTTGTCCATGGTTTGTAGTGTATATCAAACTCTCCCAGCTCTACCGCCCATTTTACTAGCCGCCCAGAGGTTTTGGGCTTTTGAAGGCACTGCTTGAGGGGTTGATCGGTCTATACCTCGATTGTGTGACTCTGGAAGTAGGGCCTGAGTTTCCGTGCTGCAGTTATCAATGATAGGCCAGCTTCTCAATGGGTGCATATCGTGTTTCTGGTCCGCTCAATACCTTACTGACATAGTAGACTGGGAATTGTTCATTACCGTCCGACCGAACAAGAACTGCGCTAATCGTCCCCTCTGTGACTGCCAGATAAATAATCAGATTCTCCCCCTCAACGGGGCTCTGCAAAATGGGTGGACTAGTCAGATATTGCTTTAAGTGCTGAAATGCTTTCTGCAAAATGGGTGGACTAGTCAGATATTGCTTCAAGTTTTGAAATGCTTTCTCGCACTCATCCGGCTATTGGAACTGGGTTACATCTGCCTTCTTTAGAATTTTGAAGAATGGGAGGCACTTGTCCTCCGTCCTAGAGACGAATCTGCTCAGAGAAACTATCTGTCCTGTCAATATTTGAACATCTTTTAAACATCGCGGTGAAGGCATCTGGGCGATAGCTTCAATCTTTTCTGGGTTTGCTTCAATCCCCCGCTGAGTAATCATGAATCCCAGGAATTTTCCAGACGCCACACCAAAGACGCACTTTTCAGGGTTCAGCTTCATTTGAAATTTATTAAGGGTCAAGAAGATTTCTTTGAGATTTTCCACATGTTCAGCGGCCGTCTTGCTCTTGACTACCATATCATCCACGTAAGCCTCGACTGTTCGACTGATCTGTTTCTTAAAAACCTCCATGATGAGTCGCTGATACGTGACCCCTGCATTCTTCAAACCGAACGGCATTACCTGGTAGCAATACGTGCCCTGGTCGGTTATAAAAGTCGTCTTCTCTTCATCTTCAAGACTCATTTGAATCTGATGGTAACCTGAGAAAGCGTTGAAGAAGCTGAGAAGCTCATGTCCTGATGTAGAGTCTACCAGCTGATCGATTTTGGGCAGGGGAAACTATCCTTTGGGCATGCTTTGTTCAAGTCAGTGAAATTGATGCACATCCTCCACTTTTCGTTTTTCTTCTTCACTAGTACCACGTTCGCCAACCATTCAGGGTACTTGACTTCCCGAATGAACCCAGCATCAAGCAGTTTTTCTATCTCTTTCTCGATCACCTCCTCCCTCTCTTTGATTAGCCATTGCTTCTTCTGTCTTACTGGCTTGCAGTCTTTTCGAATACCGAGAGAATGTGATGTTACCGATCGAAAAATTCCAGGCATATCGCTCGGTACCCAAGCAAAGATCGATCTGTTCTCTACTAAGCAGTCTGTGATTTCTTTGACCAGGCCTTCTTCAAGTTTGAAACCAAGATTTGTGAATTTGGATCGGTCTGCTTCGTCCAATATGACTTGCTGTGTTTCTTCTACAGGGTTCATCCTCTCAGTTTCTTCATCAGCTCTCACATCAAGAGAACTTGTCAAGACTACCACTCCATCAAGTGTCCCTGTTTCCGCCAAGTAGCATTCCCTAGCGATTCTCTGCTGACCCCTGACGATACCGATTCCATGGGGTGTTGGGAACTTCATTACTTGATAGTAGGTTGAGATGACTGCTCTGAGGGCATTTTAGGTGGTTCTTCCAATTATTGCGTTATACGCCCGTATAAATTTCACAACTAAGAATTCAACATTCCTCTCTATCTGACATAGTTTTTGTCCGAATTTTACGTCCAGGAATACTCGGGCAAATAGGTAGGCTGATGCTCCTGTTACCCCTTTGATGGGCCCCTCTATTGGCAGTAGTCGCTCTTTCGGTATCTCCATTTGCTTAAATGCGTCATAATATAGTAGGTCGATCGAGCTACCTGTATTAATCATTATCCTTTTCACCTCGTTACCATCCATATTCAGGTTGACCACTAGTGCATCATCATGAGGACAGCTAACACCATCCAGATCAGATTCGTCGAACGAGATCACCTCATCGTCTTGCTTCTTTTTCTTCACTGACAAGTCCTGCTTGGCATACCTCTTTCTTCCTCTGACAGTGGACCCTCCTGCTGCACTACCCCCGAAAATCATGTTGATGACCCTAACTAGTCGGTCATCCTACTGTCTGGCATTTCTATTACCTCTTGCCCTGGACTGTCCCCTCGTATAGTTTCGGTCGTCCGTATTCCTGTTCTGCCACCCTCCATCGTTCGTGTTATTTTGCCTCCAAGGCTTTCGCCAGTTGTCAGACCGACCGCTCCTACCCTCATTATCTCAATCGACATTTTTTCCGTACTTCAAAAATCTATCCAGCCTTCCCCTTTGGATAAGGAGTTCGATTTCTTTCTTTAAGTCCCAGCAATCCTCCATGTCATGACCGACATCTCTATGGAAACGACAATATAAAGAAGAATCCCTTTTTTTAGGGGAGTTTTCAATTTATTGGGTTCTCGAAGGGATTCCCCTTCCGCTCTCATGACCTCCAGTACTTCCGCATACCGCCTGTTGAGCGGAGTGAAGGATTCTCGCTGTTGGTCCTTTCGATCGGTCGGCTTCCTCCAGTTAGACTGATCTTTCTGTCGCTTGTGCGAATCATCTGTTCTGCCACTTGGCCAGCGATCATCTGCTCTGCGTTTTGTGTTTTTCAACACTTCCTCTAGCTGGATATACTTATCCGCCCAATTTCTTATCTCTTGAATGGATTTGGGCTGATCGAGGGCCAATGATTTCTTAAACTCTTCATCCCTCGTGTTGCTCATAAGGGTGGCCAACATGGACGAGTAGGTGAGGTCAGGGACTTCAACAACTTCATTGTTGAACCGAGTGATGAACTCTCGTAAACTTTCGTTCCTTCCTTGGGTCAATTGCATCACTTCCAAGGTAGTCTTTTGCAGCCGTTTACTTGTAGCAAACTAGTTGAGGAACATCAGCTTGAAATCTTCAAAGCTGGTTATGCAATATGGGGGTAAGCTGTTGAACCATCTTCGGGCTCCTTCTTGGAAGGCTGTACAGAAGGCCTTACATTGAATGGCATCAGGAACATAATGCAATCTCATCATCGATTGAAAGTGCTGCAGATAATCGAGGGGGTCGGTCTTTCCAGTATATTTTTCAGGTGTTGGTATGTTAGTACCGACCGCTGGGAAGCTATCCAAGATCTCCGGGATGAAAGGAGAGTTGTAATGTATTGATGGTTGATCCAGAAGGGAATTCATGACCATATTGATTCGATCGTCCACGATTTTTTTTAGGGCTTCAGCAGAGTGGCGATCGGCCATCACACCAATCTGCCGAGCGAGGGTTTGCTGCTGTTTCGATTGAGACTGTAAGATTTGGCGAATCAATAGGTCGGCCGCTTCCTCTATTTGTCTTTGGGTTAGGGAGATTTGTTGTGGTGCAAGGGGATTTACGTTTAGGAGGTGCTGAATATGAGGGTGCGAATTGGTTCCGGCGTTGTCCTCCAGGACTACGCTCTGTTCTTCTTGATCTCGATTTTGAGGTTGGGGTTGATCATCCGGGTGTGAAGATTGTGTGTGGTTATTCAGCGGTATCTCATCTGCGCTAGGGTTTTGGGTGATAGGTGGAGGATGTATCTGGGGATCATGGTGCGTCAACGGAAGGGCGGTGGGTAATCGCAAGCCCATTCGTTGCAATGCAAGTGCCGCGATGGTGGCTACATCAGGGTTGGCTGCTGCTGCCTGACTGATCTGAGTGCTTCTGGATGTGGTACCCTGACGCCCGGCCCCACGGTGGGCGCCAACTGGCTCAGTTTGATTTTGATGGGGCTGGACGCCGTTGTTCGGATCCATGAGTCTGAGTGGCTTTAGCTAGAGAATACCTGCAAAACAATAGAAGGCACAACGGGGGTTGATTGCCGGTAGGCCCCTCCGACGCTCAAGTTAGTTTTTTGGTAAGGGTTCTGGTGGCTGTGAATAGAGAAAAGTAGGGTTCTAATGTCGTACCTGTCTCATGGTGAGGTAATGCCTTATATAAGAAATACCTGCTAGGTTTAGGTCATTGTCCATGAATGGGCCGATCGGCCTACGTGCCGTTCTATGCCTGGGCCTAGGCCTAGCACGACCGACCCAACCAAAATTATATAAAAAAGCATGCACAAAAAGATTAGTCAAATCTACTTTAATATTCCTAAATATGTAGGTGGTCATGATGTGTTGCTAGTGACCAATCTTGTTCTATGATTATAAATTGTTTATTTAGAGAATTAAAGATAAATTAAGAATTCTAATTATGAATTAAAATTATAATTTATAATCATTGTTAACATATTTGGAACCTATTAGGTCTCACATAAAGAACGGGTTAAAAAATGTAAAGATATTTTAATCAAGTTTGACTTGATTGTAAATTTTGATAAAATTTATAATTAAATATGAGATATTTAATAAATAAGAATCAATATGAGATATTAAATCTTATTTGGGAATAATTGGTATTTAATTAGAATTATTTTAATTCCAATTAAAATTAGAATTTAATTTAAGTTAAATTACTAAAATCTTTATAACTTATTATAATAGGCTTAAGCTCTAATAAAACTAGCACTTCTTGCTTAACTCTCTCTATAAGAGTTATAGAGTTCTCTCAACCTATTCTGTGGCTACCATTAAAAGTCAGACACTTGTGTGACTATGGTGGTTGAGATGGTTTTATTCCGAAAACAGTTCGAGGGATATGACAAGAATATGATCAAGCTTTAGAGTAAGATACGAAATAAGATTCTTGCTTTATTATAATTTAAGTGTTAATCACTTTATAGAATTAAAGAAATCTTGGTTTTTGAAAAAGTTTCATAATTATTCCGCTACAGTTGAGATCAGATCCTGTCCCGATTTCTCAACATAGAGCATATAAAAACTTCATGATTTTTACCATTTTCAAGTATCCCTTTATATAGATGCTTTATAGAAGAACTAGATAGAGTTTTAATACAACTCTACCATGAGATTCATATATATTCAAAAAAAATTATGATAAAACCATATGCAATAAGGATAACTTCATTTTTTTTTCTATAAGAGATAATAATCCTTAAGGATGAAACAAGAATCTCCCTACGTAACTTATTAGAAGTCTACGTGCCTACATGTACAAATAAATTATCTTTTATATTCCCATAGATAGACTTGTTAATCTTATTTAACATGACCATATCAATTTCCATGTATGTATATATGTTTTTAGAATTAATTATTATTGGCTTGATATGTTGTTAAATTGACTTTTTCTAATATTGGCTTGATATGTTGTTAAATTGACTTTTTCTAATATATAAATGATTTATGGAAGAATTGGAGCTTTGATATAACTCTACCATGAGTATCCAGAGTTGAGAATCTCCCTATGATTATCTTTATCTTTATCATTATCTTTATCTTTATCTATAAGACATAATGATAGTTACGGTTGAGTTGAGAATCTCCCTATGTACATCACTATAGATCTGAATCAAATACACATCCTCACATATTCCAGAGTTGGGCACCTTCTCACCATTTTCCACTGGTAATTGGACATTGAGTTTATGAATTATAGTGATGTTGAGTTCCTTGGCAACTATACATTAATAAAGTTGTGGGTGCTAACTGAATCCACCAATACCCACATTGCCCTCCCTTCCACTAACACATTCAGCTACATCGTTTGGCAATTCCTGATCCCTATGAAGACGTTTAGTGATATTTCTTGATCTCTGGCCTTTCTTATTTCTTCCTCTTCATTCGAATCATCCACCTTCAACCAAAAAAGTCTCTTGCACTTGTGCTACCTTGAAAAAGGCTCATCACAGTTGAAGCAAAGTCCCTTTGCTCTTCATTCTGCCATCTCTACTATTGAATTTTGAATTTCCTTCCTATTGCTTAATTGATTAATTGTCTTTGTGTAATGGTTCAATTTTTTTATTTTAGAATTGGACCATTAATTAGAAATTGGAGGGAAAGAATTTGAGTTTGGGAATTAAAATAAAGAGTTAGGGTAAATTAGAATTAAGTGAGAATTAAGTTAGATTAAGTGGGATTAATTAGTTAAATGGAGGCAGAAGAATAAGGAGGGGCAAAATGGGAAAGGGATTTTAAGTGAGGGGTATTATGGGAAGAATAAGAGGAATAAGAGGGGGAAAATTTAAAAGAAGAAGAAGGAGGTGTCGTGGAGAGCAAGAGAGGAGAGAAAGAGTCGTGGGAGAAGAAGAAGAGAAGGAGAGAAAGAAGAGAAAGAGAGGAGAAAATCCAAGGATAAAGGGAAGGAAATTTCGTGAAAAAGGAAGAATCAAGGCTTTTAAGGTAAGTTTTTCACCTTTCCATCTTGTTTTGTTGAGAAAATGGGTTGTTGTGTTGTTGGAGAGAAATTCTAGAGAGAGAAAGGGGTTGCGTTGAGATTTGCTTAGAAGAAGAAGATGATGATGGAAGCTATAGGATTTTTGAGGTTTCTAAGCTAGGTTGGAAGTTTTCTAACCTAATTGAAGCATGGGTAGGTTAGAATAAGGTTTGATTAGGGTTTTGATAATTGTGAGAAAATTTGGGGATTTTTCCATTAATTTGGAATTAATAAAATTTTGTTTGTGTTTAGGCAATCAAGAGCCTATCCAAGGGCAAGGAGAAGGAAGCCATTGATTGTGGAATTTTCAAGCGATAAGGTGGGTAAACTATTTATAGTTTTTGTGCGAAATGGGCAAAAATTCTCGTATGTGTGTTATATGTGACTTGTTGAACATTTACTATGTTGACATGATGAGTAAACACTAAGAATGTGATTATGCCATGTTATGCATGAATGAATGCTTGACATTTTGATATGATTGTATGCCATTGAGTTGAAATCAT
>JAOSBM010000001.1:6005539-6016986 GCA_027568955.1 Erythroxylum tenue
ATTTTAATTAATCATGTAATTAATTATATTTTAATTAACTAATTAGATTTTAATTATACTTTAATTAATTATATTATATTTTAATTAATTAATTAGATTCTATATTGCTTAATTATTTAATTTAATTATTTAATTATATTTTGTAATTATTTTAATTAATTAGCTTTTATAAGTTATTAATTAATTAATTAAGATGGAGTAATACATAAAGTAATCAATCTCATTCCTCCCAATTATGAGGGGAATGAAGTATTACCTCAAAATGGGTAATCAAATTCATACCCCTCTAATTATACTTTTCTACTAAACGTCCATCTTCATTCCATTCTCATTCTTTATTTCTTATACCTATGAAACAAGCACCTCCTAAGATTAGGGAGGGATCAAAACTCCAATGTAAACGTGGTATATTTAACATTTTACTTTTTCAATATTAAAATGGCAGCATTTTAGTATCCACAAAGAAAACTCTGGTTGACACCTTACGGTATAGTAAAAGAAAGAGGAAACTCTCAGCTTAACCTACAAGTCACCGAGTCAAAAACCATACGTAAAGGCCGCGTACACCATTAGCATCCACGGGATCAAAATCCAGCGGTCAGCATTACATCAACATCGCACCAGATTTATCTGCGAAGAAAGAGCAAGAAAAAAACACAAATAAAACCAACTTGATCAAAAAAAGCGGAAGAACCTTCAGAAACTGACACGTGTCAGTCGCCCCACTCACATCTCCCGCGCTTCGCTCTCCTAAAAGTGGCAACAAATTCACCGTTACCCCTTCACTTACTCGCTCTCTCTTTCTCTCTATAGCTCTTTTTATTTTCTTTTTTAATCTCTCTCTCGTTGAAGCGCCTCTCTCTCTTGGTGGATCGAAATTCCCAAAATCAGGAGATATAAAAAAAAACAATTTTTTTTGTCAAAATCCCCCAAAAAGTCCTATTCTCTCTTTTCTTTTTCCTTTCAACTCTCTCCCTCTCTCTCCTTTGTTTCGGTTATATAGTTTCAGGTCTTCGGATTTGCTCCTTATCTTAGTACTTTGTTTCTACTTCTGTTAATCGAGGGTTTTCGACGCCGAGAGACTTTGTGGCGATTTCAGTCGATTGAATCTTGGGTCAAGAATTAGGGTCTCAATTGGGGTTTGTTACCGTTTCTTCAATTCGATTCTATTTGTTGCTAATTCAGGTTCCTTCCCCCCTTTTTTTTTTCTTTTAATTGTTCTCTGACTCTATCTCTTGGATTGTTCTCTATTCTTCAATTCATGTAGTTGAAAACCCTACTTCTTAAAAAAAAAGGGAAAAAACACAAGTGATTAGTTGATTCTTTTATTTTCTATTGGTAATCTAGTACCCACTACGTCGTTTATATTTTGTAATAGCTAATTTAGGGTTCTTGGAGCAAGAAACTCTATGAAATTTTTGGTTGCGTTGTTTTAGTTTGCTATCCGAAATTGAGGGTTTCCTTGTCAGATCTCTCTCGTCGCCCCTTTCCTCTTTTCTCTTTCTTTTCCACCTTTCTTATCCCTTTTTGGGTATTTTTTTCTTTTTTAGGGTTAAATCTCCGATCTTGGCCTTTTTTCTCTCTCTCATTTTGGCTTTTGCATATTGTATTGTTTTGTGTAAAGAAGATATTGGGTTCTGGAGTTTAGATATAATGGCCTTGAATTTTTCGCATCGACCTGTATTTGCACCGCATCTGTCAGAAGATAATCTGGTTGGGTATCTTGTTGAGGGTATACCAGAAAGGGTTGACGATTGTTTCGACTATGGTAGAGAGAGGAGCGAAAGGTGTGGCTCGCAGGACTCGGTGCATAAGGATATTATTGATCTTTTGCCAACGGATCCGTTTGATATGGATATCACTTCCACATTTACTGCAATTACTGGTTGGCTTGAGGATTTTGAGGTGGATTACAGTGGTTACGGAAGGGATCAAGTCGCCACAAATGATGGGAATTGCCAGTTCTTTGCCGGGTTGAATTTCTTTTGGAATAATGCAGTGAGGTTCAAAGCATTCCCTGGGCACATCGGATTTGATCATAAACAAACTCTTGTGGGCGGATTTACTGGTGACTGTGGAGAAGAGAATGGAGGAGGTGCATCTGGCAATTCTGGTCTTAGATGTCCATGTGATATGGATATGGATATGGATATGGAAGATGTTTTGAGTTTGGGGACTGAAATCATGGACAACAAAAATTTTGATCTTTTGAATGTGAGAAGTGAAGGGTTTCATGAGGTTTCTGGCTTCTGTTCTGATGTAGATGGAGAAGCTCCTCATACAGCGTTTGGCTTTGCCCTGGGTTTTCTGGGTGTGCGGGATCTTCTGGTTGTTGAAGCAGTTTGCAAATCACTACGTACTACCGTTCGAAGTGATTCACTTTTATGGAGAAGTATTCACATTGACCAACCATTGAATGAGAAGATTACTGATGAAGTTCTTTTGCAACTAACGAATAGGGCTCAGGGTAACCTCCAGTGCCTGAGCCTGGTTGAGTGTCCTAGGATCACCGACGATGGATTGAAGCGTGTCCTTGAAGGTAACCCTAGACTAACCAAGGTGAGTTTTCCTTGACCTTCATCATTTTAGTTCCTAAAGTCTTATTTGTAGCTGTTGAATCTTTGAAAATCAGGTTGCTTGCTTTGCAATGCTTGATTCTCCAGATGATGTTGGATCATTGTGCTTTAGAAGTTAACATGTCTTCTAGCAAGCCTTATTTTTCTGGTGCATGTGCATTTTCGGTCTTCTTTTGTCAGTGATTCCCATTTTTTATGTTGCCGCTATACTATTATCAACATTGTTTTTCTTAAGCCTAGTGTGAATGAACATTTTGTCTCGTAGGTTCATATAGTATTAACTGCTTCAGGAATAAGATGTCCAGAAAGTGGACAGTTTCTTAGCATGTTTTATGGATGTTAGGCACTTACCATGTTTGTGGTTTGTTTGTTTGTTTGTTCCAAAACACTAGTCTAAAATCAAGAGAGCAGTTAAAAGGGGAACAAACTTACTGATGTATGTGATTTTCTTTTCTTTTAAGCATCTTCCTGTTGGTTAGTGGGCAAAGATTGGAACTAGAAACAGAAGAGGGGCATGATCTACGGGCTGAACCGGCATAGCCCTGTTTTCCTTTAATGATAAATACAATCGTTGTGCTAGGGCCCTGCCAACCATTAGTGACATTGCGTTGGGTAGAATTCTGGGTTAATTAGTTTTCATATATCCCTTTTTTTAAAAAAAATTGAAAATTCTGCATTGCTGTATGTTTGTTTTCACAAGATACAACCTTTCTTCCTTTTTGCAGCTGAGTGTACCTGGATGTACAAGACTCAGCATTGAGGGGATTGTGAGCAGCTTGAAGGCATTTAAGATTGTGGCTATACAGGGTATAAAGCATTTAAGGATTGGGGGACTATATGGTGTAACTCAGAAACATTTTGAAGAGTTAAAGTGTTTGCTGGGGATAGATAACCAGGTACCCCAGATTGCACGTAAGCCACTTTTTTATCACAGAGGTAACTTTTATCTGTCTTGTGAGGATGATCGTCCGATAGATATTGAAATGTGCCCGAGATGCCAAAACCTGAGGCTAGTCTATGATTGCCCTGCTAATACATGTCAGGGAAAAGAACATCCAAGTCAGGTGTGCAGGGCTTGCACTCTTTGTATAGCAAGGTGTGTTCAGTGTGGCCGTTGTATCAATGACAGTGAATATGAGGAAACATTCTGTTTGGAGTTGCTTTGTTCTGATTGTTGGAAGCACCTTCTAAAATGCCAAGAGAAGCAGGATAGGAAGATTGAAGCACCCAAATTCTCCACTCTTCATGAGTCTAGCTGCAACATCCATATTCATGGCTAGAGACAGTTGTCTGCATGTCCTTTGGTTTATACCATTGTTCAGAACAGCATAACTGGTCAAATTAGAATCTAACAAGAGCATGTGGTGGGACAATCATGCCCCTTCTGTCTTTTTTTTTGCTTTCTGAGTCTGCTGTTTGTCTTGGGCGTTGCTGGATGTTAGTTGGCCTGGGTGCATAGATGGCCTGGGTGCATTTGCGATCTGCTGTGCCTGAGATCATGGTTTTGTGTAGGAAAAATAGTGAAAAAAGAGAGGAAGAGATGAGATAAACTAAAAAAAGACAAAAGGAAAATAACAGGAGGCAGATGAACAAGGGCTTGAGTTCTTTCACTACCTCTCCACAAAATTGTCACCGGAGCTTGTCTCCTGGTCTTATTTGACAGGTCAGAATAAGCGCAAAGGATGGACGCTCTGGATATTAGTTGTTTCTGGTGTCCCAAGTGGAGTGTACGTTCTTGAACATTGGGAAATGACTCTCAGGTTATATATGAGATCAGTCATTGATCTAATCAAGTGGATAATTTCTGCATCAAAGTTGGAGACTGTTTTATTCACTTTTTCACAGAAAGTACATTGTTTTGTCGTGAACTCACTCCCCTAACGGCATCCCATGAGAGAGATCCTGCTGTTTAACCATTATTGTTCTGCAGTGCATGTCTTGGTTGGAGCCCCTGTGTTTTCTTAGAGCTCTCTGATATGAGCTAAAAAAGTTTAAAATCTAAGTACTTCGAGTGCTGATGTATTCTAGTTCCTGTTATGGCCACTGTCATGTGGCTTCTAGTTTACTTATGTGGAAGGAACTGTGTTTTTCTTTTACCTACCACGATTGTTGTGTAGCATGCTTTGACAGCTCTAGTCTTCATGTTCCTTTCTTAACGGTAAGGAGCCTCGAACTCGAGCACTTGTACTTCCTACTAAATAAAAGGATGAATAAATTTAACTGATAACGTTAATTTGGCTCTGCTGCTAGATAAGTTAGTAGCTCTGTAGTATGAACTATGTAGCCAAAAATTGGTAGGATTATCCATGAGCACTTAAGAGTAGCGTGTGATTAGGCTACTGGAGAGAACGCCATGGAATTATCAATAACGACGTGTTGGAAGAAAGAAGAAACTGAAAAATGTCCTGGTTGGAGTAATGATATGCAATGGTGTTAAGGCCTCGGGTTTTGTAGTTCAGGAGTTGATATGATATAAGACACGAAAGTTAAATCCTCTGGTTTTTTGGATTGTTTTTTTAGTACTCTCTCTTGAGAAAATGTCATCTGTTCTTTTTAATGGGTTGAGAAGTAATTGAGGAGGCAAGCCTGTTGGCAGTAGAACTTGGACTAGAGCCTAAATGTTTTGTATTGAAACAAAATTGTTTTAACATGTCATGCTTCATGGTTGTTTCTTACTAAACCTTAGCGGCGGACACAACTACGACATTTGCAAGGACAGCGTGAAAAGAATGCTCTTCCCAAATGTGATCATCCTTTGAAGTTGGAACATTTCAGTCGTGAAAAATATACGTCCAAACAGGAATATAACAATGATTGATTTTCTCATACTCGTTATTAGGCTTGGTCAAAGTTAATCAGTGCATATAATTCTCTGCTTTATAAAGAAGCAATTTTACTACAGATGTCAAAACTGGCCTGGCCTGTCCGGCCTATGGTTAGACTATTATTTTAAAAATAACGTCAATTTGTCAAGATATCAAAATCATCCTGATTTACCTGTCCTGTGATTAGATTGTTGCTTCTAAAATAATATCATTTTATTTTTTTTTAAAAATATATGATAGACCGGATTGGTCCAGCCCGTTTGCAACCTGTCAGATTACAAACCGACCCATTCCTCTATAGGCTAAGCCAGAAGCAACTTGAACTTCACCCAACCTATTAGCGTCTCTAAATTTTACTTATTATTTCAAAGAATAAGATCTTCTGTTTAATTTTATGGTAGTTTATTGTGTCTAGTGAATCTCAGCCATTAATTTATGTAGGTTTCATCCGCATAAATAAATGGTTGAGATTCACTAGACACAATAAGATATCATAAAACTGGAAAAAAGATATGAACTTTTATTCCAAAACGAAGCCTCGTGTATTAGTCTTGGTATTATATTAAATCTGTGGATAAGCAATTCAGACACCGTCGTGAACATGTCTAAAGGCATATGAGAATCTGCCGTTTAAAAAATAGTTTAATTCAAGAGTACACTTCGATACAGTGCTTCAATCGTTTAACATGTTAATTTAGCCCCTCCCCTATAGACCCTTCCGTTGAAAAGACGAAGCAGCAATAAGCTTAGCACACGTAACCTATAAACTGCAGCTAGGTTCGCGGGAAATAGTATTATCATCAATGGACAGTTACGAGAAAGAGAGCACGAGGAGGGGGAAAAAGCGGTGGAAGTACCAGGAGAACCTTGCTTCGAATAGTCGTATTCTTGTGTATGTTTGTACAAAGTGTCTCCATAAATGAATACAGAATACAGCTTACGTGTATTGGAACAGAAACCTTTTTATAGCTTTTCAAACTGAAGAAAATCGGAGATGGCAACAGGGTCTATGCGTACGCTCTGTGATTCATGACTTCTGAGGTTTCTTACGAAGATCTTTCATCCATTTCAAGCTCAACAATTTCTTTCCAAGGCCGCTCTTACTTTCATCCTTTCCCTTCTTCTTGTCCTTGTCGTTTCGCTGTGGAACAGGGTCAGGTGTGTCGTAGTCCCATTGATCTGCCCACGACAAACCTGAATCCATCTTTTCTTCTGCTAGTGTCGATGCTTCTGCATATAACCTTTGAGAAAAAGGTTGGTAACTCTTTAGTTATTTTAAATGAAAAATGTTTGCTATTCTAGGTGAACATTCTCTTTTTCATCTCAACTGTCATATGCCCGAGTATAATCAATCAAACGATAAGTTTGGTACCGTGTTCGCTATTGTTAGCAGCAGTTGTTGATTATTTTAGCCAATGTTCTCCTAATTCAAGGAAATGTTTCTTTGATTGGTCATTTGAGTGCTTACAATAAGTTTTGCTATTTTGGGGTATATATATATTTAAGACCTGCATACCTGTGAAACTACCATTGTATTATAGGGACAGTTTAAGGTCGATCATGAATTTCTTTGTTGTTGATATTTTTAATGAATTCAAACAAACCACCCTGTGAATTGTGATTTATGTGGAATTAGGTCTCCTTTTGCAATCGAGATATAGGATCCACCCGCATTTGATGATATCCTAAGCTAAGGATCAACTTGGAATCGTGTAACTCTTCCAAAAGCTCATCAATTATTGGAATAGAAACTTATCCTTTATGGTTAGACATGAGAGGAATAAAGAGATTGGCTAGGTATGATAATTCCACATTCCGACATCTCTTTGAATTGTGATTTGTGTGGGTATCAGTAAGGGCATACCATTACTGGTCTAGCTCCAGGTTCCAGAAGAATTTTGAGATCATAAATATAGATAGGTGGTGGGCTTGTGGGTTCTTGAAACAAGACATCAAAATCTAATAAAGGATGTTGTAATTCTATGTCTGGATGGATTTCTACTTTTACGGTTTGAAATGTTGGAGCCCTTTCAATTTTATAATTACGCCATTTTGTTTAAAAATCATTGTCTGTACGTGATTAGAATCAGGATCAATCAAGATGTCAAGAGGTTGATTTAAGATATTTCCTTGAACCAACATTAATTATCCCTTTGTTGTAATTCCATCGACCACATGAAGAGAGAGTTCAGGTTATTGCGCCTCTTCAAGGTTTCCGTATAGGTCATTTTTATGCTCTAGTTCATTTACACCATCAATCTCTAATAAACTCTTGCACCAATGGCCTCTAGTGTAGACCTTGTCGTAACTGAATAAAGACCCTTAGTTCTGCGATCTTCTATTTCAATTGATGTTAATCGCTTGAAGGCTTTCTGGGTTATGGGAGATGTTATAGCCATCGTGGCCTTTAGAGTTGTGGCGGGTTATATATTCGGGAAGGTAATAGAAACATCGTGGCCTTTAGGTTGTGAAGCTCCACTTCCACTGTAAGATAATCATGGAGTCCACTGATGAACATTTCAACTTCTTTTTTTGAGGTAAGCAGGGACGGAGCCCACTTGCGCCGCTAGTTCCAAGAAATTTTACAAGAAAAAATATTATTTTAAATTTTTAACTCATAAAAAAATTAAAATTCATCGTGGTCCACAATCTCCCCGGACAAGATCTCGGACTCACTAACTAACTTCATATTCTTGAAGATTGCAAGCCCTGTTTGCTTGCAAGCAGATGCTGGCTTATATAAATTAGCTTCTTTTTATTTCTCGACTAATAGAGTTTCCCTTGTAGTAATCATAATTTTCCACCAAAATTCTTGTAGAATTCCATGTATTAGCTCATAATAACTATGATTCCTTTGTATATGTAATATTATGCTTCCATCCATCTATTATCTCCAATTAACCTTGCACTTGAGGCAAATAATGGACATGCATAATTGACCAAGGAAGACCAATCTCTAGCTTCGATCCCTTTATTATAGGTCCATTTGACTTCGAATATTCCTCCTCTAGGAAAACAACCAAGAAGACCATCAGGTGAACTACTAAGCCAATCAAATTGCTCTTCAAAATAAATGGTAAATCCAAATCAGCTCACCTCATGACTAATAATGGTCTAATGCCGATCTATAGTAGCTGCTTTGTAGATTATACCCTATCTCACAACCTTCTTTTAGCTGCTTCAACAACATGTAGTCCAAAGGCAAATAATTTCTCACACCAAAGCTCAAACAAACGGGCCCCCTTCCAAATACCCATAGTAGTACTGAAGGCGTTAGTAGTTAGCTTGCCCCTCCTAAGGATGAACCATTCATCTGAACATTGAGGACATAAGATTGGGTAATACAAACAAACGATAACAATAAAGATGTGGATAGTCAAAAGATAGAGCAGATTAGGTGGAAAATTTTCTACAATTTTCAACCCCATATCTTCTCTTTGGGGGAGGCCATGTTGTTATTATGTGGTAAAAATCTTGTAAGTTTAGTGATGCAACTGTTGATCATTGCCAAGAAATTAGGACGGTCAAAGGCAACTTTATATGGATGCACAATCTTACAGAAGGTAGAGACTACTTGAAATGATAGTTCCAGGCCAAAATACATAACCATCTTTTTAGATGTTTAAGCTTGATTACTTTTAAGAATATGAAGTTCATTTTACGAATGACATTATTCTATTTTAAGCCTTCCAAAAGGACATAAAGAATGGCTGTCATTTCAATAAAATAACATAAAAATTTCTATTGGTCAAATTATAATTAGAATTAAATTCGGTAAATAACTTATATTTAATTTATTTTCATTTTATTAATTTAATATATTTATATTTATTTTATTTATCGTCGCTTATTACTAATAATTATTTAAAAATTATATCAAATTAGTAAGTATAGCATTATGTAGACATAAATTTTAATTTTATAATATTAAATAACATTTTTATACATTTTATAATTTTGTCATAAATATTAAAAGATATTAATTTTTATTAAAGAATTATACTCTTTAGAGAGAGTTAAAATGGTTGTATATATTTAATTTTAAAATAATTTTATATAACTTTTGCAAATTTTTGTTAGGTTGCTCCCATTTTGCTTGCTATAACTGTGAGAATCACTTTTGCTTTCCTTTTTTCTAGTTACTAAGATGTTCCAGTTTGCCAAGTTAACCATATACATATTAATAAGTGGTTAATTATATAGCTTCAAACTTCTTATCAACTTATTCCCATCTCCTAAAAAAATATTTAAAAATTGAATCAATATGATTTACATTTTGAAAATATGAATTTAATAAAATATAAAACTACTAATAATTATCTAATAATAAACATATAGAAAATATTATGACAATATTCTAAACTTTCCATTTTTTACATCAAAATATAAATTTTTTTCGTACTTTCTAGTTGTAAATATATTAATGATATTTATAATCATATGGAAAGAAATTCAATAATTAATAAAAAATTACATGCATAATTATTTATAATTTATAACTTCAAGAAACATTTAAGAATTTTTAAAAATTTTGCATTACAAACTTAAAGGACCTACTTTAAAAAGTCTATGGGGCTTCCTATAACGCATGAATTTAAAGAATAATATTACAATATTGAAAATATGTTAAATACATTTTTTTTTGAAAGATGAACGAAAGATTTTATTAACATTAGCAAAGCTATTACACCATTACAATGAAAGTCATGTTAAAGCTTGCTCATGATTAGTGCAGCATTTCCTAAGAGTAAAGTATCAAGTTCTCAAAGATTTCATCTGAGCTTCATGTCTGGAGTGAGTTTGTTTTGTGCATTCCTTGTTAAAATGATCTCTCTAATCCAATTTAGAGTGTTTTTAGCTAATTGATTCTTTCTAATGGCTTCCCCTTTGCATAGACTGTTATTTGTTTCTCTTTAAATTGAGTAAATTGTTGAAATGAAAGCAATTTTGAAAAGCTCTTCATTTTGTTTGAGATCCTTAGCCTTCTTAATCACCCAAACCAAGACTCTATTTCATTTGTTTAATTGACAATGCTCTAATAGCAGGTGCAACACCCTGCTCCAAACAACCTAGGAGTACTTGCATAAAGACAAAAGAGATGATTTCTATCTTCCTTCACTTCTTTACTGGGTCGTATGTACCAAACCATCTATCCTTGTTCTGATCATGTTCTTAATAGCTAGTTAGCTGATTAAGGAAGCTTTGGAGTTCAAGGTATATTTCCAAAGTAATTCATACTAAGGTATATTCTCCAAATTTGTATGTAGATTTTGTAGCAAGAGTTGTTGGGTCCCATTTTCGGAACCCAACTCATCCGAAACGAATCATACCTTTTCTTGCTCTGATACACTCATGTTGGGCACCGTTTTCGGAACCCAACTCCGGATCAGAATACCTTAACTATCATCAATACATAACCTATCTCTAATACCACTCATGTTGGATCCTGCTTGGCTTCGGAATCCAACTCTTGTTCTAAATCAATGCAAACATACATGCATAACTGAACTACTTAAATTTATCATTTCATTTCTTTAAGCAACAACGTTGAAATACTTTGCTTACATATCAAAGCCACACCATTGGCTTATTACAAAAAAAATACAAAATAGCAAATGAAACAACTCCTTTAGGCTCTTGAATACTTGATCTTCTAGCTATAACCTGAGGATGAGACAGAGAGGTGGTGAGCTTAACAGCTCGTGGGAACAGTTTATAACAAAAGAATAAGCAAAAATCTTGAAAACATTTTTCTTGTCTTAGTAAACTTTCTTTGAATCATAAAATACTTACCTTTCAAAATTCTTGCTGTGCAAACAAAATTCACAACTTACCAAACATGAATGCATCAACTTAACAATTCACAGATGCAATGCACAAACAAATGGCTCGAGAGTTCCGTGGAACAGAACGGATAAACTGAAGTTTAAACCGTGAACGAAACGTTCCTCTGTTGCCCAAACAAAAGAACATAATCATGCTCAAATCAATTTATCGAATGCTCATACTTTCTCTTAATCACTTGTACAAAATGCCATGACATTTT
>JAOSBM010000001.1:6018904-6032720 GCA_027568955.1 Erythroxylum tenue
TCACTTAACCATACGACACTTCACTTGCTTCTTCCTCTCTTCTTGTTTTAATAGCAATTAAAAAGACTACCAAGCCCCTCCTTAAAAGCCTTAAGCCTTAAAAACATAAGCTCACTTCCTAATTTGCCCTCACTTCATCTTATTATTTTAATCTTAACAATTCATCAAAACCCTAATTTAATCTAATCCCTCCATTTAATTTCTTAACCTAAATAATTAAAAAAATCCTCAATTCATTCTAACTAAAAGAAAAAAAGGGAAAAAAAGAAAAAAATATCAAACTAAACCTCAAAATAAATTAAACAAGCTTATTACTATGAAAAAGGAATCGGGGCCTAACACATTTGATCCACAAAGATCCTTTCTCAATATGTTGCCTCCAAATCCTTTTAATCAAAAGAAAATTTTTGCATAAGAGAAATAGGAATAATTCCCAAACCCCCTTCTTATTTGGGGTAGATATCTCCTTCCATTTGACCTTAACCCCTTTGAATTTTCTGTCTTACTAGACCATAGAAAGGCTTTGACACTCCTTTCAATCTTTTTGATGACTCTTTTGGGAAATATTATGTGAGCACTCTAATTTACATATAACCTATTGAGAAAAAAAATTGATAAGAGTTTGTCAAGCTGTAAAAGATAAAAATATATTTTTCAAGCATTGATTCTAGCCTTATATGATTCAATTAGTGGAATGCAATCAATGAATTTTGATTTAACAATGGTGATAAGGATGCCAAGATATCTAAAAGGAGGTGTTTGAATTCTGCAACCTAAACTCCTGCTTAATTCTGATTGATTCCTCACATTAGAAGAAATGAACATATTACTCTCGTTGTCATTGACTTTTTAGTCTAGAACATGCTGTAAATTTGCTCTAATATACCCAGGATTATTCCAGTGGATTGAATGTCAGCACCACTTAACAACATTAAATCATCAGTAAAAATTAGGTGAGTGATCCTCAACTCTCTACGTTTATGATGGTACCAAAATTTTCCATTGCAAGAAATGAGCTTATTAAGAATCTTGGATAGGCTTCCATAACTAGTGTGAAAAGGTAAAGGAAAAGAGGATCCCCTTTCCTTATTCTCCTAGTATTCTTAAAGAATTGAGTAGGTGCTGCATTTATTAGAATATATAGGAAGTTGTTGTAATGCATCCCATTGTCCACTTGATAAACTATTGTGGGAATCTAAGACCTAGTAAGCAAGATTGTATAACTTCCCATCTAATAGTATCAAAAGCTTTAAAGAAGTCAACTTTAAATATACAGCTTCTGATAACTCTTCTAAAATTATAGTTTTTCATTAAATATTGTATGAGCAAAATGTTGTCTCCCATTGATCTCCTAGCTATTGAGTTGGATTTATCACATCTTTTAAAGTCATCTTCAATTTGTTAGCTAAAAGCTTAGCAATTACCTTGCATACTATATTGCAACGTGAAATAGGTTTGCAGTCCATCATGGATGAGGGATTTTGCTTCTTAGGAATAAGACATATATAGGTATTATTTATTTATTTCAGTATATTTGAATAAGCAAATAGTTCCTAAACAGCGTTAATGAAAAGATTACTTGTGATATCCTAAATCTTGAGTCACTCGAATGAGTGTTTTTTGATTCCCTCATAATTATCATCATAGATTGTGGCCAAAGTTTTATTGATCAATGAAGAATTGGGAAGCCTCGTCCATCCATTTGAATTAATTTTTTTATAATGTTGCTATCAATGGGACTACAATGATGCTGTAATCTTTGATAAAATTTCTATAATAACCTATGAAACCTAGAAATTCACAGAGTCCTTTCAAAGTGTTTGGTTTTGGCCAATATATCATAGCTATAATTTTTCTCTAGTTAATGGCAATACTTTCCTCTATTATCACATGGCCCAAATACACCATTTGGGTTCAACCATAGAAACATTTCAATTTTTCTAGAAAGAGTGGATGAGTGCCAAGAATGTTGAATATCATTTATAGGTGCTGCAGACCATATGTCCAGTTCTTATTATACATAATAGTGTCATAAAAATATAAGAATCAAATTTCCATAAGTGTTGTTGAAATTCTTTGTTCATCAACTCTTGGAATATGCTTGGGGCATTGGTTAGCTCAAATGGCATAACTAAAATCTTGAAATGCCTATGTTGTATTCAACATGTCATTATCTTTATTTCAAAAGGATCCACCTAAATTCAATGATATCCTAATCAAAGGTTCAACTTGGTGAAGAACTTGGAACTGTGTAACTCTTCCAAAAACTCATCAAACTTCTTCTTTATAGTTTTAGCATTTAAAGCCCCATAATCCATATAAAATTTCCAAGAATTATCAACTTTGGAAACTAGTAGAACAAGAAAGGGATAAAGAGATTGGCTAGGTATGATAATTCCACGTTCCAACATCTCTTGGCATTGCTTTTCTATCTCTTCTTTGTGTGTGGGTGGGTATCAGTAAGGGCATACCATTATAGGTCTAGCTCCAAGTTTTAAAAGAATTTTAAGATCATAAATGCATACTAGTGGTAGGCTTGTGGGTTCTTGAATAAGATATCAAAATACAACAAAGGTTATTGTAATTCCTTATCCAAATGGATTTCTAACTTTGCGGTTTGAAATGTTAGAGTAGCATCATGATTTTGGAGTCCTGTTAATTATATAATTATTCTAGTTTGTTTAAAAATCATTATATATGATCCAAAATCCTATTGGATAGGTCCTAATGGTTGCAGTCAAGATACACCCAACACTACATCAAACCCTTCCTATGCAAGAATAAAGAAATCCACTGGAAATTTTTGTCCATATTCAACCAAATGATTATTTCATGGAATTGACCTAAACAAATGAGCTTACTGTCATTATCCCCCTTGGCTTGCGTTTTCTAGTTTGTTTCCCTGCAATCCCCATTCTATTTGTCCATTCGATTCTTAAAAAACTGTGGATACTATCATAATCAATCAAGATGTCAAAAGTTTATTTCATGATATTTCCTTAAATCAACATCAATTATCCCTTATTTCTCTTCGTCAAGGTTTCCATATAGGCCATTTTTGTTCTTAGTTCATTTACACCATTAATCTAGAATAAAAACATGTACTAATGGACTCTAGTGTAGACCTTATCTCAATTGAAATAAAGACCCTTAGTTCTGTGATCTCTATTTCAGTTGATGTTAATCTCTCGAAGGCTTTCTAGGTTGTGGGAGGCGTTATAGCCATCGTGCGCTTTGGAGTGGTGGTGGGTTACCTTATGGATCTAGGACGATCATAAAACCAAGGCATGCCTATAACACTTACTAGATCTCTTAGGATGTGAAGCTCCACTTCTACTTTAAGATAATCATAAAGTACAATGATGAACATTTCGACTTCCTGTTCTGAGGTAAGTGACTTAGCCCTAACCACGAGTTGCTCAAAGAAACATTGATATTCTTCTAATATTCCTATTTTCCTTAACTTGCATAATTCTCATAATTTGTTGCTTTAAAATGTACGAGAAAAAAAAGATGACATTATTTCTTGAGCTTCTCCTGCGTAATGTCATGCCAATCTCGATCTATCTTTAGGAACTAAAACTATAATTCATCATCTAAGTGGAAGAATGCAATTCCCACTTTCTCATCCTATACCATTTGTTGATGGAAAAAATATGAGTCACAATAGCTTAAACATGCCAAGGGGTCTTGTTACCCATCATAAATTGGGAAATCCATCTGTAGGAATCTTGGATAGGTTATTGTCGGGGATCTTTATCATTAAAGCATGTTCTCTTAGGATTTGGTTAACATTGCTAACTTCTATCCTTCACAATGAGCAACGGTAAGGTCGTGGGATAACTCCTCTATTCGAGCAGTAAGTTACTTTTTTTTAACTCTCTCTCTGCTTATCCTCTTAATACATCTTCAAAAAGTCTTCGAACTGTGATTATAAGCTATTGGAAAAGCCAACCTTTTTTTAGATAAAAAGCCCCCTTTTTTTTTTGAATTTTAGGGTGACAAACTAAGAAATCAACTTATAATTCCTATAATAAATGTTTCTTAAAGGATTTCCAATCTTAACAACCTATGGTGAAATTTGTTAAGGGCTCGTTTAAGAGAAGGATCTTATAAAAGAAAATGTTTAGGGAAAGATACTTCTTACTTCCATATGATTCCAACTTTACATTTGTACAGAAAGAAAAACAAAGTTACTTCCTCTCTCCTATTATTTCGTTACCATAAGTTCAATAACATGTCTACGAACCACTTTCCCATTACTACCGCATAAATTTAACTAATAAAACTACTACTAACAACATGATTTTGACCAAATCAATAACAAACATATCCCAACTAGAATCCAGACACTATTAAGTCATTATGATCAAACATGAATCACCTTACTTTTGCCATATCTTTAGTAGAATTTTTCTATCCATAGATCTGCACAATGGCTCGTAACATGAGTCTGTAATTTTGATTAATTGTTAGATAGGATTACTGGTGAATCAAATTACCATACAGATGCAAGGTTTTACTATCTATTTTTAGAATCTCAACTACTATTTCTTAGCCCCACGATTTCCTAATCAAAGTCGGGAGAAGAAGCTATTAATTTCTTATTAATTCTTTCAATTGCATTTATCCATTCCCCTCATTACCTTTCACTTGATTCCAAATTCCATATGCCTTATTTACATCATCCCCTACAAATGACTCTGTAAAGCCTTATAGGAGTTGCTCGGGGTTTGGAGGGTTTTAAACTTCAAACTATGACATAGAACAGATAAAAGAAAATAATAGGTCTTATGGGAGCATAGTTAAAGAAACACAAAGGGATGATTGGAATTAAAGAGGGAAAAACTGGCAAGAGGAATGAACCACCTTTGTAAGTAGTTTACTTCTATAAATGATAAAATACAGTGTGGCCTGCAATCTCCTTAGACAACATCTCGGACTCACTAACTAACTTCATCCTTTTGTAGATTGCAAGTCCTGATTGCTTATAAGCAGATGCTAGCTTATATAAATTGTCTTCTTTTTGTTTCCTAACTAATAGAGATTCCCTAGTAATAATCATATTTTTCCACCTAAATTCATGTAGAATTCCATGTATCAACTCCCAATAACCATGATCCTTTTGTACATGAAATATTGTTCTTCTTTCTATCTACTATCTCTAATTAACCTTGCACTTAAGGCATATAATGGTTATACATAATTGACTAAGGAAGATCAATATCTAGCTTCCTTTTATTATAGGGTCATTTGACTTCGAATATTCCTACTCCAGGTAAGCAACCAAGAATACCATAAGGGGAATTGCTAAGCCATCCAAATTTCTCTTTAAAATAAATGGTAAATCCAAAATGAGCTCACCTCATAACCAATGACTCTTATACTGATCTATAGAAACTGCTTCATAGGTTACACCCTATCTTACAGCCCTTCTTTTAACTGCTTCAGCAACATGTGCTTTAGAGGCAAATACTTTCTCATACCAAAGTTCAAATCCACACGTCCTCTTCTAGAAACCCAAAAGCACTATTAAAGATGCTAATAGTTAGCTTGTCCCTCCTAGGGATGAACCATTAATCCGAACATTGAGGAACATAAGATTGGGTAATACAAGAAAGAAACAATAATGAAGAAGGGGATAGTCAAAAGATAAATCAAATAAGGTGGAAAATTTTATGCAGATTTTAACTCCATATCTTCTATATGGGGAAGCCATGTTGTTGTTCTATGGTAAAAATCTTGTAAGTCTAGTGATGCAGTTATTGATCATTGTCAAGAAATTAGGATGATCAAAGGCAAATTTATGTAGATGCACAATCCTACATAATGCAAAGACTACTTAAAATGATAGTTCCAAGCCAATTAAATAGCTTATGTCAGGGGAAGGAATAAAAGGGACATTCTTAGCATATAAGCTCTTTAAAAATTACTAGAGGATTGACACCATCAAGTGTTATGCCATAAAAATAGATTTTCACAAGGCTTTCAATTCAATCAATTGGGAATTTATTATTCACTCCTTGGAATTTTTTGGTTTTTCACAAAATTCATCACTTGGATTGAATGATGTTTATAAGTATAACTACGTCTTTTATTGTCCTACTGAATAGAAAACCATCCAAGGTATTTAAAAAATGAGGAAGAGGGTAAGGTAAGGTGACATACTGTTATCATATTAATTCTTAATTTGTGTAGAGGTGCTAACTAGACGCATTAATCATAACATCAAAATGGATTTCTCTTTCAAATTTCATAATAAATATGGCAGACTAAGATTGTTCAATCTTTCATTTGCAAATGACTTGTTTATATTTTATTGGGTTGATAAAAGCTCAGTTAGTATTATATAATGAGTTCATTACACTTATTCAACAAGTTTTCATGTCTCATTTTAAACAAGGATAATAACTTTATGTTAATATCAATCGGAGTAAGTCAACAAGCATAATAACTCTCTACAATCTCTAGACTAAAGATCAAAAACCTCCCTTTCACATATTTAGGTGCCTTATCACAACCAAAATGCCATCATTTGGAGATTATAAACCTTTATTTGATATGTTCGAGACGAGAATTTTGCATTGGTGTAACAATATTTTAACATAGGCAAGGAGGTTGCAACTCATCAAGTCTATTCTAAATAATCATATGGTATCACAAACAACCTATAAAATCCCTAGAAATAATGATGAAAATCTTCTTATGGATTGAGGATGCACATAAGAAACCTTGTGATAAATTCAAATAGGCTAATATAGGATTTACTAAAAAGGAGGGAGGCCTAATGCTAGTATAGATCACCGACAAAGTGTTATTTACAAAAAGAATTTAGAAGCTCCTCATAGATAAAGAGGCATTTTGAGTGCAGTGGGTTCACACACACTATTTAGAGAACAATAACCTATAGAAAATTAGGCTTAGATCTAACACTTCTAGGACTATAGTGTAAATTTTTAAGCTAAGGAAAAAGTTATACTGAAATTAAACACAAGACTTGAAATGGAGAAAATACATAGCTATAGTTTGATAATTGGTATGAGTTGGGAAATTTATACCTATCTCCTGAAGCTTTTCACCTAAGTCATATGCTTAATCTTAAAGAAAAAGTTAAGGAGCTTATAAACGGCAATGTATAGCATATCAAGTTCAGAGGATTCTACATTTTAAAGACATTTTACCCTATATGATCTAAATAAACACCAAAATGATTGTATTGGGTTATAAAGACATCAAAATAACAAATCATGCTACCAAATATTCATAGATATTTTGCCTAAGGTACATAGGAGTAAACTGGTATAGTTTAAACAAAACAAACCTAAGATGTCTTTTATCTTGTGGCTTACCATAAGGAACAAATTAAGCACTCTAGATAGAATCATAAGTTCAAGAAACACCAATCCAATTTTTAAACTTTAAAATATTCAATTTGAATCAAGATGCCATATATATTTTTTGAAATACGACTATTCAAAGATGTTATGTCTGAACATTTAGACTCTTTTCAATCATTATTTTATAAAGAATGAATCGGATAACATAGTGGCATGTGCTTTAAGGAGGTAATAACTAAAGGAAGAGGATTGTACCATATTTAGAATAATCTTAAGATGTTGCGCTTATACTATTTGAAGGGAAAGAAATGAAAGAATATTGAAAGGAAAGGGTTAGGATCAACATATTTCTTGTCAAAGTACTATTTTTATAAGTCATCATGGCTAATATAGAAAAAAAAATCCCATATTAGGAGATCTAGCTAAAAGATGAAATTAAGAATAACTAAATAGAATGAAGAAGGAACATCCTTAATACAAGGGAGTATGAACTTAAGATGGAATTTAACATAATTATCATAAGAAGATTATTTAATGCTTGTTTGGTGAAGAAACTATGATCTAAGCAGTAGTAGATAGCTTATAAAAAGACTTAAGAGTAAAAGGCTATAAGAGACTTTGTTATATAAGGAAAGAATATAAGTTAAAGTTCGCAAGAGATTTTATTGTATAAGGAAAAGAATAGGAGCATATATTCTTCTTAAATTATTGTAAGCACTTGAGTAACTTGAGTTTTTTCAAGACTCAAGCTTGTGACTCTATCAGAAGCAATTTTTTATGAATTATTTATTCAAAAATTAGGATTATTTTTTTAGATTTTCTCACTTGTCAAAATTTGAAAAATTAGTTAAGCAAAGTTTTGCCCAACATATAGCTCTTTTTTTTAAAAATAAGAAAGTAAATTAATGAAAGAAGAGTTATGTACAAAGCAAGAAGATAAGGAAAGCCCTTATCCTACAAATCAACCACAAAAATGACTACAACAAAGATAAGTAATAGAGAGCAGTAGCTACATTAAGCTTTGGACATTCAAAAAAAGCTTCAACACCAACAACAAACTAAGTATCATAGGCGTAAAGCGGTGCAAACCGTGGAACTACAAGTAAGCTGGAGATTCTTAGACAAAACAATCTCATGAACTTCTGAAAGGATCAAGGAGATCAAGCTGTCTTGTGAGGAAGATTTGATCTGGAAGCGACGAAGGTTCCGTTCCCTCCAACATATAGCTCTTACCTTTAATGGCTTCCCAATATAAGGCTTTTAGGTTTGCTTGGTTGTTAACTACTCTTCTCCTTATTGCCTACTTGTTTCCTAGCATTTTGGTCTCTATTGGTCTGTATTCCATATCTCTACTTAGTTCTACCTCCCATTTTTGACTCTCTCTTTAACTTTAGCTTAAGGGTAATATTGTCCTTCCACTCATTAGTCTTTTTCCAGCTAGCAATTCCTTTCTGTTTTAGGAACTATCATTTAAATTATTTAACCTGACTATCAGCCTTATTTCCTATTGCCTCTCTTTATGGATGCTACAACTATTATCCTTGCCCAGGTTATTAGCTTGGAAAAATATTTTAATAAGTGGCGATTTGGTTATATTTTGAGGCTTATATTTAATGCAATTATTTTTATTTGAGTATTCTTATTGTTTCTGGTGCTTAAGTTGTTTATATTTTGTTTTTAGGTCTAATTCACTCATTTGGAGCAAAAGAAACGAATTCAGACAATATTGGAGCAATTTATAGCTATGTTGACTAATTTATGAAGTGCATAACAAGTACATGGCATTGTTACAAGAGTTTGGAGGTGTGTTGATTAATTTCTATAAACCACACTTGTGTTGATAAGAAACATGCCTATGTGTTATGTTGACAATACATGCCCATGTTTATGCATGTGTTAGCATTGGAAAAGTGTCAAATATTTTTTTGAAGTACGCGACCATCAACAAGCCTGTGTTGATACTTGTGTATCTTCCATGATCATAATGTTTAGAGTGGATTTTTGTTAGATCCTGCTTGTTTTCGGAGCCCAACGCTTGCTCAATCATGAAACGTGAGTGCACCGGAAGGAATTTCCTTGACCATCATCAGTTCATCTGTAAGCTGTGATACCAACTCATGTTGGACTCGACTTGTTTCCAGAGTCCAACGCTTGCTCTGATACCACATATGTTGGATCCCGCTTGATTCCGGAATCCAACTCTTGCGAAAACATCATAAGACGTGAGCGTGCATATTTCCTTGAAGGGTTATTGCATTGAACCCTCATTATCCATCACCAGTTCATCTTCAATCTCATAACATCCCAAAAATTTCCTCACAATTTGTTCAATGGCGTGCCCACACAAATCAGTTACCATACTCGAACTCATTTCTCCTACTTGTAAATAGAATTTGGAAATCTTCAAACCAGAATTTCAATTTGACTTCTTCAAAGAAATCATAGCTCTAAGTCTCTAGTTTGTTTTGAATAAGAACCATCTTAATCGGAGCTCTATAGATCAAGATATGCTTAAAAATCTAAAGGGTGTTCATAACCTAATCATGCTCTCCCAACCGATTCCTCATTTTCTTTCCATGCAAAATTTTCAAATCAACTCCAAAAGATACAGATTATCATGTAGAGATAGAAAAAGATGTTAGGAATCCATTGCTTTAAGAATCACTTCATTTGGAGGTCGGATGAGGAAGTTATGGCCAAAAGAATCAAACATGTTTATACCCTCAATCATACCGTAACATGTCTTGGCGCAATTGCTATAACTTTCACCAAAGATGTTAGATTGCATTCATTCTTTGACTATTGGAAATAAGACTTCTAGATCTATAACTTTTATGGATGCCATAAATCGAGATTCTTCCTCTGAAAGGGTCAAAAATGACATGTTACTAAAGCTATCTTGTGAATGTCCGTTTAATGGACATCTATGTCCGTTTAATGGACATTGTCGGGCCTGAGGGCTCTTTTCACCAGAGAAGGTCCGCTGGAGGGTCATTTTTAACCCGAGAAGGTCCGTTAAATGGACCTAAAGTCCGTTAAATAGACATGGGGGTTCCCAAACCCCTCCAATGCTTCCTACATCCATTCTAACATCATGTTCATTCATAATCTTCCCAAATTCAACTATTCTAGTGCAAATTCACTTCATATCAATTCAAACACCAAATTAATCTCATAAAACTCCCAAATCTCATCTCAATTTGACTCATCAAAACCACAATTTCCTATCATTCTCCATAGTTGTCCTATACACAAATCTTATGCAGCATCACAACTTGTAATGATCATATCTTTCCACTCAGATATCCAAAAATTTGGAAACATAGAAAGATTATCTACAAATTTCAAGAAGACAATTTTGACCAATTCTACCTATATTATTCCAGATTTCCCCTAGAAGTCAGAACATAAATCTTATCCCTGTGAAAATTTGCAAAACCTTCCCAACTTTACTTTCTCTATTACAACATCATTCATAACAATTCAACTACCAATTGGAATTCATCAAACCCTCAACCTCAATTCATTTGATTCTACATATTCATCCACATCTCATCATTCATAATTTGTATCTTTCTTTTCCATAATGCCTCACTTATATATATAATAATAGTTCATGTTTAAGATTCGTCAACTCAAGTGGATAGCTTCTTCAAATATATATATCATTTCAACCCAACCTCATCCATACACAATTCACATTTCAAATCTATACACAAATCCATATTTCATTACATCATAAATAAGAGTTTTACAAACTTCAATGGAATTTCCAATATACAAAGCATGCAAAACCCAATAATTCTCGAAATACATTTGAAGCCTTATTTGACATCAATTATTCCAAAACAAAACAAAACATGCAAATCCAGAGTAATGCCTTGGCTTTCACTCTGTTTCTTGCTCATCACCTAGAGATGGGATAGAAATGAGGGTGAGCTTAAAGAAGCTCATGGGTAACAAGTTTATAACGAATAACAAGCAAAACCGTTCAAAAAGTTCATAGTCATAAAAAATTCTTATTGAGTCATAAAACACATGTTTCTCAAAATTTTTGTCATGAAATCAAAATCACAAACAACACAATTTATGCATTTTTCAACTTATTCGCAAATCATAAACACATAAGCACATCAAAATGGTTTGGGTAGTCTGTAACAGAACGTACTAACACATTTTCATATTATGGTCCTGCATAGCCGTGAACAGAACGAACTAACACAATCCTACATAGTGGTTTTGTGTAGTCGTAAGGGAGTCAATGAAGGAGTTCCATGCCACTAACGGACAGGCGGGAGAAGCCTTTAGACAAGTGCACTTGACAAAACAGAACGGACCAAACCAAACCTACATAACATGTAATTCATGACTTGAAAACAGATTGCCCAAATGGCACAATTTCGGAAACTTGTTTTTCATGAATATGCAATTTTTCGAAAAGCCCTTTTATGTAGAAATTCACAATTTATCATCAAAATTTCATACAACAAAACATATAACAATTTCGCAAACCATTCAAAAGCAACAAATGCCACAATTATAAAACAATTAAGAAATCATTTTATTCTCCTGGCTAAAAAGAAAACATAATGGCTCATTATCCAATTATAAACATGAAACCCACTTTATTTACTTACTTAATACTTGTTCAAAATGCCTCCTCTCTTACTCCTCTTCCGTCTCTTGATTTCCTTCATCAAAGGCAAAATTCCCATTCAATAGGAATCTAAATTGGATAACCCAAAGAAACATATTCATAAAATTGATCCTAGAATTCTTAAACCCATACATTTCTTAAGCTATATGAACCAAAACCCTTTCAAAAATCCAACAAATCATAAATGCCTTTACTTTGATCCTTCACTAAATGAGAAGTTTCTTGGCTTGAATGGAAGCTCTCATCCTCCTCTTCTTTTTTCCTTCATGAATAAACTTCAAAATCCCTATTGAAAGCTTAGAAAAATCAAAACCTAGCTTTTCTTCTTTCTTTTCTCCTCTTCTCCACCGAACTCTCTCCTCCTCTCTCTTCTCTTTGCTTCTTCTCTCCCAATTTTCATTCTTGCCTCTTCCTTAAAAGCCAAACAACCCTTCTTATTACAATTTTTCCATTAATGAATGAACAATGACCACTTTACCCTTACATATAAGCCTTGTAACTTGAATGCTTAAGTGGTCTTTCCAAAAAGCCCTCGTACATATATACTCTTACTACTTAATTCAACTAAACCATATTTTAAAATCCTACCAACATTAACATAATAATTGACTCCAAATAAAATAATTAATCTAGCAAAACCTCAAAATTATTTAAATTATGCTCAACTCCCTCAAAAAATCAAGACTTTTTTCTAATCATGTAATTGAAGGAATTTGATATTACTTCCTTCTAGGAAAATGTTCCTCACTGTCTTAATTTTCTAATGACATCAAAATCATTCAATTTGGTTCCATAGTCTAAAAGTTATACACCAAACATTTCGGACTGTTCTTATACTGAGACAATATTTTGTGCTCACATTCCATCTAAAAATTGACTTTCCTAGAGATTGAATTAAAACTAAATTTCATCAGACAATTTGTAGCCCTATTTCTCTAGTTTAATCCAAATTAAGAATCATCTCATTTGGATAACTAGGGCAAAAGTTATGGCTAAAACACCGAAGCATACTCAATGAACATGTTTCCATTACATTTTCCAACTTTTAACTACCAACCTTTCATATACAAGCTATCTTGTATCTAAACCATCCTTTCTGTTTTATTTCAAATTCAAGAATTCTCCTTTTCTCTACACATGAATAATCGCCAACAATTTCTTATTTAATATTTCTAACTTCCAAGAAAGTTTGGGGCCTAACAATTTTCATCAATCTAGGTTGAAGTTTTTGAAGATTAAAGGGACATCAGTCATGTTATCCTTAATTTTCAACTTTCTATTTAGTTTTGGTGATTTATTTGATATAATTATAAACTAAACTCTTTATGGTATTTGTATTAGATGAACCTTGGGATGGACCTTGTAGTGATTTTATTTTATTTTAATTAATTATTTAGTTTCATTCAAATTTAATTATGTGTTCTTTATTATTCTTGAATTCATATTATTGGTATATTGATTCAGGTGTGATTTCATGCAATTAAGATTGAGAAATCCTTTGTATGAATAGTTCTAGCATAATTAAAAGGAGTTTTATACAAACTTAAAGATAGGTCGATATAAATCTTTCAAATTAGGTTTAAACTTAATAGTGAAATTCATAAATCAATTAATAAATTCTAAGGGTTTTATTTAGAAAGAGAAACCTAAGAATAGATGTCAATAGTCTTGAGTAATATATTAGCATAATTGAGGAATTTTCATGGTTTAATGATGTTGGATCCCGTCCCCGGAACCCAACTCACTTACGAAAACGAAACGAAACACGAATGGGAACGATTTCCAAAAGCGAAAGCAAACGAAAGAAAATTTCGAAGCGGAA
>JAOSBM010000001.1:6043694-6061136 GCA_027568955.1 Erythroxylum tenue
ACCATTGGTTTTTGGAGACCAGCGAAGTTTGAGTAACATACCTTGATGCCACCGAAGATGTCAGACAGAGTTGAGCTTTTGGAATCCCGTATGGCCAGTCTTGAAGCGGGGATAGAAGAGATGCAGTCATCAATGCGAATGGCCATGATGGAGATGCAACGAAACTTGCTGCTAGAAATAAGCAAAGTGCTAGGGAAAAGACCAGAGGAAGGACAGGGGAGTGGCGAGGCTTCAGGGAGGGGGCAGACGATGGCTGGAGAGAGACGACAACCAACTCCGATGGAGCATTCCTCGGACACTATGGAGGAGTACCGGATGTCGGTCCGCAAAGTGGAGTTACCTATGTTCGATGGCTCAGACCCAGTAGGGTGGATTACTAGGGCAGAGGTTTACTTTGAGGTTCACAATACCTCAGAACCGGTGAAGATTAAACTAGCACTTTTAAGTATGGAAGGAGCAACCATACATTGGTTCAACCTTCTGAAGGAGACGACGGAAGAGCTCGACTGGAAAAAATTTAAGGAAGCCCTAGTAGATCGTTATGGGGGAAGACGATTTGATAACCCGTTTGAGGAGTTGTCGGATCTGCAACAAACGGACACCGTTGAAGAATATATTGAAGCCTTCGAGTTCATCTCGTCGCAGGTGGGGCGACTACCGGAGAAGCAAATTATGGGATATTTTATGAGTGGGTTGAGGGCTGATATTCGAAGGAGAGTGAGAACGTTTGGACCCTTGAACAGATATCAAATGATTAAGATAGCTAGGGCGGTAGAAGAGGAGGTGAATGGCGAGCTGGGTGGAGGAGACGTGTTTGGGTCTCGCGCACGCACCTGGCATCGCGGACAGAATATAAGGTGTAGCTCTCGGGTCAACCCGACCCATCACCGTGAGATGGAGGGTCCAAACCCGGCGGATAGCTAGCGATATTGGAGCGGAATCGGAGCTGCGAGACATAGGGAAATGACGGGAGTTTCAGCTGAACCACACGCGCCGCCCAGAATGGCCACCCCTCCGCCGACGACTCTCACCAGAAGGTCGGAAGGTGATCGGCGAGGACAGACAGAAAAAAATCGGGGGCTGCGTCATCTATCCTACCATGAGTTAATGGATCGCAGGGCTAAAGGCTTATGTTTCCGATGTGGAGAGAGGTTTCATCCTCTTCATCAATGTGCTGAAAAGCAATTACGGCTACTGATCTTGGACGATAACGAGACCTTGGATGCGAATGGAGAAATTATCGCATTAGAAGCAGAAACAGAGGAAGGAGGGGATATAGCTCTGGATGGCCGCACCATGGTTCCTCACTTCAGCCATGGTTCCTCACTTCAGCCTTGAGGACAAGGCTGCTCTTCAAGGAGGCGGCAATGTTAGGAATCTTCTGGAGAGAGAGAGAAGTATTCTAGAACAGGAGTTAGTTATAACCGTATGTACTAGGGAGGTTATAAAGAGAGGCAAAGAAGAAGGGAGGGGGAGGAGAAATATTGAGGGAAAATATTGGCAGAAGGATTCTTACCTTCTGAGGAGCACATTAGCTCTGGTTAGGAGCACACTTGCTCTGGTTAGGGAATATTACTATACTACTATACTGTAGTGCCCAACACACTGCCGATATATAGAAATAATATAGCAAAACTCTAGCATTCTAAGATTAGAGTTCTAACAGAGAGACATTAATTTGGCTTCTTTTGCACTGATAATATCTTTAAATGGGGTCATCTATCTCGTATTTGTGCTCGTATCTGTTGGATGAACGCGGTGGGCCCCACTAAGTACACATGGACTAGTAATGTCGTGGTGCAAAGTCCAACCGCCTATACGCATTGTCTTTTCTTATTTCCACACCTAAGATTTTCTGGTTTAGATGACATCTTTCATTGATGTGGTTTCCATCTACCATATTTATTATTCCTCTGGTGCATGGTTCAGCTATATGTTGTGAAAATCTTTGAGCCACTAATTTTGTTTGAGACACTTCTCATGAATCTTGGATCATGACAATAACTGACTTTCTGCATAGTATTGATGTGACATTCTTTTATTTGCAGGGTTAACCATCAAGTTGTGCCTGTATGATGAGTCTGATCACATTCCAGTGCATACAGAGGAGAAAGTTTTCTACACTGAAGAGGACTACCACGAGTTTTTAACTCGTCGGGGTTGGACATGTCTAAGGGAGTTTGATGGGTACAGGAACACCGATAACATGGATGAGCTTCGGCCTGGTGTCATCTACCGTGGTGTGACTTGAAATGAGGCACATAGAATCTTTTTTCTTAATCCCTTCATTTTGTCACGAATGCAGCACCTCCCAACTGTATCAATTTTGTAAATATTATTATCATTCAATTTTGTTTAATTTCTTTAATTTTTTACTTGAACATTGATGAAGACCATCAGCAGATGTAATTTGCTGCTTTTATGATAGTTCCTTGGAAGCTGTTAGTAGCTTTTTTCTTCTCTGTTTTCTTTTTCAGAACTTTCGCCCCATGAAGAAATGCAAATTAATGCTTGGAGCAAAAGTTTCATCTGCAGCTATTTGCAGCTTTACTGAGATGCATTGTCGTAGTATGTTTGCATTTTGGCTTCTCTTCATGGGGTTCTTTAATGGACAAATTTACAGTTAGCCGTGTTCTAATGCTGGTCTTGGAAATGGGAGATAAGGACATTTAGTCTAACTCACAATGTTGGAAATTTAAAAATGCTTTTGCAGGTAAAAATTAAGGCAATGGATATACATTACCACTTAAACACATACAAAGTTAACGCTCAATAGAACTCAGGTTCATCGATTTTAAGACTTTCTACAGAATATGAATAGAGGATTCACTATTTCTTTCAAATTCGGACTACGATCAATTACGGTTCATCCCACTCATCATTCTTGTACGAAACAAGAGTGTCAACCTTGTGTATCTGCAGCACCACAAACAAACAAGATAATACGAGGTCAGATGAATTTTCTTATAGAAGTCATAATAACTTGTTCCTCCGCAGCACCAGAAACAAACAAGACAATACGATGAATTTTCTTATTGATGCATAGTAACTCGTTCCTCCACAATTACCTTAGTATCAAATGAATGCAGTTTCACCATCTGCGGGTTTGCAATTAGTTTAGGGTCACTCTCAATCCAAGTAAATGGGACTGCAACATCTTTATCTGTGTATGCTAATACGTCAAAAACACCTAAAAGCAGATGAAGGGATTGAATCAATTAACTCAGATAATCTTTCAGAGCAATGAACCTACAACAGAACATCAAGATCTTACAAGATTCATCAAGGCATGGCAGGTAAGTGATGCTTGAAGCAATCTGACGCATGATTGCCTGTATCTCTCTCATAATCTCCTTGTCACTCTTTTCCCTTGACACTCTGAGGTCAAACTTGCTATGAGACTTTAAAGAGATGACATGAAGATTGCACAAACACGGAGAAATAGTTTTTAAGTTCTAAGGTTCATACTTACCCTTTCTCAACGACCTCGGTATCAGTTTCAATGCTGAAGTTCCATCTCTCGAGGACCTCATTAGTGGTCTTGCTCATTATCACAAGAACAATCCTCTGTAACTTCCCAGCTTCCAGCCATTCTTTGAAAAAAAATTCATGGTCGTAATTACAGGCGTCAGCAAGAATCATCCATCAGACAAACATTTTATGTCACAAACTTTATTTACATCAGATTTCAACGAGTATCTGCCTTCGTCCAAGTAATCCATCATGAAATAAGTATTTTTGATTTCTTTACCCTACATTCTCTAAGAGTTTCAAAAGGAGAATGCTAGAGAAGAGAATACCAGATAATTGTGCGGTAAGATTGGCAATGAAGGATTTAACACCCTCGTCTTGGGTAAGCAACATTGGGAGACCATATTTCTTCACTTTCACAAAACTCTCCTCTGGGTAAACCCCACGATTGTAGAGTATACTAAAAGTGGTATACAAGAATAAGAATACCCATCAATTTTCTTTTCAAGATCCACTAAGCAGAGTACAAGATCAACCATATGATAGACGCTAAAGTTCACGAAAGCAATGAGCTATACCTGTTCGCAGCATAACCTGAAACGGGTTTAATCAAAAGAGCAAAGCTTGTCAGTAGCTTGAAGAATCCCAATCCCAAGAAAACCCAACAATGAAAACATATGATCGAATCAAAGAAAGCCATAAAAGCACCAAAGATTAGGAGCATTACATACCAAAGAATTCACTGACGATCGCTGCAGAACCCCTTAGAGTGATAATGTCTTTAGCGACGGTTTTTGAGGCCATTGCTTCCCTTTTCTTTGCCAAAATCTTGACTTGGAGATTCTAAATCTCTAAGTACGACTGAATCCCCTTTAAATCAAGCTAACTCTCTCCCTCTAAATCCTATACTCTGCTAGAATTGTTAAGAAATTCAGAGAAAAATAGATTTGAATTCTTAAGAAATAGAGATTAATATTTGAGAAAATGAACAAGAAAGCTCGGTAACGGCTAGTTTTGCCGGGTTGGTCCCAACGGTCAGATTTTAAAATGCGCCTTTAACGTTAAGTGGTCCGGCTTATTAATTTATTCTGGAAACCGCAGTCACGGGAAAAGTCGTGTAATTGCAGAGTGGCCGACACGTCGGTTGCTCACAGATTTTATACTCATAAACTTGACAAGTTTATGGTTAAAAGTGCCAAATAAGTATTTTGAAACTTATCATTTACAATAAAATATAATTTGAATTATAACATTTTAAAACGTTTAAATAAAACTTTAACATTTTCAAAATATTCAAGACAGACTTTAAATAGATAGAAGATTTAACAAAGTTAACTCCTCATCAATTAAATATCACGTTAATATTAACGTAGTATTATTTTTTATATTTTTAAATAAACTATAGACTCCGTTACTACATAATTAGTTTTTAAATTAACTAGAAAGTGGACTCCATCATAATTAGAAATTTATAGAAGTGTGTGTCATTGCAATGTGACAAGTGAGAACCCCTCTGAGACATTTATAAAAGTAGGTCTAATTGCTATGTGACAGTGAGAGTTAAAAGTAGCTCAGTTAGTTTTGGAAGGGCAGATTTACTCTAAAGTACAAGGTTCGAATCCCACGATTTGTAGTATGGGAGTAACATTTTTGAGCCCCTTGTGAACTTTGAGAGTGGGCTCCTTGTAAACCTGTGGGTTGCTCACCTTCCCCTTAGCGGGCCTCTGAGTACCTGATTCAATCCTTCAGCGGTGATCGGGCCTGCGACTGGGGGCCTTTAGGGTTAGAGATTCAACCTTTTTTGCTCCAAGATAGTGGCTCTCACTTGCCACGTGACAATGGAACCCACTTTTATAGACTTATCACGTGACAATATAATTTATTTTTTGTTTTAAAAAATAAAAAATCAATACCACATCAGTATTGACATGACATTCAATTAGCTGAGAGTTAAGTCTGTTAAATTTTTTTATCAACTTCAGATATGTTTTGAACGTTTTAAAAATGTTAAGGGTTTAATTTAAATGTTTCAAAGCATTAGGGTCTATTTTGTATACTATTATAGATGTTGAGATTTAAAATATACTTTTAGACATGATTAAAATTGTTCTTGTGATCTTGTCCATGAGATATTAATAGGCTCGTATCAATCCAAGAATTTTTCAATTGGATCACCTTTAACAAATAACCTAAGAAAGAATAGAAGTAGGCAAGTCCCATTGAGGGATGGTGATGGTATTTACTCTACAAATTTAAAAGTTTTATGTTTAAAATGCTCATTGAGAGACAGTAGAACAAGTCTGCAAAACTCAAATGTTTGTCAATCCTTTAAATGATTAAATAATTTATTTGGAATATATAGTTTATAAATTACTATATACATACAATAATTAATTTAAAATAAATTATTGTAATTTAAAATTTAAAATTTACTTAATTTTACAATACTAATTCAAATTATGAGGAGTTTGATTATGACGAACCTTCTTACATATTTCGGATAGTTGATAAACGATTAATTGACTATATTTATATATGCATATTTAGTGTGTTTTGCTTGTTATCTAATAATTTTTTAATGTTTTGATACTTATTTTACTTCAAGTACATTTATAGGTGATAATTGCTTTCATAGATTAAAAGAAAAAGAATTTTGGAGAAATCAAGGCATGAAACTAAGATTTTAAAAACTTTGGAGATACACGATCATGTATAGTGATCGTGTAAACGATTGTAAATGTTTCGTCGTTTGAAGATGTTGTTTCTGCTCGTGTAGAGATACATGCTTGTGTATGTTGCTTGTAAGCATCTACGATGATGTAAAGTCATGATTGAGACGAAATTTTGAGATATACGATCACCTGCACAATTATGTAAGTGACTGCATATATTAAAAGGAAATTATGAAGTCAAGATAAGAAGGGAATCATTTAAAGTCGTATTAGACACTAGAGAAGAAGCAATTCTACAGAGGACAAGAAAAACACGACGATTATGTCACAATATTCGATAGAGAGCAACCTTAATCTAAATTGCAAGAATATTTTATTAATGACAAAAGAGGGATATATAATATAAATCCTTTTGTTTCTATTTGATCTTCTAAATATTTGAGATTGGATTTGTTTTCTATGTTTAGGAACTAAAATGTTTAGTGCCTAGGTGTGATGAACCCTAAGTTAAGATGATAGTGTGATATAATCGTTTATTAAATGTAGTTTATTGATTGGTTTATTGCGATTCAATTATGCAATTATATTCTTGAACTGGTATGTCTGGAATATTAGTCCAATATTTGATTGCATATGATTGAGATTGAGAAATCCTTTCATGTATATAGATATACCATAGTTGGAAGGAGCTGTATGCAAACCTAAAGATAAATCAACATAAATTCTTTAGATTATGGTTAAACCTAATAGTGAAATTTAGAAATCGAGTAATGCAATCTTAAAGGCTTTAACTATAAAGAGATTTCAGTTAATCAACCAAAGGATAGTTTGTAATAGTCTTGAGAAAGATATTAACATGAGATAGCAATTTCCACGGTCCAATAATCAATAATTTAATTGTACGATAAAGGGTTAATGTTTAAGATATCTTAGGAGGATTCATCAAATAGGTTCTACTAATATGATATTTGACTAATCATAGCATTTTATTTATCCTAGTTATTTATTGTGTTAGCTTCAGCTTAGTTTTTTTAGTTTAATTTTCCAATAAATTTAAAACCTAATATGACAATTAGATAATAGAAAGAGGTTAATACTAGTACTTATAGCACTTGGGGGATTAACTTATACTTGCAAGTTTTTGGCTTCTTTACTTGGGATTACAATATTAAGAAAGCCTAGCTTTTATTAATCTAGCTATTTTTATTTTATTTTATTTTTGTTTCTAGTTTATTTATTTATTTTATTGACCTTTTGTTTTTCTTTTCTTTCATAAATCTTGAGGTTAGTTTAACCCGAGTTAATCTATCGAGCTTAGTAGATGAAGATCTAGAGGTTGAAAGAACAACTCGTAGAAATCTCCGCAGAACACAACTTTGAGAGTTTGAGTTAGATAAAAAATAGAGGATTTGGAAGGTCATATTGATACCGAAGAATTAGGAACTATGGCAGACCAACCAAAAATGATGTTTGATTACATTAGAGCAGACTTGACAATAGTAGAATCCAACATTGTCAGACCGACTATTAACGCTAACAATTTTGAAATTAAGCCAAGTATTATTCAGATAGTGTAACAATTTGTTCAGTTTGATGGGCTATGAGATGAGGACCCCAATGCGCATATCTCAAACTTTCTGGAGATTTGTGATACTTTCAAGTTCAATGGTGCCAATGACAAAGCAATAAGATTGAGGTTATCCATTTTCGTTGAGGGGCAAGGAGAAGCAGTGGCTTAACTCTCTGCTTAGATCATCACTTACTATAAGGGACCAAGTAGTAGAGAAGTTTCTTTTGAAGTACTTTCCACCTGTTGAACAAGTTATATATTTAATAAAACTCTCAATACCCACAAGTGTACGAATCGTATCTTGTAGTATCAAAAGATATTGTTCCCATGAGGTTTATGTCAATAACATAAAGTGAAAAAAAGAAATAAACAAAACAAGTAAAAAAATAAAAGCTGCCAATAAAATTGAGATTGATCAAGATTGAATAGTTAGGAACTATTCTTTCCCTATTTTGTTCTCTTAGTCTTTTTAGATCAATTTATTTGTTTGATCCTAGATTTCTTATGGTATTGATTAATCTCTGTTAAGATCTAATTGATTAACCCTAATGGAATCCAAAAATTCCAGATTTGTAACCTCTCAATTTACAATACTTTCCCTAACATTTTCATTTAGATTTGAAGTTATCTATTGGATAATTAATTTCTCACATAAGATCTCTCTTCAAATGATTGTTAATTTGATAATTACATGACTTATTAGGCGACCAACTCTCGTTGCACAATCTAATCCGATTACTTTGACTCACTCTCTTGATTTATTGTCAAGTATGAGCTTGCATAATTATCACAAACACCAGAATATGTATTGAAATCAACAAGAAATAACTTCACAAAATAAACCCAGAACAATTTCTAGTAGGGATCTAGGAACCCATAAATATGATAAACATCAAGAAAATCATATTGTATATCAAAGATAATAAAAGAAACTAACAGGAAAAGAGAAAAAATTATTTAACGCCTTGATCTGGAATACTGAAATTTTCTAATGTTCTTCTTGATCTCTCCACTTTAATTCAATTTGATGCATCGTTGTTTCCTTTTTTTGTCTTTCTTGTTATTAAATAATGTATTAAGTCTTGGAGGTATAACTAGGGTTTCCCCACTTTTTTTATTCTAAACATAGCCCCAAAACGTCAAAAGACCAAAAAAAATCACGTGCTGAAAAAGCTAAAATTCATTGAAATTATTGTCTGGGAGATGCAGGTCTGATGCACGGTCGTGCATCATACAATGCATAACTTAAAAATCTACAATATTTGCAATTTTGCACGGGCTATAGACATAACCGTGTATCCTTAGTTTGCTTCAAATCTTCCTTGTTCTTCAATTATCTGATTTTCAACACTCACAAACACATCAATCACCTTATTAAACATAAAATTAAGATCCAAATCATGCTTTAAACCACATAAACACTTAAAATATAAACAACCACTAATAATAACATAAATTTAAGCCTATACACATGATAATCATATAAGAAACACTAAAAAGCACACTTAAACATCTATCAAAACATAGTATAATTTTCCCCTATCACCACCATCAAAGAATGCCAAGTTGAGGAATGACATCTCCTCCTATTCCCAGACCAATTTAGAGACATTATATGACACATGAGAGAGGTTTAAGGAGATGTTAAAGAAATCCCCATGTCACGGATGGATGCAAATTCAGACCTTCTACAATATCCTAAATTAGACTATAAGGTAGATAATAGATGCAGCGGTTAGGGGTACTCTAAATAATAAGACATTAGAAATAGTTGACCTCATTAAAGAAATGGCTATGAATAGTTATTAGTGGTGCTCCTTTCGAGCAAGACTTAACAAGCCAGCGAGAGTATATAAAGTAGATGCAGTGGTGCAATTGGCAAACCAAGTTAAAGCTCTAAACAAAAAAAATTGATGGGTTGACTATGCATCCACAATTCCAAGTTATGTAGTGTGAGGTGTCTGGGCTAAGGACTTTAGGAAAAGACTATCAAGCACTACAGCCCGAACATATAGATTACATGGAGAATGCTTCTAGACCCTAGAATAATTTGTATAGCCATATATACAATTCGAGATGGAGGAATCACCCTAATTTCTCTTGGGGGAATCAGGGGAAAGCATGGAACAACATTTCACCAAGATTTTAGCAACAATCAGCTCAAGCTAAAAATTAGACTCTAAAAGATATGTTGTTTAAAATTTTAAATAATCATATGCAAGACATTAGAGAACATAGGCTTCTATAAGTAGCTTAGAGATTTAGGTCGGTTAGCTATCAAAATTATTATCTGAAAGATCACAGAGGAGTTTGCCTAGTATCAAGACAAATCCTAAAAAGAATATGAACACATTCACATTTAGGAGTGGAAAGGAAGTGAAAACTGATAGAAAGTTTTAAAGTGAGGAGAAGAATAACAAAAAGAGTCAAGAGAAAGCTAAAGATGAAGTGCGCCCTTCAAAAATTAAGGAATTCCAACCTACTATCCTATATCCTGCTAAGTTGAAAAAAGATCACATGGATAAGCAATTTGGTAAATTCCTTGGACTATTTATGCAACTTCACTTTAACTTACCTTTTGTTGAAGCTCTTTCACAAATGCCTAAGTATGAAAAATTCTTGAAGGAGTTACCATCTAAAAAGAGGATGTTAGAGGAGTTATCTACTATAAGACTAAGTGAGTAATGCTTGACAATCCTGCAAAACAAATTACCCAAAAAGCTTAAAGATCAAGGGAGTTTTACTATCCTTTGTTTGATTGGTAATTTGGCAATAGAAAAGGCTTTAGCTGATTTAGGGGCTAGTATAAATTTGATGCCCTAGAAATTATTCAAAAAGCTAGGATTAGAGGAACTCAAACCCACTAATATGAGCATTCAGTTGGACGATAGATATGTTAAATATCCTAGAGGTATCATCGAGGATGTACTCATTAAAATTGATAAGTGATGTCTTTTTAGTATATTTTGTAATACCTGATATGGACAAAGATAAAGAAGAACCCTTCCTTTTAGGTTAACCCTTCCTAGCAATGGCTAGATCTTGATGTTCGTAATGGCAAACTAGTTCTTAGGGTGGGAGAAGAAGTGGTTACTTTTGAAATATCTGAAGCCATAAGACACCCCTTTGAATGTGATGATGCTTGTTATTTTATTGATATTAATGATTCCGTAACTTCAGATATTATGTAAGAATTTTTTCTAAGGATATGAAAATTTTGTTTATTTGTTTAAGGTGAGGATGAAGATGAGGCCAATAAGCCTCTTATGAGAAAGAAAGAGTTCGTAGGGATCAATAGAGATAAAGAGACGAGGTTAAAACCCTCCATTGAAGAACCGCTAAAGTTAGAGTTAAAGAAACTTTATGATTATTTAGAATATCCATTTCTTGAGAAGGATTTAAAATTGCCCATAATTATTTTGTTAACTCTAGAAGTGGATTAAAAAGAAAAAATGATAGCTCAAGGAGCATAAGAGGGCCATTGCTTGGAAGATCTCTGACATTAAAGAAATCAGTCCTTCTTTTTGCATGCATAAGATTCTAATAGAGGAGGAGTCCAAACCTGTGGTACAACTCCAAAGGAGGCTGAGTCCTAATATGAAGGAGGTGGAAAAGGTATAAGGTAATTAAACTTCAAGATGCTATTATGATTTAACCTTTAATAGTTATTGGGTGAGTCTTGTAGAGGTTGTGTCAAAGAAGGGAGGAATGAGGGTGGTACTTAATGAGAAGAATGAGATTATTCATACAAGAACCATCACTAGGTGGAAAGTATGCATCAATTATAGGAAGCTAAATGATGCTACGCTGAAAGAACACTTCCCTTTACTAGTTGGGTACATGTCCTATTATTTCTTAGATGGACTTTCAAGTTACCTCCAAATTCCAATTGCCTTAGAAGTTCAAGAGAAAACAACGTTCATGTGTTCTTATAGTAAGTTCGCTTATAGGAGGATGCCTTTGGACTGTGCAATGAACCTACTATGTTTCAGAGGTGCATGATAACCATCTTTGATGTTCTAGTCGAGGACCTAACGAAGGTATTTATGGATGATTTCTTTAATGATTCTTTTGATTTATGCCTACATATTTTTTTTTTAAATGTTAGAGGGGTGTAAGAAAACAAATCTGGTGCTAAATTGGGAAAAAAATGTCATTTTATTGTACAAGAGGGCATATTTTTATGTCATAAAAATTCTCCCAGAGGTATTAAGGTAGATAAAAAATGAAGTTATAGAGAAATTACCATCCCCTTCCTTAAGTAAGACTACTAGAAATATTTTAGGTTATGAGGGCTTTTATAGAAGATTTATTAAGGATTTTTCTAAAATTGCTAGGCCTTTAACCAAGCAAATAGAGAAAGATATGCCTTTTCATTTTAGTCTTGAATGTTTACATGCTTTTAACATTCTTAAGGAAAAGTTGACAAATGCCTCGATTATGGTTGCATTAGATTAGAATTTATCATATGAGCTAATATGTGATGTAAGTGATTTTGTAGTGGGTGTAGTACTTGGACAATGAAAGGAGAAAAATTTTCAACTAATTTACTATACTAGCAAGACTTTGATGCATGCCCAAGAGAGTTATAGTACGACAGTGCAAGAATTACTATAAGTGGTTTTTATATTCAAAAAGTGGTTTTTACATTCAATTAATTTAGATCTTATCTAGTTTTGTTTAAAGTTGTTTATACTAACCACTCTGCATCAAGATACTTGCTAAATAAACCAAATGCTGTGTCTAGATTAATTAGATAGATTTTGTTATTGTAGGAATTTGATTTAGAGATTAATAATAAGAAATAAGCTAAAAACTTAATAGCAAACCATCCATCTCACATTAAAAAGCTAAATTTGGAGGAGCTAAATGAAGAAGGCATTGAAGATTCATTCCTAAAAGAGTGCCTCTATAATTTTAAGGAGGTAAGTGAGTTCGAAACCCTTTGGCTTGCTCATATTGCAAATTTTTTAGTGGAAGGTCTTTCTTATTAGCAAAAGAAGAAATTGTTGACTGATTTTAGGGATTATTTTTGGGAAGATCTAGATTCGTTTCGTATCTATGCAGACCAAATAAAGAGAAGATGTGTACCTCACTCCGAGGGGTGGAAGATCCTATAATATTGTCATGCTGGACCTCCCAAAGAGCATTATAGTGCAAATATGACAACTCAGAAGATCCTTGAGTCAGGTTTTTATGGGCCTTCAATTTTTAAGGATGACCAAAGGTAAGTAGCTTTATCTGATAGAAGCCAATGATCATATAGTATCTCTCACCAAGATGAGATACCTCAAATTTTCATTCTTGTTTGTAAAGTGTTTGATATTTGGGACATTAATTTAATAGATCCGTTCCCAACTTTATTTGGTAATAAGTACATCCTAGTAGCTATTGACTATATCTCTAAATAGGTGGAAGTACAAGCTTTACCCATAAATAATGCTAGGGTTGTTTTAAGATATTGAAAATTTTATTTTTCTCATTTTGATACACTTAAGGCAATTATTAGTGATAGGAGCATGTGTTTTTGAAATGCACAATTCCAAAAGGTACTTAAAAGTATCAAATAACCCATATAATTGTCACCCCATATCACTCTCAAACTAGTGGCCAAGTTGAGGTAGTTAATAGGGACTTTAAATGAATTTTGGAGAAGATTGTAGAGCACCAGAGAAAATACAAGTTAACCAAGTTAGATGATGCTTTATAGGCTTATAAAATGACATATAAAACACCAACTAGCACTACACCCTCTTGTTAATGTTTTATATTTTGTTTAGGTTTTTATGCTCTCTTAAGCGTTATGTATGTAATAGAGCTCGACCTAAAGAGTCTGTTGTAAAGGCTTATATAGCGAATGAATGCTTGACATTTTGTTTGATGTACTTAAATGATGTTGAAACAAGATTTAATAGATAAGAACATAAATTGATTTTGATCAAGAAGATGGCTTTCCAGTTCTCCCCTAAAATGTTAGGCCACTTGGTTTCGGAAAATATATGGAATTAACTAAAGATGAATTCAAAATTACCCATTAGTATATTTTGAACGATTGTGAGGAAGTCAATATATATATGGAGTATGTAAATTACTTTTCATTTAAAATTTCATATTTAAATTTTGTTATTTATTCTATATTTCCTAATCTCTATTTACTTTTTTAAATAGAAATCACAAAGATTCGACTCGAAGCAAAGGGATTGTTAATGTTGAAGAAAGACGTAAGATTAAGTTCCCATCATAGTTTAGGACTCAAGTAAGTTAGATACTACTAGAATATTATGAACTTATGACAATTTGTTTCTCATATTAACTTCTAATTATATTTTGTCTTACAGATTATACGATTACATAATCGTAACATGCAAGAGGCGACAACAACATTATATTCTTTGACATATGGGCCTTACATGTGTGGGGAAAATATACAGGTTGCATTATTAATGGAGTTAGATTTCATATACAAGATCAAGACAGTCGACTTAGAAGCCGAGATTGTGGGGTTGTTGTTGAGGGATGTCATGACCACGATTTTATTAACTTCTACAGTCTCATCTCTGATATAATAAATTTGTATTACATTAAGGATAAAAGGTTGTCATATTTAAGTGTAAATGGTTTAATCTTGGTGACATAAAAGTTAATGGCAACATTACTAACATCAATGTTAGTGAGACATGATATGATAATGACCCTTTTGTCCTTGCAAGCCAAGTGAAGTAAGTATTCTACCTCAATAATACTGTATTGGGAAACAATTGGAAGGTCATTCAAAAGTTCCAACATCGAAATCTATTTAATTTTTGTGAAAGGGATAATAATCTAATGGATGAGGATGGTAAGGAAGTATATCAAAAGATTGAATCGGAGTTGAATAATGAAGCCTTTAAAATAGAATATGTAAATATATCATCATTCCATAAGAGAGATGTTGATCCCAATATAGTACAAGTGGATGAAATACAAGCCAAACTTATTATAGAAAGAGATGAAGACTCTATTAAGGATGAATTATATGACAATGATGATACTTTGGTCGAATCTAATAGTGATGAAGAGTCGAATCATGATTTAAGTATTGATGATGATTTTTAAGGTTTTGATCATGATGATTGAATGTAATAAAAGTGTTGCTTGTATTGTTTGAAATGTATTGTTGATGTCTGAGTTATGTTAATGTGTATTATTCTTATGTTAATACATATTGATGATGTTTCAATTATGTTAATGAATATTGTTGATGTTTTCTTGATATCTACACATAATAATAATGCTAAAGCCAGTCAGCAACAACCTTTATGTACCTCAACTAGTGCTAAGGGATCTTCAAGTCTATTAATCTTTACCACCTATAATTAGACTTAGGCTTAAATATATATTTACATGTTTAATGCGTTTTTTATCCTTATTCTTTTGTTGTTAGGTTCCAATACCTGCATTAGAAAAAAAAAAGGTAGAGGTATCACTAAAGGTTCTGAGCTGCAACACATGAATGTTGCAATGAACAGTAAGTTGTCAGTACATATTGACACGTCATAAGGTCGTCCCGTTGATAAGATCCAATCAGCAAAATTATCTAGTAAGTTAGGGGTCACTGTCAGGACTGAATTGCCTTGCCTTCAGCATGCCAAGCATTTGAAGGAAGACAACATGCTACAGAATCCTCTGGACAAAGTTTTTGTAATTTTTAAATTTATTTAATTGTATGCATTTTTTTACTTATTTTAACACTAATTTCTCTTTTACTTATTGTTCACAGATGAAGCTCAATATCGTCAACATTGATAACCCTAAAGTTTCAAGCTGTGCGACTTCACTGTTGAAACAAAGGGCTAAGGATCATCGTTACCGACTACATAAATACTACAAATCTTTTCCTTCTGATGAGGAGGCAAGAAGACATGTTCCCGAATGGATGTCTCTAGAAAATTGGAGCCAAATGTGTGATTATTGAGCCTCTTCCAACGTTAAGGTTTGACTTCTTTCTCTTTGCATTTGCTTTCATTAACCTTGTTACACAATTTAATGACTATTTCTTTTCTTTATTTAGAAAAAGTGTGAGAAAGCCGTGTTTAATAGAGGAAAAATGAAAACTCCCCACAACCCAGGCTCCAAATCATTTGTTGTTGTACGAAAAGAATATGTAAGTTCTTCATTTGAAAATATAATTAGATTAGTAAATACAATATTATTTATTTTCTTTTTAATTAATGTTTTCATAAAACAAAGTGAGAAAGAACTACATAAACAAGAGTATGATAGGATCACATTATACAAACTCACTCACTATAACCAAGGTCAAGGGTGGATGTTAGAAGAAGCTAAAAAATAACTATGTAAGTATAAAAATTTGTTTAAATTTTGATTTTATTTATTTATGTTATACTAACTAATAATATTTGAATTTGGTTAGGTCGGCATTGCCAAGCCCAGGCTCAGGTCCAATCGCCATCAGCCCAGTTGTAGGAAACAACCCCCATGCATGCATAAAGACCTACGTAAAAACCCTAAACCTAGTAATCATCCCTTATATAAGGTATTATTTCGTCAGAATAGAGGTACGAGACTCATACGCTGCTATTTCTCTGCTTTTAGCTGCCCATCACCTTCACTAGAAAGCCTAACTTGAGCGTCGGAGGGGCCTGTCGGCGATCAACCCCCGACGTGCCTTATTATTTTGCAGGTATTCACAAGTTCAAGCACACGAAGACGATGGATCCAAACAGCAACATCCAGCCTCAACAGAATCAGGCTGAACCATTTGGCGCCCACCGTGGGGCCCGGCGTCCGGGCACCACGTCCAAAAACACACAGATCAGTCAAGCGGCGGCAATCAATCCTGATATCACCGCCGTCACGGCACTAGCGCTACAACGGATGGGTTCGCAATTACCTGCCGCTCTCCCACCAGCACATCACGAGTCCCATACACAGTCTTCACACCCGAACGACCAGCCACAACCTCAAAACCAAGATCAGGAAGAGCAAAGCGTAGCCCTGGAGGACAACGCCGAGACTAATTCACACCCTAATTTCCAACACCCTCTAAACGCGAATCCGCCTGCACCGCTACAACCCTCCCTCACCCGAAGGCAGATAGAGCAAGCGGCCGACCTATTGATTCGCCAACTCCTGCAGCCTCAGCCGGAACAACAGTGGACCCCCGCTCGGCAGACTAATGTGATGGTCAATCGCCATTCTGCCGAAACCCTAGAAAAAGTGGTGGACGATCGAATCAACCTGACCGATCGACATAATGAAGGTAGAACCGATTGGTCAGACAATTGGCGAAAGCCTCGGAGAAAAAAAGACAGGAGTAGGAATACAGACGACCGACGTAACATGAGAGGACAGTCCGGGGCAAGAGGTGATAGAAACATCGAACGACAAGATCACCGAACGGCTAGGGTCATTAACATGATTTTTGGTGGTAGTGCAGCAGGAGGAACCACCATTAAAGGAAGAAAGAGGTACGCAAGGCAGGCCGATAAAGACTTGTTAACAAAGAAAAAGAAGCAGAACGATGGGACGATATCATTCGACGCATCCGATTTGGACGGTGTTAATTATCCCCATGATGACGTGCTAGTAGTCAATCTGAACATGGATGGTAACGAGGTAAAACGGGTGATGATTGATACGGGTAGCTCGATCGACCTATTGTATTACGATGCCTTCAAGCAGATGGAGATACCAGAGGATCGACTACTGCCAAGAGAGGGACCCATC
>JAOSBM010000001.1:6147378-6162610 GCA_027568955.1 Erythroxylum tenue
TTAGCTTATAAGCATCTAAATGTATTGGCTTGATATATAACTATCTTTTTACAACTTTCCTTTTATGTCTATCTTTTGTATTTATGGCTTAATTTATTCAAAATTTTCAAAAAATATTCATCTAACATATGGCTATTTATTTCCATTTCAAATTGGAGTAGACTAACTAACAAGTGTATTTATATGCTCAAGAACGTGGTCATGTGATTAACCAATACACAATTGACCATATGCCAGTGTGATTTCCTGTGTTTCCCATTACACAATCATGTCAATGTCCATGGTGGGCTTTGGGATACAATTGCAACAAAGGCAATTTTTGTAAGCATATTTATTTCACAAAATTTTAATTTGTCACATTTTTCATTGGAAGTTTAAATTCAAATGATTTTCACTTAATCCTCCTTTTACTAAACTAAAGCCCATAATTTTTCTTCTTATTCATTTGAATTTTTCAAAGATATATCCTTTTGTAAATCTTTGATAAATTGCATTTTATTTTTTATGTTTATTTTAGTGATCTCTTATATTATACCTTTTCAATGTATTTAACTCTCTAGTTCCTAAAAAAAATGTTAATTTTCCACTCTGTATTCTAGCAAATGAATAATGCCCACCTATTTTGTTATTTCAATGCATTGCCTGAATAAAGTATGGGAAATGTTTTTTTTTAATATGTAAAGTAGTTATAATAATGAGAAATTTTTTAAACCCACTATTCTCTAAGATTTGTGCTGTAATTTTTTTATTGAAATTGCATTTCTTAGGTAATATATTATTTTTCCTTTCTTGGAAAATAAATAATATATCTAACTTACTAATTTTCTTTTTTGTTTGTAGATTGGCCAACCTTCAACTCTCATAATAGTTGAATAGAGAATTATTGTGTTGGTAATGCTTCAAATAAAGATCTTAAAAGAATAAAGACCGATGCTGATTTAGGACTGTTAGAAACACAAGGGAGGAAGAGGAAAAGGTGACACGAATAATGCCCACTTAGATGCTGATGGAAATAATCCACGACAAAGGGTTATTTTGAAGTAAGGACCATCTTTTGGAGTGAAAAATGCATGTTTACAACCTGATACACATTTAAAGAGGCGAAAGCGACAAACAAAAATTAGTGATGCCAATTTTAGGAAATAAAGAGGAATAAGAGCAAATACTACAAAAAAAATAGCACAATTTGCGATGTTTAAAAAACGTCACAAAATCTTAAAAAACGTCATAGAATACAATTTGCAATGTTTTAGATAACGTCGCAAATAAAACATTTATTTAAAATCATGGACTACTAATCTTATTTTTAGGCATGGATTTTGTTATATATATATATACAAGAAGTAGGTATAGATGACATAAGAATTGAAATCACTTGTCTTCGCCTGATCACAAAGGTGCTGCTAAATCTCAGTTGAATTCTTCTTTTACAAGTCATATATAGTCATATATATATATATATATGTATATATCAAATATTTATTTATAATATTATTGTGGATCAGGTCAAGTTAATTGATTTCAACTCATTGTGTCATCTATACCTATCTTCGGTAACCAAATTTAGAATAAAAATATTTTTTAAAATCATGAAGCACTTCTGTGATTAGGTGAAATCAAGTGATTTCAACTCTTTGTGTCATCTATATCTACCTCAGTAACTAAATTTATGACTTCACCTGATCATATAGGTGCTTACAAATCTCAATCAAATTCTTCTTTTACAAGGCATATACATTTGCAACAATATTATATAAATGAACTAACCATAACAAATGATCTAGGCTGCATACATCATATAAACATGAACCTATCATAATTGATGATCTAGGATGATTGTACCTATACCAAAAATTCTAAGGCACAATACAGTTAAATCCTATATTGTTGCTTTGTTCATCAATTATGCACATAAAATATTAGTCATTCTCTATAATTGAACTCAATTACAATGTATAACGCGAAAAACTATATTCAAGAACAAATAAACATAATGTTTTTCTTACTTGTGTTGTTTCCTTAGGAATTCTCTGTATTAGAGATAGAATATATGGACCATAAACCTTTTGATCATATTCTATACCGAAATATACAAATACCTACCACAAGATATATGCCTACATCCTACACCAATATTTTTTTTAATGTTAGCATAATGCAATGAGATTTATATTGTTACATACAGTATAAACAAAATGTTATAACCCACTAATTCTCCATACACATTCTTCTTAACATCATCAGGACTGGTGCTCCCTGATAGACGAGCAGTTAAACCAGTCAGCTCTCGTCCCATTGGCGGAGTATTAAAAAAAAAAGCAAAAGAGAGTCTTTCGGCACATGTAGTTGGCTCCGTAAATTAATAGTCACTACCATGATTGCATTAGAATATCATAATCTTCATTGCATCCATTAAAATGCAATACAACCATTAATGCTCATTTCAAAGTAGAAGGGTAAGAAATTATGGGCATAAAAATATTCAACACCAATACATTATCAAAATATTAATTCCCACATTAATGCTAAGATAAGCGTAAAAGAACATACTTACCAAGCTATGTGCTTACATTAGTGACAATTTCCAAAACCTTGCCAATATTTCTTGCATACTTGAAAAAAAATGGAAGAAATCGATAGATGACAAAGGTTTGCCCAAATTTCCTCCAACACTTTGTTTACGTTCACTTACTAACATTACAACATCAAATTCAATTCCAAAACAACATTTATTATCATTTTGTTTATAACCATTCATGAAAAGACAATATTACTTTATAAACATATAGTCCATTGTGTATTAGCTTAGAGAACTCTATACACTCTTAAGTAAAAACTTTGATGAAAGCCACAAACAAATTATTAAGTATTTATACCATAATATATACATAAAGAATTAAAACATTATAAAGCAAACTTGAATTTACCCTCCACATTACTAATGCAGTTCCTTGACTTAAAACATGAAAGGATGTCACTCAAATTCAGTCCAAACTTCACATTTTTAATGACAAAACTATCTACAAACTGGAGCGAACATTTTTACAAATAATATATAAATGATAAATAATATTTATAACTGTGTGCATCAATATCAATTTTATTGTATTACCATATTTTTAATTGAATTCTTTTAGAGGAACTTAACATACAAATATTTAAAAATTAGATTTCTCTTATGAGATATAAATTCCTCCTTATATAGGAGTAACTCTTTGCGTGTAGTAACATAAATATTCACCTCTAAATCCTTCCTTTCCTACATTTCAACTATAATATCAAATTTCATTAAAAGTATAATCCAAATCTAACAAAGGGTTCTTCAATATATACCATTTTTTTGAACTTCATATTCTTCATCTTCTCCTTAATTGTTGTCTTTTCTTGTTTGTTCACAACCTCATCCTTAACTTTTCCTATTATTGGTTTCTTATTACACCTTAGCACACCATCATTTTCTTGGTTATTAATTAGCATCTCCTCAAAACTTAGGATTGATGTTCCACTAAATTTCTCCATCATTGATGCCTTCACATGTCTACGAACATCCTCATCCTTATCCTCCTTCCTTACTGACATTTTTTATGCCTTAGGAAATCTTCTATTCTTTTGGCTTGTCATTGGTATCTCCTCATGTCTTGGGATTAGTTGTTCACAATTAATCTCCATCATTTACTCCTTCTCACGACTTAGGAATTCTTATCTTCTTTGATATTAAACTGAATTTTCAAAAACTGATCATACTATACTAACCTAATAAATGAATTACTTATTAACTTTGCATCTCTCATCTCCCATAAAACATCCTGCACTATCCTTAATACTTTTCAACCATTGTGATGCTTCATTAGATGATCCTTATTATAATAAACTCTAAATTTCTAATTTAATATAATAAATTAATCAATTAAACTCTTCACATTTAGTTCATTAAAATTTTGTCATGAATTTTGGTATTAACTTTAGCTTCTTGTACTCTTATTTGAAGACCTTATTACCATCCATCACCTCTCTGATGTTGACATCATCCCAAGTTGTAATCCTAGTCATCTTTCCCAACTTGAGGGGTCGATTCACACAAAATCAATTAAGATAAATATTTATAAACAAATTCTAATACAAGCCAGTTTTAATTAATTACACATTATATATATATATATACCAATTAACAAGATTCGTTTTGTAGGATGTGTAACTCAATATCAATATAGCTACGTATACCCATGTAAGGCACAACACTTTTAGCCTTTAGAGCTTGACAGAACCTACAAGTATGCTAGTAAAGATGACTTAAAATGAAATTTTCTTAATCAAGCTTCTTATAGTTTTCAACAACGATTATAGTATTTAGTGGCTGCTTGTTAATATCGTATTTGATATTAGGGGATAAAAAAACACATATAGAAGGAAGTTTCTTTGAAAACATTCCTTTTTTAGTACACTCCTTACTTTATCAAGTGAGCCCTTGATCACAAATTGGTGATCATAGACTTTGTATTCCTCCTAAAGTTTGATCACTTTAGCCTCATTGAATTTTGTACTTACTTGTTTGGTCCCATTTGAAACCCTTAATATATGCAATACTATTACTACAAATTATCTCCGCTTGATCCTCCCTTATTTTTAATATTAGCTTATTTTGATCAAGCTAACCATATACCCAGGAACAAATTTCTCCCCTCACCTAAACCTATTTATATTTAGAGTTCATTGAATCCCTTATTAGTGACCTACTTAAACTGCCCTAGTGTAACCTGTGCATCATTTCAAACATCTTCTCTAAATAAAAATGCATTTGAAAACTATTTAATTACTTATTAAAAGTAATTGTAATCGAATAATAATACTCAATCACAAAATTTATATTAATGTAGTTTAATTAAGTCAAAGTTTCATTTGTTGTTATTAAACTCCTCACTTCACTGACTTGTCTTGCAAGTGACAACTTTATCCCTGACTTACATAAGTTTCAAATCAAAATAACTTCACATCATCATCATATTAATTTTAACAAAAAGCTTACTCATTACCTTCCCTTTTTCCTTCATCACCTTCTTCTTTTCTTCTTATGGAAGAGATAATGCTCTAATTACAAGTTTATACTTATTTTCTAAACATTGATAATAAAAATAAAGATGTCCACCACACCAAAAATAAATATGCGACATTTTCATAAAACGTCATGGAAAATTTGAACTTTTTGTGATATTTTTTAAACCTCACGAAAAGTCTTCACATTTAGCGACGTTTTATTAATAAAACGTTGCGGATTGTGTTGTTTTCTAGTAGTGAGAAGAAGATCAACTAAAGACAAAATGGGATAGCTACAAACACCAATTGAGAGAAGAAATTAAGTAATTTCAATATGGGATAGTCTGAAATAGTAAAAAAGATAAAGAAAAGACAAAGGGGATTCATGCCCTAAGATAGCCGATGTAATAAACTGATCAATTAAAAAGAAGTTGCTTATACTTGGCATTAACGACCTTGTTGTTAATATTATAACATATTCTCCTCCTTGAAGTTGACATAATTGTCTAAAAAAAGATAATGTGAATATCTGTATGATTCTGAGGGGATTTCCAAATTTTTAATCTACAAAAAATAATTTTAGTGCTTTGTGCATTTTGTCTTAAGTGTTTAAGAGGCCTTTTGCAATGATTTTCTTCGACAAATATGATTTTGGTATATGGTCATCAAGTACAAAGTAATGTGCCTATGACAAGCTTCTTCTATATATGGTTTATGATTCCTACATTTTGTTTAGAAGCAAAAAATCTATGATTTATGTAGAACTCTTTTACATATTAACCTTAATTATCTTTCCATTAGGAGTATAAGGAAATTATACATATTGATTAATTTTTCCTTTGTCCTTTCAAAAGAAATTTTGCTATTTTGTTAGGTAAGTTTAAATTGTAGAGTTAGAAGTAACTTGTTTTGTAATCATTTGTTTAGATTATGAAATCTACAGTGCATTGTGTTCAATTCTTCGTTAATCCCCTAAAGGTTAGTATGAAATTAGTAAACATTCTAATGTAATTTAGGTGTTGTGACTAACATTAAATTAGTGAAAAATCTAATATAATTATAGTGGTGCAACTAATATGAACTTCTCTAATTGTCCACATCATTTTGATTTTTTAATGCACGATCAATTTCATTGTACCGATACGGGTTACACCATATTAAGAATACGAGTAAATATTTATTTTTGAATAAACTAAAAAAATTATGGAAAATTATTGTGATCCTTGTCTTCTATGAAATTATTGATATTACGTCGAATCAGATACATTATTGTTAGATGATTCACCATACAAGGCTTTATGCAATCTAGTGTACTTCAATTACCATATATCTTATACCATAGTTTTAGGATCATAATTGATTTCCTTGTTCCAATGTCCTAACTTAATCCTATGTACGTATCTATTTTTAGCCACATACTAGAGTATTAAGAGAATAGTGATTCTACCTTAGGTGAGATATGTTCTATCATAGTTGTTTTTTCTTAATTCGGTAAATTTTAGTTCTTTTTTAATGCATTTAACCTTATCTTGTTTAATATTATTTTATTTATTATTTTGAACAAGATCAATTTGTTATCTTCATATGTATTTAGATTGATAAAGAGGTAATGTGCAAGAGAGGCTAGATAGGGCTATCGCGCTTGCTTGAAGAGCCGATAAGAGGTACAATAAAAATAAAAAAGAAAGGGTAGACTCAATGTCATAGAAACCAAATTGGTGATCTTCATATGTATTTAGATTGATTAGGTAAGGCTCCTAATGTGCCTAATTTTGTTGCATACAATCCTTATGATCAGTTGCCCATTACATAAACAAATCCTTGTTAAAGTTTTCAAAATAGGATTATAAGTGATTGATGTTGTCATTCCTAAGATATCCCTATTCCTATAATTTTAGGATTGACATTCAAGGTTGTTCTAATGTTTTCCACATATAAATTTATTATTGATTTAGGAAAACAATTGTTTTCTATATTGATTTAGGAAAACAATTGTTTTCTATATATGAAACAACAATAGAGTGATAATAAAAAGTCCAAAATAATCATTTTTCACTACTATGGCTAGGATCAATCTCTTGTTATTCATTATTATCATATGGAGACCACAAAAAGGCCAAGATGATGGCTAATATTTAATATGGGAAAAATAAGATCTTTTTTTTTTGCAAAGGAAAGTTAAAACAACAAAGCAAAGGAAAAGAAAATAAAAACAGAGCCTAGCTAACGTGCTCTCTCAAATAGAGTTCCAACAACGTCACCAACCAGAGCTAGGATTACTGAGCTTGGAGGAGACAACCAAAACTGAAACGGCAGCTTATCATGACTGCCCATTTTGGCTAAAATATCAGCTACATTATTACCCTCCCTCAGAATATGGTTACAAGACACATCCCACCCCCAATTGAGCATAGCTTTAATATCTGCAATGAGATTTGCATGAGGATGGAAGTGATAATCAGTACTGGCAACTAATCGTAAGGCTTTCATAGAATCTGAGAATAAAGCAACTTGTTTAAATCCCTTATCCCAAGCAAGACGAAGCCTCATTCTTATAGTAAGCAATTCAGCACTCATATTAGTGTCTCGGCCAATATATTCAAAAAATCCACCAAGCCATTGTCCATGACCATCACGGAGGACTCCACCGATACCGGCATCACCAGGGTTTCCCAAAGCACTCCCATCCACATTTAGACTGACAAAGTTCTCCACAGGCCGCTTCCAACTGACTAACTCGTTGCCTCTACGCCTTGTAGCACTAGGTTTCAAAAAACTTTGGTTCCACTCCCGTATTGTACTTGCGACAGAGCGGAATTGTTCAAGAGGAGGAACAATACAATCCTCGATTACTTCTCTATTTCTAATACACCAGATGCACCAAACAATTGCCAAGAAAGTGATATCGATACGATCACCATTAGCCAATAAAGCAGAGTTCAAACAATTAGCCTTAAACCATTGGAAGAAAACAGTAGAATCTAAAAAATTACTAACAAGAGGTAAAAACTTTCTCTAAAGTTCCTTCACCTTGGGGCAATCAACAAAAAGGTGAAAAATTGTTTCAGATATCCCATACCGCATCGTTTACACCCCTCAGTTGGAGACAAACCTAAATGAAAACGCCATTGCTGAGTATGAACCCTCTTATGCCAAATCAGCCAACACAAAAGTTTAACCTTCTCTGGACCACACACATGCCAAAGCCAATGCCACTGTTCTTGGTTGTCATCGTCATCCTTCAAAGCTAGCCATTGAAAACCAGTTTTAACTGTGTATCGACCAGAAGAAGAAGGGCCCCATATGAGTTTATCTTCTCCCACTCCTGTAAGAGGTTGGTGAATGCGAGGAAACTCACTACGAATTGCATCCAGAATTTTTGTACGAAGGTTGTGAAAATTCCAATCCCCAGCATCATCTAAGATATCAGAAATCATCATGTCCCAATCTGCCTCCTCAACCATATTCAGCCTATTAATCAAAGGCCCTTGACCCAACCAATTATCATGCCAAATAGACACTGAAAACCCATGACCAATCCTGTACTTGTAACCATTTTTAAATTCATCTCGAACTTTAATGATGTCTAGCCAAACCTTTGAGGAATTCGACTTCTTTTCCCACTCAAGAAAGTTCTGCCCTTTACCATACTTGTTACAAATAAGAGAAACCTAATTTTTATTAGGTTGTTCATGAGCTGTCCAAATTAGCTTTCCAAGAAGAGCAGTATTCATCAACCGACTCTGTTGAAGACCCAATCCACCTGTAAATTTTGGTTTAGTCACTCTATCCCATGAGATTAAGTGGATCCTTCTTCTGTTATCAGTGCTATTCCAAACAAACTTTTTTATTACTTGGTCGATTTTACCGCAAACATGGCTCGGAATCCAAGCAACCTGCATCAGATAATTTGGCATCGCATTAAGGGTAGATTTTGCCAGCGTTACGCGCCCTGCCATATTCAATAAGCTAGCCTTCCACCCAGATAATTTCTTATTCATTCTTGTCACCAAGTCAGTGAAAATACTACTTCTCATCCTCCCATCACTAAGGTCAATGCCTAGGTATTTGCCAAGATGAGGAGTGGCATTAATGCCCAAAATACTCGCCACCTGATCCGTCGTGGCTCGAGTAACACCATTAGAAAAATATATTTTAGATTTATCCACATTAATCTTCATTCCTGAGGCGACACTAAACTTAAATAAAACAAAACGAATCCGTTGAGCTTGGGAGCTTGTTGCTGTCGCACAGAGGATAACATCATCCGCAAAGAACATATGAGAAATTTTAATACCCCCACGACAACAAGCTACTGGAGCCCAAGTATTGTCTCGAACTTGTTGGTTTATCATTGCCCCAATTTTCTCCATACACAAGACAAAAAGATAGGGAGACAAGGGATCACCTTGCCGAATTCCTCTCTTTAGACAAAAACTCGGGAGGCACTCGCCATTCCAAAGAATAGAAAGAGATGTCTTCCTAATGCAATTCATAATAAGGGAAATAACTGTACTTGGAAAGCCAAAATCATATAACGTACCTTCTAAAAAGTTCCAGTTGATCCGATCATAAGCCTTTTCAAGGTCAAGCTTTAGTAACATTGATCCAACTTTGCTTTTAGACCGCCTCATAGAAAACATCAATTCCCTGGCCATCAAAATGTTATCAACAGTACTTCAACTTGGAATGAAACTGCTCTGAAAAGGGTGGATAATAGCATTTAAAAAGGGTCTCAGCCGGTTAACAATGATCTTTGTCACCAGTTTGTATGTAACATTACACAAACTGATTGGTCGGAACTTCTTGATAGAATCTGGTGAAGCTTCTTTAGGAATTAAGGCAAGCAAAGTGTCTGCTGAGATACCCTCAATGTCGCCAGTGAGAAAAGCTTTTTGAATCATGGAAACAATAGAGCCTCCCACCGTATCCCAGAATTGTTTAAAGAAGATAGGTTGAAAGCCATCAGGACCGGGAGATTTATAACTACCCATTGAGTGAAGAGAATTCCAAACCTCCTCAGGCTGTACTGGTTTGGACAGAGAATCAACTGCATCCGGACTCAAAGTTAAATGATTCTGACTTATTCCACTCTCGCCAGTCCCTTCAGAGGTGGCAAACAAATCTTTGAAATAAGAAAAAACCTCATTCTTAATAGCTCCAGGGTCAGCACACCAATTATTAGAACCAGTCAATTTTAACTTCTCAATTTTATTCCTTTTCTTACGCACCACGGTTGTGGCGTGAAAGAACCTGGTGTTTTTGTCACCAAAGAGGAGAATTTGCCCTCTACTTTTCTGAAACCAAAGAACCTCCTCTTGGACAAGAACTTGGTTATATTCGAAGGAAAGTCATTTCTCGAGATCTCTCAAATCAGAAGAATCACAATATTGAAGTCTTCGTTGGACACCATCAAGTCCAGTTTTCAAGTGCTGTTTCCTGCAAAAAATATTTCCAAAAATATTTTTATTAAAATTAATGCACGCTGTCTCAGTTCTCGCAAGAGCTTCGTGTGGTGGAATATTAGGGTCCCAAGTACTCCTAATCAACTGATGAAAACGATTATCAGTCAACCAGGCAGCTTCAAATCTAAAAGGCCTCAAACCTCGCATGCGGCCAGTGTGATCAAGACCACCCAACTGAGCAAGAATAGGATTATGGTCAGAGTAAATCCGCGGCAGATGGGAGATGACAGCTTCAGGGAACATGATTCGCCATTCCACAGTAGCGACTGCTCGATCAAGGCACTCAGCAATTCTAGGAGAAGAACGTCGAACCCAAGTAAACTTCTGACCCACAAAGCCAAGATCAACAAGGTTACATCCTTGAAGATGTTCACTGAATTTAGCAGCTCTGTTCGCATAAAAACGACCACCCTGCTTCTCTGCCCTACTGAGAACATCATTGAAATCACCAATAACTAGCCAAGGAAGGTTTCTACCTGCAAACCGTCCTTGTAAATCGTCCCACAAGTGGTCGCAGAGGCTCGGAGTTGTACTAGCATAGACGGCCGACAAAAGCCAGGAAATCCCATCCGCCGTGACAACATATCCAGAGACCATTTGAGAAGTTAATGTGACATTCGTAAAGCTGCAACAACTAGTTTTCCAGAAAACCCAAATACCGCCAGAGCGACCGGTCGGATCACGAATAGCAAAGTCATCAAACCCCATCTTTTGCCAGTGCCTCTTTTGAGTGGCGAAAGAAACTTTAGTCTCAACTAAAATAACCATATCCACGCTATTTGCTTTAATGAATTCTCGAACATGACACCGAGCAACTATATTTCCAGCACCCCTAATATTCCACATTAAGATATTAAACTTAATCATTAAGAAATGAGAAAAAAAGAGGAGCAAGGAACAATTAATCAACTATGACCATCTGGGTCTGCTCAGCCAAAATATTAGCTTCCATATCCACAGCGAGAACAACATCAAGTATCGGATTAGTAGCAGTGTCAAATTCCATCGGCCCCTCTGTATCACCAGCACTATTCAGGGGCCTAGTTGTATGGAAGACACCTCCCAGATTACTAGCTTGACCCTGATTGGTACTATCTTTTTCTAGAACATAAGGGAGAGTAGTTCCCACGATTGGAGGCAAAACATTAGCTTCGTTTGGAGTGTCTTCACTCACCTCTTGAACCTTCCCATGGCTTTGATCAACATTTTGTTCCATAAAAGTAAAAATTGAATCCGTATTGGTCTCCGACACTGTTGTGTTATCCTTGCGCGAATATACGCTCATGTGCTTCTTTGTCCCTCGTTTCTGAAAGATCTTTTTAAAATTGTGGCCAAAAGATAAAGACGGCTGAGAGGCAGTCCGTCTCTCCTCCATTTGATTTCCCATTCCATGCTCAGGAACTTCCGCCTCTACATTAGCAAGTCTTTGAAATCTGTTGCCATTAGTGCCCAAACTCAAATTCTGAGAAGATGTCCTTGGCCCTTTATTTTTTCTTGTGACAACCATCCATTCCCCATGAATGGGTCGTCTGTCATCCTTATTGGAAACGTCAGTATCTGGACTATTCTTAGCCATAGAATCACCATTTTCATCACTGGACTTTCTTGTGGAACATAGCTCTGAAACATGCCCATAGACTCCACAGTGGAAACATATCTTGTGAAGAGCTTCGTAAACTACTCTATATTTCACATCCTCAATCTCAATCATTGGAACCAATGGTTTACGGAGATCAACTTCAACACAAATTCGTGCAAACTTTCCTCTATGTGCATGAAAAGTATTCCCACTCTATATTTCACATCCTCAATCTCAATCATTGGAACCAATGGTTTACGGAGATCAACTTCAACACAAATTCGTGCAAACTTTCCTCTATGTGCATGAAAAGTATTCCCATCTAGTTTTTTTGGTTGATCGATAGATCTCGCTAGGGTTGCGAGCACATTAGCATTGTAGTATTCCATAGGTAATTCTGGGATCCTGATCCAAACAAGGACTTGATCAAAACTAGCAGAGGAAGGATGAAATTTGGGGCTCCATTCGCGCACCATAAGATAATGGTCTTGGATGATCCAAGGACCCTGGCTTAAAGCAACATGCTTATCCTGGTCCTTTGCAAATTTAATCATGTAGAAATCGTTTTCCAAATCAGCTATTTCAATTTTACCTTTGGGTTTCCAAAGCTGATTGATTTTCGAAGAAAGAAAATAAAACCCTACCAACTTACCCAAAACCTTGACGATCACAGACCCCTTCAAAGATTTCTCGAGCTCATCTCGAAAATCACAGTTAAAATAATAACAGGGCAATAATGCATGCTCATCCCTATACTGAATTCTCATAGTATCATCATCGCACAGATTAGGCAAGTGCTCAATATCCATGTCCTCAACATGTGGAGTGGAGTTGCGTTTGCCCCAGATGCCATCGGGAAATTCATCGCGGTGAATAGTGAAAGCCTCTGTTGTCTCTGTTTTGTTATCTGGTGGGTCTAGTGGCCGCTGCCGTTTTCCTAGCGAAGACCCAGTGAATTCAAAGAGGAGCATCGTTTCTGTTATATTTAGATGTTTCTAGACTCTAGAGTTCCATCTAGTCCAACAACTTTTTTTTAAAATCTTTATAGAGTTATTAAATATATTTTATTGTTTTCTCATGCTTTTCAAACTATTAGAGGATCCCCAATAATCTCTATTTATTTCCTAAAAAATATTTTGTAAAGGTTATAGAAAACATTCTCATTTACTGATGCCTCTTCCACATGATATTGTGTTACTCAAGCAATAGTCCTATCAACCTCATCTTCCATCCTTTCCTCATCACCACTGATCTTAACAAATTTGACACTAATTAAAACATATTCTCTCCTAGACAACTTAATAAATATCATATTCTATATAACTGCAATGCTAAGATTAAGCATTGTAAATGTATTGGTCATTTGAGAAAGCCTATCAGACACCCTTTGGTTCTTTGGTAGGTGCATGATGTAAGGCCATCCACATATTGTGCCATTTTTTCTCCTCACCATCAAATATAAATAACTTACAAAAAAGAATGACAAATTGCAATAGAGATGCTTAATAAAACACCATAAATAGAACAAAGCATGTAAAGTGACACCCTAATTTTCCTCTTCCTGAAAATAGTGTAAGCAATTGCACGATGCAAAAAATGCAAGATTGATGATTTAATATATGAATCCTTAGTTTTTATAGGATTATAATCACAACTTTCATATGAGATTTTATGTCAAAATTCCATAGTTTTATGTATGTCTTCAAGGAAGTCAATTACAAAGCATCGAAATGGAATTGTTTATAAATAGTTCTAAAAGTAAAACCCATTGTTTACACAAAATTATTCGATTGACATTAGAAAATCCACACCACCCATTTAAAACCTAATAGCATTCAAATAATCTCATCTACCATCTCTATTAAACTCGAACGTTGTCAAAATTTTAAATGTCAATTTAATATAAGAATCTTCATTAATAAGAAAAAAAAGAAAAATGGATAACCTCACATTCTCATCAATCTCAAGTAATTCTGTATCAAAATAATTTGCAAAAGACTATATGAATATAAATGCCTATTAGGTTCAAAACACCTATTCCTAAGGATTCTATGCCTTTTTAAATGACATAGACTATTAAAATGAATCATAGGGTGTCTGGACTCTTGTAGTAGTCGACCTTCACTAGTTAAACATTCCCTTCTTTCCCTAATGCTCCTAATCTTGTTAGAAAATGGTCTATTACTCATTTTTATATAAATTTCGGACCAACAATCTAAGTGATTTAACACCAATTTGACCTGATTTTGAAAATCTATATCGTTAATAAAACATAATATTATGCACTAAATATTGAGATCTAAAGCTAAGACAAGACTTGATCATATAAACAGACATACCATAAATCACAAGCGTATGAGGAATGGTGTTAGTTAATTTAAATTATAGATGGCATTTCTAAAATTAGGATGATATCTTTATTGCATTCTTATGGTACTTGATGTGCAGAGTTATAGTATAATTTTTTTAGGCATTATATTGCTTTCACTTAGTCATGGTATTTTCATATTGAAGTTTGGGTGTTAATTTTAAATTTTAGGATGGTATTTTTGGGATATTATTGTGGTATTGAGTGCCATGAACCTTGGTAAAGAGTGTATTATTATATGATATTTTTTATATGGAGTCATATTAAATCAAAGGAAAATGATGCATAACCCTAAAGAAAGTGTTTTCTAATTTCAAAGACAATCAAAACTAAACAAGTAAGTATCTTTATACTCCTCGTCGGATGAAACAAGGGTAGGGGAGCGTATTGGGAGTCCGAATCTTCTATCTAATATTATGGTATTTTATTTTGTCCTATAAATTTTAACCATTTATTATAAAAGAGTCCCACGTGAATTCAGCATAAATAAACGCAAAATCTCTATAAATAAATGACTGAAATTTATGAAACAAAATAAGACACGATAATATTGAAGAGAGAATGTCACATGTATCGGAGATATGAAGATGGAACAACTAGAAAACTGAAGCCAAAGACCGTTAGTTGCATGCTTTGCGAGAACTTTGAAGAAGAAACCGAAACTGCAATATTTTTTGAAAATTTTGAATAAATTAAGCCATAAGTACAAAAGAAAAGATAGACATAAAAGGAAAGTTGTAAAAAGATAGTTATATATCAAGCCAATACATTTAGATGCTTATAAGCTAA
>JAOSBM010000001.1:6336186-6346996 GCA_027568955.1 Erythroxylum tenue
AACTTCATGTCCGTTTAACGGACATCAGTGTCCGTCTAACGGACACATTCTGTGTGAATAGTACTCTTTGCGCTGCCTATGTCCGTTTAACGGACATAAGTGTCTGTTTAACGGACACATTCGGGTGAAATAGTGCACTTTTGTCACTTCATGTCCGTTTAACGGACATGCTTTAAGGGTACTGTTCATTTTTGATTTTGGGAGAGAAAATCAACTTTTGCAATCTTCAAGAGGGTCTTTAATTTCAAGTGCTAATTTAATAAAATGGAGAAAGGGTTTTAATTGAACAGTTAACTTACGATCAAGTCTAATTCGCAGTTAGGTACCGAATCCGTCGGGCCTCGGTAATGGGGTCCGACATTATTGGTGTATTTAATGGAAGATCAGTGATAGTAAGTTTATATATCTAGTTCTGTATGTTGATGATATTTTGCTTACTGCTAATGACTTGGGTTTGTTGCATAAGACTAAAGAATTTATTTATGAAAATTTTAAAATGAAAGATATGGGAGAGGCATTCTAGGTGACTAGAATTTCAATATTCCGTAAGAGTTCTTTATAAAAATTTTGAAATGAAAGATATGAGAGAGGCATTCTATGTGATTAGAATTTCAATATTCTGTAAGAGATAAAAAGTTTTATTAAGATTCTCTCAGAAAGTATATATTGAGAAAATTTTTGAGAAATTTAGCATGGGCAAGTGCTCAGCAAGTATAGTCCCTATTCAAAAGGAAGATAAGGTTAGTCTTATGCAATCTCCAAAGAATGGTGTAGAACGTAAGGAAGTGGAAACAATTCCATATGATCCTATTATGGGCAGTTTGATGTATCTACAAACCTGTACTAGATTCGACATCAGTTTTGCAGTTGGGATGCTAGGTAGATATCAAAGAAATCCTTGTATTGATCATTGGAAAGTTGCAAAGAAAGCATGTTGAGATATCTTTAAGGAACAAAGGATTACATGCTCACTTATAAGAGGTCTGATCATTTAGAAGTAATTGAATATTCAGATTCAAATTTTGTTTGGTGTGTCGATGGTAGAAAGTCAACATTTGACTATCTTTTCCTATTACCTAGAGGAGCAATCTCATAGAAAAGTGTAAAACATTCAGCCATTGCTTATCCACTATGGAAGCATAATTTGCAGCTTGTTATGAGGCTATAACTCATGCATTATATTATGGCTGCAGAACTTTATTTTAGGGCTTGGAATTGTTATTATAGTAAGCAAGCCGCTGAAAATTTATTGTGATAATTCTGTAGCAGTTTTCTTCTTTAAAAATGACAAATAGTCTAGAGGTGCAAAACATATGGAATTAAAGTATTTTGTTGTTAAAGAGGAGATTCAAAAACAAAGAGTGTATATATAATATATTAGGATGGATCTCATAGTAACAGATCCTCTAAATAAAGGTTTACAAGCAAAGAAATTCAAAGAACATGTGATTAAGCGGGTCATGGTTGTATTGATGATTGATAATAATGCTTGATGATGATATTTTAGCACTTTTGAGCTCAATAATAATATGTTTCTGAATTTTATTTTTCTTATTTATTATGTTTATGTATACATAATTGTTTAAATAAGAAATTTGCATGTATTTTCATAACAAGTATGTGAACTATATGTTGTTTATATATAACTTATAAACCTAAACATAATAAGTTCTTAATGTGTTGATATATGGAAGGTAGTATATGACTACATTGTGTATGACCACCATAACCCGCATTATGTGATTTGTTATGTTGAGGTGTTTATGATGTTAACAGTTTATAAGATTTAATTTTTTTACTAGCCTTATGTTATAATATTAAATGTAATGATGAAATGCCTGACCAAGTGGGAAAATGTAAGAAATATGACTTGATGTTATGACCTATATTTTCTGTAAGCTCATATTAAACTTGGTTTAGGATTTTTCTTTGTTTAATAGTATATTAAATCTTGGCCGTTAATTTAGTATCTGATAGACGTACAAGATTTAATGTCAGCAGAAAAGTGTAGATAAACTAGTCCTCTCTCTACCCCAATTAAGTACAAACAAAACAGATACCGAACGAATGTATTTGTGTATTGGGCTATCTATCAAGTTATTTGTTATAGAAAACTTTCTCACTATATCATGACAAATTCTGTTTAAGATAAGTGATTTATTCGTTTCATCTATTTGGTTATTATTATATCCAAGATCTGAATGAGCCTGAATGATTTACGTATAATTCATGATCTATATATGATTTATTTCTTTGATTTTTAAATATTAAGAATAGAAAACTTACAGCCCCAAGCCGACAAAACAGCTTCCTTCCTTTCCTTCTACTGTTTTACAGAATGCTAACTCTCGTTTAGGCTATTAATTCAAATGATATACCTATGTATGTTAAAAGATGGGCCAATTGAAGTGATTGTGTACATTACATATCTTGGTTGTTTCTTTTGTTAGATTATGGTGGCCCACCCGCTTCTGTTTCACTTTACTTGTCCTCAATTAGGCATTCCCACTTCAGCATTTCTCCTTTACACAAAGTATACCAAGTTTCGTTTCAGGAAAGCAATTGATATTTAAGTTATGGACAAAACCTACCAGATAGAAATACCAACATGAAATTAGTTCTTTTCTGGATTTAGAGCTGAGATGGGTTAATTTCCTTTTGACTATTAGTTCTTTTCTGGATTTAGAGCTGAGATGGGTTAATTTCCTTTTGACTATTTATTATGTAAAGCTTCGGTATCTTTCTGGACTCAGTTATCCAAGAATCAGCTAGCGGAGTCCATATCGAGGATTTCTTTTTAGGACCAGATCGAGGAGTCTACGTGTAGCCACTTGATCAGGGCCACCACTTTCTTTTACGGGTATGAGTGGTAGGACATGTTGGCAAATTCCTTCTGTCAACTTTCTATTAGTGGAATAGAAATCTCTCCCTGCAAAGTATTAAACAATTAATGGTTTATATATCCCCAAGAATCGACTTGTGGTTCTTAGTTGCTGTGATAATGTTAGATTATTGATTTTGATAAAGCATGCATGCCACTTTGATAAGCTTTTATGGGTTTGTTGCATATAGTGGATTCCCCCAGAAGGTTTCTTAGAGAAATATTTTTCTGCCGCAAAGACATGTTACTTTTGTTCATTTGTTAAGCCCGACCTCTTCCATTGGTGCAATTGGTCTCCATGCGGTTTTTCTGTCTAATTAGATTGGTTATAGTGGCCTGGCCATGAAACAGTTCATTCATTTTCTTGGTTACCTCCATCCGTTGTGGTATCATTTGAGTGGTTAGTGGAATGTCTTGTCTTCATAAATTAATGAGACCTGATTATAAAAGATTAAATTATGGAGATCCGGTGGGGGAGGAGACATCCACGTTAGGCTGTTAGCTTTTCTTCTATAGTGGATATCATATGCTCCTCCTCCACCAATTAATATGGTCTATGGCATTAGTTATAGGCCCCTACAAGATTGGATGCTTTTCGAGGGAAAGATCATTGGTCGTACAAATACAAATTTTATGTAAGAAAGGACAAGCTTCTTGCCTGCCCCATTACATGCTGCTGATATTCGTTAGCGCAGATCAGAATAAACTGTTATTTCCTTGCCTTAATAGTACAGATTGTAATTCCCATGTCCTTATTCTTTTCATTATTACTAACAGTAGACACTCTGACTGCATCCACCGATCTTAGAAACAGTCATAGGAAGTAATAGATTATAAAATGTCGCTAAATACTAGTAGCAATAACCAATCTTGCATGCAAGTTACAGGTTTTCTATCCTGCAGCTTCTCTCTCTTTTTTTCCCTGATAATGAACCTTTTCAACCCTATGCATTCGCAAGGGGATTCTGTTAGAAATTTGCTTTGACCAAATAATGTCTCATGTGTCCTAGTAAATCTCATCAACAATTTTGGTCTGAAAAAAAATTCTTAAAATAAACAAAAGAAATGTCTATTCTACGGGCAGCTTTCTAGTTTTAAAATCCTACAGCTAGTTACACCGGAGAGGATTGACAATCAAGGAATAGCTGTCATTTTTCACTTTAAAATGGCAAAGGCAAGAGACGTGTCGGTCTACCAGTTAGAGACTGAAAAGTGTGATATCCAACATAGACGGTTACGATTCACGAAGGCACAGTAATTTTAAGGTAAAAATGATTTGAGGTACGCATGCACTTGGCAATAGCCACCGCCACCATAGGTTCTATAGATATTACGTAAACGTGCCAAATGAAACACTGCAATTTTCAAGGATCCCAAAAACTGAACCGGTTTAATAGCTTAAATATGGAATTTCTTGCGGTAGTGATCCATTTTTAACATGCCGATGGCCTACGAAGCTTGTCTCTGCCATTTCTAGTCGTAGAATTAATTTTATGTCCTACTCTTGCCTCTTAAGAGTTCTATGGAACTGAAAATTGCAATATACAGACCATTTTTAAACTAACAGCCAAATCGTACATAATTCAGGGTCACAAGTGCTCATGAATTTGTGTTTATTGAGAAACTCGTTTAACTTAAGAGTTGCTTGAGAGCGCAGGATTTTTTCTTTTCTGCTGTTCACAACTTGATTACTACGAATCAAAACAAAAACCAATTTATTTATTCATTGCTTCAAGCAACATAATTATTAGATGAGAATCCCCCAATTTATGTTTTTGTTTAAATAAGATCTTTCAAAAAGGGCCGTAAGACCTCATGTCCTTGTTGTTGTGAATCAATCCCTATTTTAGAGTAAATATGAGTATGGTGTTTTTAAATGCCTTCATGAATTATTAGGAACAGTAAACAGGTGAAGCTTAGATGAGTTAAAGCTAATTTTAAGAGATACGCCTGTGTTGGAATGAACACACCCATATCCTTGGAGGATATAATTGTATATAAAGACTGTGTATATTTATGTGATCGTGTATAGAGTGAAAGACAAGAGTCGAAGAGACATAGCCTTTTGACCTTTTGATGGTCAAACATGCCCCGTGTCTTTAGCATACACGACCGTGTGCACAGACTGTATAAGTCACTGCAAACGTATACGGATTGAATGAAAAGAGTTGAAGACATATATCATCGTGCAAGTCAAACACACCCATATGGTATTGTACACGACTATGTCCCAAGACTATGTGACTTGTTGGAACCGTATGTATTTGCGATTGTTAAAAGAATGAGGGACACAGTCATTGTACACAACTGTGTGAGTGATCAAGTCCAATATAAAAAAAAATCATATTTTCAAGTATAAAAGAAGAGATATATGGGGTATCTATATATGAGTGAAAAGAACACCGAAAAAAGAAATAAGTCAGAGAGCGAGAGAGCATAGAAGACTTTATTATTCCATAATTGGTATTCCTTAGCTACAACTTATCTTTGAGTTTGTTCTTTCAAAATTAGTTTATGAGTTGTGGTGATTTGCGAAATCAACTTGTACTTCAGATTGAAACTTGATTGTGATTATTTGTTGTATTGTAGTAGTGCTTCGAGTAGGAATCAATAACTTAGAACTTGAACTCTTATAAGTTGGTATTTGATTTAGAGGATTTACTTATCAATTTGGCTTGTAATTTTTTTCTCTACATTGGAAAGTTTTTCACGTAAATTTGGTGTTTTATTTAGTTTTCTATCATTTACATTACTTGGGTTGATTTTTATTGTGTTTTGGGTTACTTGATATTAGTTGATTGTTTTCAATTGGCATTGTGGGTGTTGTTATTGGAGCTCTACAAATGATATAAGAGCATTAGTTATGGAGGTTGGAAACAACTTTATGATCAAATTAACATTGATTAATTACTTAATATAGAGACTAATAATGAAAGAACTTTTTCACAAGGATCTTTTTGAGTCGATTAATGTGGACAACAGTATAAAGGATGATGTCCCATCTAAAAAAATGACAGATAAAGATTAGGAAAAAAAATGATACGAAAAACCTTAGGCAATATTTGATAGTGGATTGATATTAGCATATTCAATCATATATCCTAAGAGACCAATCCATTTGAGTTGTGGAAGAAGCTAGAGGAACATTATAAGAGGAAGACTACCTATAACAAGGCCTCCCTGATTAAGAGACTTGTGAATATGAAGTTGAAGATTGGAAAATTAGTATTAAAGTATCTTAGTCATTTCTAGGACATTATCAACAAATTAACCACCATGAAAATCATTCTTAATGATGAGTTTCAATCTTTGTTTCTATTAAGCTCTTTATCAGATAGCTCCATTAGTAACTCTACTTCGGAGGGTGTGCTCTCTTTAGATGTGATCAAAGAGAGCATCTTAAATAAAGAGGTTAGAAGAAAAGTGATGGGTGTTGATAATGTGTAGGCTCTTGTGATAGAAAGCAAAGAAGAAGCAAAAGTAAAAGTCCTAAAGGACGTGGTAAGTTCGAGAATCAGTCAAAGTCTAGAGGTGGTAAGGAGATCAGGATGCGTCACTATTGCACTAAGCTTGGGCATATTAAAAATTTCTACTATAAGTATAAGAGAAACCAAAAGAAGCAAGATCATTAGAATGATAGAGACGAAAAAAATACTACAGCTATAACTTCAAGAATAAATGATGAGGTGTCATTAATTTGTGTAACTAGTGAGTATTTCTATACCAGTAATTCGAGTACTGAATGGCTTATTGATATAAGAGCCTCCTATCATTGTGTTTTGAAGAGGAAGTATTTCTCCAATTATAGGAGTGATGACTTTAAAATCATCAAGATGGGTAGCCAAAGTTTTGTTAGCATTATTGACATAGGTGACATCTGGGTTTAGGCTAATGTTGGGTGCATGATACTTCTAAGAGATGTGTGACACATTCCCGATTTGCACTTCAACTTTTTGTATGCTAATATTTGACCAAGAAGGATTTTAACACACATTTGGAGATGGAAAATGGAATTTATATAAAGGAGCAATGATAGTTGCTTATGGTGAGTTATGTTACGCATTGCATAAAGACACATTTGAAGGTATGTGGTGAAGAGTTGTATATTATTGAACAAAAAACTTCTCCAAGCCTTATCATTATCTATTGGGGCATGTCATTAAAAAAGGGATCAAGCTGTTGGTCAGTAAATCTCTTATGTCAGTAAAAACTATTGTTCCTCCTGATCCAGGTGATCATTATTTGACAGGAAAGTAGTATCAAGTTTCCTTCCATAAAAAGTCTATCAGAAAGATGGTCAAATTAGAGTTAGTTCACTCAGATGTTTGTAATTCCATTGAGGAGTAATAAGTATTTTGCAACTTTTAGTGATGATGCTACACAAAAAAGCTTAGGCTTATATGTTAAAAGGTAAAAAGCTAAATGTTCGAGATTTTTCAAAATTTCATACCATAGTAAGAAGGGAGATTGAGAGAAAACTGAAGTGTCTCCGAATGGACAATGGAAGAGAGTATAACTCTAAGAATTTTGTGAATTATTGTCCGAGATATGGCATGAGACATGGGAAGATTGAATACAACACTCCATTGTATAATGTTGTTGTCAAGAGGATGAACATAATTATTGTGGAGAAATTCGGTGTATGCTTAAAATTTCCAGACTACCAAAAATGTTTTAAGGTGAAGAGGTCAAAATTACTATCCATTTGATCAATTAAGATCTATTAATTCCCTTAGGTCTTGATATTCTTGAGAAAGTATAACAAGAAAAGACCCCTATTATTCACATATAAGGGCATTCAAATGCAATGTATTTAAACATATGCTAGAGGAGGAGAGACAGAAACTTAATTCAAAGACTACTTCTTGCATATTTATTAGGCCTGGTGATGAAGAGTTTGCTTTCATACTCTATAACTCGAAGAAACAAAAGGTTGTCAAAAGTAGAGATATAGTCTTCTATAAGTATGAGATGAGTGCAATTCTCATTAAAGGAGGTAGGACTACTTGTAATTTTCTATTTTACAGTTCTATTGATGTTTCTTTTATTTTTTACTTCTTTTAATTAGCCTATAGGTGAAGAGGGTGAAAAATATGATCAGACATATGATGTTAATGGTCATGTACAACTTGATGGTAATGAGCTATATGAGTCAAATTTGGAAGATGATGTAAATGATATTCATAACAATAATGAACTAGGGGAGCAACTTGGTCTAGTGTTAGAAGATACCTAATTTCAAAGGTCAACTAGAGAGAATACACCTTTTATAAGGTATCCTAGTTCAAAATATTTCCTACTCACAGTTGAGAGGGAGTCAGAAAATGTTCAAGAAGTAGGGTTACGTAAAGATAAGATCTTTCGCTCGAGACAATGCAAAAGGAGATGAATTCTTTAAAGAAGAGATGAATTCTTTAAAGAAGAATGAGACTTATGAGCTAGTAAAACTTCGTAAAAGAAAGAAGGCATTAAAAAATAGATGAGTGTTCAATATAAAGAAAAGAAAGATGATAACAAGTTAGAGGCATCAGATAAGATTATTGGTGAAGGGATAAAAGTAAAAGAAGGGTATCAACTTTGATATGATCTTTTCACTAATGGTCAAGATGAATTTAGTTCATACTATATTAGGCCTAATTGCTAGCTTAGGTTTAGATATTGGACAATTGGATAAATACTTGAATAAGGAGATATTCATCGAGCAGAAGAAAGGATTCAAGGCTTAAGGTAAAGAGAATCTGGTTTGTAAGTTGAAGAAGAGTCTTTATGGACTCAAATAGGCACCAAAGTAGTGGTGCAAATTTTTTTTTTTCACTTATAGCTAGTAATGGTTATAAGAGAACTTTAGCTAATATCTGTGTGTACTTCAAGAAGTTTACTGTTGATAACTTAATTATTCTCCTTTTTATACTAAAGATATCCTAATTGTTGGACAAGATATTGGGATGATTTGCAAGTTGAAGGAGGACCTATCCAAATCCTTGGTATGAAAGAATTGAAATAGATTTTGGGTATAGAAATCACTTATGATAGGAAGTTGAAAAGCTATGGCTGTCACGGGAGAAGTATATTAAACAAATGTTGGAAAATTCAATATATAAAGTATGCTAAGCTAGTTAGCAAGACATTAGTAGTTTATTTCAAGTTGAGTAAGTATGCCTATCCTGCTACAGAAAAGAAGAAAGACAATATGTCTTTTATTCCAATTCATCTGTCTTTGGTTCTTTATTGTATGTTATGGTGTGTACAAGGAAGAATACTACTTGGGTTGGTGAGTAAGTGCCCATCTAATCTAGAAAAAAGTTTAATAGGAAGTAGTAAAACATATTCTTAGATAATTGCAGAGCACTTCTAAATGAAATTTGTGTTTTGGTGGTATTAAGCCAATTCTAGAGGGTTATAAAAATGTGAATATGGCTAAAGATCTCAATAACAGCAAGTCTACTTTAGGTTATCTATTCAAATTTACAAGGGAAGCCATTTCTTAGCAATATGAGCTACAAAAGTATGTAACTTTATATACAACTGGAGTGCAACATATGGCAGTTATGGAAGCAAGAAAGGAAATGATTTGGTTGAAACTATTTCTTCAAGAATTTGATGTAAAGTAAGATGAGAATGTGGTATTTAGTCTTAGTCAAAGTTTCATGGATTTGAGTAAGAATTTTATGTATCATTCTTGCACTAAACACATTGATGTTAAGTATCACTCGTTATGATTTATGGTTGATGAGTGGCAATTGTCATTAAAGAAGATACACACAAACAAGAATGATGTCGATATGCTGACAAATTTGGTTCTCAGGAGCAAGATTGATATTTGTATTAAGCTTGCTGGGATGGCTTTCATGTTAATAATGGGGTGATATATCTCTCCTCTAAAATGGGTCTAAGGGGGAGATTGTTGTAAATCTAACCCAATTTTAGAGCAAATATGAGTCAAGTGCTCTTGGATGTCTTCCTGAATTGTAAGGAATGACAAATGGGTGAAGCTAAAACAGAAAATTGTTAAGTTGAAGCTAGTTTTAAGAGACATGCCCATATCCTTGGAGGACACAATCACATATGAAGACTATGTATGTTTATGTGATTGCATAAAACGTGAAAGACAAGAGTTAAAGACACACACAACCTTGTGAAGGTCAGATATGCCCGTGCCTCTGGTATATATGGTTATGTGCACAGATCGTATAAGTCATTACAAATGTGTGTAGATTGGATAAGGAGAGTAGAAGACATACACAACCATGTAAGGCAAACATGCTCATATGGTATTGTACACGGTTGTGTCCCAAGACCGTGTGACTTGCTAGAACTGTATACATCCACGATTGTTGGAAGATTAAGGGACAAGGTCATTATACATAATTGTTGGAAGATTAAGGGACAAGGTCACTGTACACGACTGTGTGAGTAATTGTGTTCAATATAAAAACCCTATTTTTAAGTATAAAAGGAGAATCATATGAGGTATTTGGATATGAGTGAAAAGAACAATGAAAAAAGAGAAAAGGTCAAAGCTTGAGAGGGTACAGAAAATTTTCTTATTCCATAATTAGCATTCTTGAGCTACAAATTATCTTTGAGTTTGTTGTTTTCGGATTAGTTTAAGAGTAGTGGTAATTTGGGAAATCAACTAGTACTTCACCCTAAAACTTGGTTGGGATTACTTATTGTTGTATTGTGGTGTGCTTCGAGCAAGAGTCAATATCTCAAAACTTGAACTCTTTTAAATTGTTATTTGACTTAGTAGATTTACTTATAGCTTGACTCATAATTTTTCCTTCTATGCTGAAAGGTTTTCTATATAGATTTGGTGTTCTATTTACTTTTCTATAGTTTATATTGCTTGTGTTAGATATATGTTAAATATATCTATTTTATTTATTTCGGCATATTTCTTTAAATTGGACATATAAGATCACGTGG
>JAOSBM010000001.1:6442417-6453167 GCA_027568955.1 Erythroxylum tenue
GCCAAAGTGATGCAATTTGGAGTGAAATTGGCTAATCTGGAACTGAAGATTTCAACATGACCATGTTGAAGGTAACAGAGTGCTGGCAGATTACTACCTACGAATTTACCTTGAGATTTGGGCCTCAATAACAGCCCTCTTTGTTGACGAAGTCAAGTTATGGCTTCAAGTTTTATTTTGACATGTAATTGGGCCCCACTTTATTCATTAAAAAGGAAACCATTATGAGGGGGCCCACTTCATTTTAATGAAAAGGGGAGAAAACCTAGAAAGACTACGGCAGCTTTTTGGGGTAGATGATTTTTATCAAAAACAAAAGGTGAGTGACGACGGTAGAAGCTATAAGGGAGAGAAGATTTGATATATTTAGAACGAGAGTGGATTGCGGCAACTTTGGGGAGGAATATATTATTCACAACAAAAGGGGATCATTAATCTTTATCATAAGAAGAGTGAGGAGTGCGGCAGCAGTGTTTTGAAGGAGGGGAAAAGCAGCAGAAAATAAGAATGCACAACCAAGAGGCTAGGTGACGACGGCGGCAACAGCTTTTGGAAGATTAGATAATTTTATCACAATCAAATAGGTAGGGACAACAACAACTAGGTGAGACTTTTGGTGGCTGGTGCGGTAGTGTGGCGTGGGTCTGGAGTTGAATTTCAGCTATAGTAGATTGAAAATAGTGTTATGTGTGGCTAATCTTTAAGCACTACATAAGGTACTTTACATTTGATTCATGTAGTTCGTGAGATTCCTTTGGTTTAATTGTTTTCGTTTATCTCTTATGTTTATTTAATCTCCGCGCTTTAATCGATTTATTATTGTCGAGCTTGTTGATTAATGAGGCCTGTTAATTGATTAACCTGGTAATAAATTGCCGAATAGATTAGTTAATCCGTGATTGCTGTCTATCGAAGCGGTGAATTAATTTCAATTAAGAAATTAATGAGATTAAATAATTTAGTCTAAATAGATTGCGGCTTTTCCAATTCTGTTGGCTAAGACGAAGGTCCATTAGAGTCTATTACTGCCATAGGTTATATTCTGCGGAGCTTTACTCGGGAATAGTCTAATTGGTTAGAGTAATAATCTGCGGAGCTTTATTCGGGGTTATCGAATAATTACGAATGGATTGGTTGATATGTGATGTTCACTGTCTGCTATAACTTTGTCAATAAGAATGAACGAAATTTATATTTTTGAGTCTATGATCGAATTACAGTATCAAACGGAGGAGTACCTTGCCTAGACTTTTCTTTATATTATTTTCAATCTTTATTTTTAATTAACTTCGACGTGATTTCGTGTTCTAAAATCAATCATTCCTAAATCAATTATTTTCATTATTATTATTTTTATTATTATTTTCATCTATTTTTATTTTATTATTTCCATAAAAATAAACAATTGTTACATTGGTCTCTATGGTTCGATCCTATTCACCACTTTACTCATTTAAGTGTTCTAGAGTATGAATTTATTTTTGCTGGTTTGACACACCATCAATAGTGGAGTAGAATGTGCGAAGAAATTTGATAAATGTATGTATACGTTGTTCTATTTTTGGTGTTTATGATCAACCATATTTTATGATTTGTTTATGAATGATATTAAGCTAAAATTAAGGTGAGAATGAAGAGTGAATGAAGTAGAAAAGATAATCTATGCATAAGATGGTTTGAATGTAACATGTACGAGTTAAAAATCTGGAAAATTGAAAGAGAATGGCTAGAATATGTTAGCTGTAATGTTTTCAGTGGACATGCATATGTTTTTTAGCCATATCTTGATCTGTAAGCATCCAAATGGGATGATTTTCATTTTAAATTAAACCAGAGACATCTGGCTATATTTTTCATGAAGGAATTGAATTTGAATTCCGTATTTAGGGTTTCAAAATTTGGCTTGAAGTTGACTACAGTGTGTTGTCGCGGTGTGAGAATAGTCTGAAGTATTTTTTGTATAACTTGCATAATACTGAACTAAATTGTGTGAACTTGGTGTCGTTAAAAACTTAATACATATTTGAACATTTTTTTTAGAAGAATGTATTGCCTAAATACCTCATTTTCTTTGTAAAAATAGCCATACAAAAATGACCTGAAAATCTGTTTTAAGAAAAGCTGGAATGATGCTTAAATAAGGGAATCATTAGGAAGTTGCACGATCGTGCTTGCTTCTTAGCCTACCTTGGTGTTTTGGATTTTATTAACGTTTGAAATGAACCTAGATGGTTGCTAAAGTAAGTGGCTAAGTGATTCATAAGTTTAGGATGTTAATTGACATTAGAATTGAAGAATGGATTGACTTGATATGAATGTATCTCACTTTGGAAGTTAGGAGTTGTTAATGATGTAAAAGTGTTCTTAGCAATGCTAATATGATTGTAAGGAGATGAGTAATGTGTATCAAGTAAGAATGAATGAGAGTTTGGATATTGAGTGATCATATAACATTAGAATAACATTGTTGAATGATTGATTGACGATATTATAATAATCAAGTGTATTGAGCTATGAACCTTAGTGCATGATTGACTAATGAACTTGGAATAAAATTGTTTCATTGAGGAGTAAACCTAAGTTCAAATTAGACATATATGAGTTTTGAAGTATGAATGATCATGAGATGTGAATAAAAGATACATACCTGGAATAGTCAAATTGAGCATGCATTATACATAACACGAATACATATGAGTACGATTGAATGTTTATGTGATTGTGTAATTAGTAATGTGTGTGCAACGTGTGCATTGCATGATGTGGATACACAGGATAGAACATTAACATCCAAACATTTCCAGATCTTGAAAGAAAATGCTAAACTGGAGCGTACTGTGAGTCGACCTAGATGGTCTCCTCTTAATTAATTGTTTTGTTTAAGCATCTGTACTGAATTATTATGTAAATGTGAATGTGTTAATTTCAGACATTAATAGTCCGAGGAGTTTGATAAATGTGAACATATTGGAAGTGCTTATTGAATGTGAATGAGCAAGGAGTAAGCGATTCTAAACATAATTGTTGAATGCCGGACTTAGGTCTAATGACATGTGAAAGTAAATGTGTAAAGTGAAATAAAGTGATTGATTGATCTTATGTGATTTAATACATGAATGCATGAACAGATAATGGTAGTTATGACTAGAGTAGCCACAAAAAAAGAGCTTAAAGCTCATAATGTGATTAAGAACAGGCTCACTATGTAAAATGAGCCCGGTATCTCCAACAGATACAAGACAGTTATTAATGATCAACATATCACCTCCAAAATTCCTATATCACCACCAAAATTCCAAACCTTCAGGTCAATTTTTCATGATCATTTTGATCAGGTAAATGAAGTAATGTGATAACACTTTCTTCTAAAAACTTGTTCTCCATTGTATTAAGTTTCTAATGACACCAAAATCATTCAATTTGGTTTAGTATTTTGAAAGTTATTCTCCAAATATTTTTGGACTGTTCTCATCCTGAAACAATACACCATACTCAAATTCCATCCAGAAATTGAAAGTTTTAGAGATTAAATCAAAATTCAACTTGTTCATGTAATTTGTAGCCCTATTTCTCTAGTTTACTCAAATAAAAAATCAGTCCATTTGGATAACTATAGAAAAAGTTATGGTTAAAAGATTGAAACATACTCAATGAACATTCTAGTCAGACATCTTCAAACTTTCCAGATTTTACACCTAACATAACTTGTTCAGAGATCACCCTTTCTACTTCCTTTACTCTTCATTATCAACTCCATTTCAACTCAATATCATTTACAAATAGATCAAAACCAAAAATCAAAACTGAAAAATGAAAAATGAACAAATACACATCTTCATACTATATTCACGGTGAACTTGAAACCCTAAATGTCCATTTTCACATGATCACTCAATGACAATTAAATCACCAAATTTATCTCATATACCTATAACTCATAAGGATTAACAAGATACTCACTTGATAAAACTCCAAAATCTTCAAAACTCCAAGAAACCCTAACTCTCATGCACCCTCGTACATCTTCTTGATGGTGGTTTAGGTTAGGTTTTTCTTGAGGCAAAAGAAAGAGATAACGAAGTCGGAGTAGCAAAAGGTAGATGAAAGCAAGATATAAATCTAGTGAAGGTTTCGGTGAATCAAAAGTCCATAAAGGACAAAAGCTTGCAGATGATAGTTTTGAAGAAAAGACTAAGTCAAAAAGTAACTTAGTTATTCAAGTATATAAAGAAACGTGAAATGGGTCGGGTAAGTCGAGAAGACTATTGATTTTGGTAAAAGTCAAGTAATAATAATAATAATGAAAGTGTGTGAACTATTTTGATGAATTTGTTAAGTGCGCAGATAAATACATGTGGCACAATTCATCAAATCAAGACGATACTTAGTAAAAGCTGAATAAGATGAAGCATTTAAGTTAGATCAGACGAATTGATTAAGGCTCAGACGGATCAGACGGAGTGACTAAGTCACAGACGGGTCAAACGGATTGATCATATCTCAAACGTATCAGACGAAGTGCTTAAGTCTGAGATGATCAGACGCAGTGACTAAGTCTGAGATGATCAAACGCATTGACTAAGTTTCAGATGATCAGACGAAGCAGACTAACTCTGAGATGATCAGACGAAGTAGACGCATCTAAACAAGAAAATGAAATCAGACGAAGTAGACGCATCTAAGCAAAGCAATGTAATTGGACGGAGTAGACACATCTAAGCAAATAGACGCATCTAAGCAAAGCAATGTAATCGGATGGAGTAGACGCATCTAAGCAAAGTAATGTAATCGGACGAAGTACATAGGTCCAGGCAAGACGTAGAAGAATTCCATGCGTCCAAGCAAGACGCAGAAGAAGTACACGCGTCCGAGCAAGACACGGATGAAGTACATGCGTCCAAGCAAGACGTAGACGAAGTCTACTCATCCAAGCAAGACACAGACGAATTCCACGCGTCCAAGCAAGACACAGATGAAGTAATTGAAGAATGTACTAGAACGTCAGTTAGTTGGAGTTGAACTCAACTAATAACAGACGCTGAAAGATTTTAAGGATTCGTCTCTCAGATGATTTAACACAATTCAACTTTACTTCATACGTCTCTAACAGTTTCAATATCATCATCTCTCAAATTCTAAAGTAATCTCCGAAGTTTTCAAAGTCATTTTTAACAATTTTCTAATATCATTGATTCCTATTTCTATTTTCCATATATCAATTTACTTACCAATTTGGCATTTTTCCTAGTCCAATAAAATCAACACTTTTGGAAATTATTCCTAAAATTCACCAGAATTCAAAATTTATAAATACACTCACCAATTAAATTTCTGATACAAGAATTTCACAATTTCTCAATAGTATCACATCAGAATTCAATTATACCCAGAATGTCAATGACTGCATATACAGTCATTTTAATGTGTGCAAAAATCCAAATTCACGTGCGTGTATAGTAACAATATGCATGAGCATAAAAATGTAAATTTTCTAATCTCTCATTGCTATTATTTTCAATTACAGAAATCTAGGGTTCTATCCCTTAGTATGGGAACGGGATATTACAAATTACATCTAATATAGGTGTATAAATATGGCCAAATATGCATCTATCAACGATTGTGAAAGAGACTTCTGTTATATTGCTTCCTTGTTACACGATAGTGCATTCTCCAGCTTTTCCTTAATCTTTTCTTCTCTTTTTCGGTCTCCACTTGTCACCAAACACATCAAACAATCATTGAAATATACAATTGAGATCAAACTCTTGCCTTAGTTAATCAAACAAAACACACAAAAACACTAACAAGAACATAAATCTAAGTCTTAAACACATGATTACCGTCTAAGAAAAAACTAAAAACACACTCTAATACCTAGAAAATATTATAATTTAACCTTATAAAAGATTATTGATAAGATTCTTAGAAAATTTCTTTGGAGTGGATTGGAGAATATAAAAGATGTCATTAAGATGAAGTGGAAAAACATATATTTGCCGAAGGAGAGTGGAAGCTTGCGAAGTTTTGCTTATTAAAAGAATTTGGAAGGTAGACACTGACAAAGAATTTCTATAAGTGAAATGGATGCACTTACACTTTTTAAAAGGGGAAATCATTTGGTCTAAGAGCAAATCTTAACACTTCATGGATTAGGTAAAGGACTAAGTGAACCTAACCTTCAAGCATATAAATGGGAATGGCAAGGACATTTTCTTTTGGTTTGATAATTGAAATAATTTGAGACCTTTGTACAAATTTCATGATTTTCAAACCCTTAAAGAAATCATTCGTATTAACACCAAATTGAAAGCATTTACAAGCAATAATAGGCAGAGCTAGCCTACTCACTTCACTAAGGGATTGAAAGAAATCATAAAGAATATCCCAGCTTATTTCCTTAATTCCTCCAAATAGGACTCACTTTAACAACTGCACCATAAACCTCTAGAATTCATAAATCCTTCATGTAAGGAGTTTATCTTAGGACCACAAACCAAGACCTTTTGACATAAGCTGATGTGAAATTCTAGTCTAATCCCCTCCACCTTTTTTAATATTGTGATTTTTAGTTAAAAAATAGTTAGGAATGAAAGATGCTCTGAAGCTTCATATAGTGGTTTCAAAAGGTGTGCTGTGTTATACTAGCAATGGGAGAGTTGGACCTTTAACTGTAATTTCTCCTCCATTCTCTGGAATCACGTTCTTAAGCTCTGTCAATTGGATTGCAACTATTTCACTTAGTATAATATCATCCATTAGGCTACCAAAACTCAATTCCATGTCAAAGGTGATCAAAAGATGTTCATGCTAGCATTTGGAACACTAGTTTATGTCATATGGATTAAAAGAAATCAATGAATCTTTAGCAATAAGAAATCTAGCATTGAAACTACCTTACAAAAACTATTTGGAGAAATCCATAATAACTATAACTATAAGAAATATTACTAACAATACGAGTGTTGAAGTTATTGATTTGTGGAAATTGTGATAGTGATATACTTTTCAAGTGGGAGTTCCTATTTTGCTCTAGTGATGCTTTATTGGAGTGGATGTGGTTGAAATTGTCTTTATTCCAAGCTTGGAGGACAAGGACAAAAAGTAACTAAATTTACATGCCGAAAATTGAGATGGATGTCATTTGTATCCCTCTCAGAGTTTGTCTAATTAATTTATTATTTATTTTCCAAGAAAATAATTTTATCATTAACATATCAAACTTTTACATGTTTAATTATTATGAAATTTTTAGTTAATAATATAATTGATTATAGATAAGTGTTCAATCTATATTATGAACTCGTATGTTTATTAATTAAAGCTTGTGTGTTTATTAAATTAAATTGGTGATTCCTGTTTTTTAAAACTATTAATAAATTAAATCTTAAGGATTTTTTTATAGTTGTTTGTAAATAAGAAAATTAATCAAAAATATTATATTGATTAATGAAAAATTAAGGTTGCTAAATCTTGTTAATAATCATAACTAAATTATTCATAATTAAATGATATTAATCTTGTATTAATGATAGATTATATAAACAAAAATTAATATTATTTGTTTTACTCTTTTAATGTAGTTTAAATTTCTAATATCTGTTTTTTTTAATTATTATTTTATGAATAAATACATCAAGTAAAACCAGTTGGATTAGCTAACCCTATGTTTGGTTCCTGTCCCCGGGGACGGGGACAGGTGACAAGACATGAAAATCGCATCTCCAGAGGCGTTTGGTTGCTGTCCCCGTCGTCCTGTCCCCCGTTCCTGGGGGACAGGGACACGTTTTCTTGTCCCTCCCAAAAAGGGAGGACAGGGACAACGTGTCCCTGTCTCCGCAACATAATCAACCCTCTTTTGACACAACTGCCCTGACTCCTTCGTCCCAGGCTACCCCCCGACTGCTTCGGCTCTCTGTCCCCGACTGCCCCCGACTGCTGTTCGTCTCTCTTGGATCAAGTTCCTGCCCTTCGTCGCAAGCTTCCTCTGTTCTTTTCGGATCTCGTCGTCCCAGCCTTCCCTCTCGCACGCTCCCCTTCTTCCCCAAATCGTTGAAGTTGGGTATGTTATTGATGACCCTTTTGTGGAACATTGTCGTTCTTCCTTGCAAGACCGACACTCTGGTTGCACAAAGGGTTCATCCATTGTCGTCTTTCCAGAACTCTCTGTCCCTGTTTATGCTTAAATGTTTTTCAATTTACCCAGATACCCTCTTGTTTTCCGGATGAAGGTACCCATGTCCACTGGCTATTTTTAATTGACTTCATGTGTTGGATGTGGTTTAGGGAAGGAGTTTGATTGTTAGGTTCATTCACTTCTCAATGTTGTAATGAGATGGAAGGATGAATGTGGGGATTTGGTTAGGGATTTGTATTACTGAGTTGTGTAATGGTTTTGTTTTATGCAAAATTGGTAAGAATTTTGCATGTTATCACCATCTGATGTAGTTATAGTTTCGATTATGTGTATAGTTGTTGATATTCCGAAACCAGCAACAGAGCAATGTTGATAAGATATGGAAATGTTTGGATGAATGCATATAAATGTCTGATAAAATGTTTGGGTGATGCTTCGTATGCAGATAAATGTCTTGTGAATTTTGGATCCTTTCCAAACGAATTAACCTGTTTGTTGTGTTTCTGTTTAGGAATCATTGGACTGACAGTGCTCGGTGAGAGGTTGCAATAATCTGCAAATATAATCTTCTGTTTGTGTTGAAAGGTATTTGATATTTTCTGTATTTAATCATCTGCTTCAATTGTAAATGAGATAAACCCTTCTATTGTTGGTTAGGAATTGTTGATGTTTGTACAATATTCATGGTTTACATACTTTCACTGTAGATATTGAAACCATGCTGGCAATTTGTATGTTGAATTTATGTTGATGACTGGTCTGCATTGGTTGATAATTTATAGGTTGTAAAATTTTCTGTGCAATTGATACAACATCATAAACTCATGTAGTACATCATGCATATAAATAAACAAACACCTAGCCCTCTAGCTTTTTCAGCAATGCTTCAACAACTGCAGAATAAAACTACCTAACATGTAATCTACTATAAGTACATACGAGGAAGCTATTACAGCACTGGTCAAAATAATACTTACGAGGAAGCTATTACAACATGCTTTGGAAGGGTTCCAAAGTGGTAGTAAAAGGATGGCAGGAAGAAAGGGCAGGGGGAGACTAAACTAGTAGTGCTGGGCTCTCTAGAAACAAAAATAAGGGAGGAAAATATTGTTAAATTAAAGATTTTGGGGAGGCATTGAGAAGTTTACTATGACAGAGTAATTGTGGCTTATGATTCTAGAAAAGCAATGGTTAAGGTGTTGGACTCTTATGATTAAGTGATGCATGAAAGTACAAAATTGACATAGGACAATTTATAGTGTAAACATTAATTTTGTCTATAGCTCTAATTTCAACTTCTAAAGGAGACTATTTTGGGATAAACTGTTACACATTCACTTAGTAATGCAAAGCTCGTGTCTCATTACAAGTGATTGTAAGAATATATTACACAAGCATGAGGTGAAGTGATATATTAGATTGAGGTATTTTAACAATGATTTAAGAGAATGTGTACAAAATATAGGGGTATTTTAACATTGATCTTAGACCATTTCCCTATCACTGTATAAGACATGGTAATCAAGACAAGCATGCAATCTCTGTTCAGGTTCAACAACTTCCCAATAAAGGATCCAGGATTTGAAACAAAAATACTTAGAGGAATGAATCTAGAAGTTCAAGGAAGGCTTATATCTATAATAGGAAGATAAAAGTTATCAAGCAAGAGATGAAAGCTCTTAATGCCAAAAGGACCTTAAAAACTAATATGAATATGAAGAAAATGATCAAGGTCCAAAAGGATTTATACCTATAACCCAAAGACCCTAATTTGAATAAAAAGGAAAGAGCAGCAATAAAGGAATACACAAGAGCAACTTTAACCCGTAACTCAATCCTTTTTGAGTTACAAGGATAAGTTGGATCAAGGAAGGGGATATGAATTCTTAATATTTTGTTAAGTCATTTAAATTACATATATTTTGGGCGCAATTTTTGTTAAGGTGTTGAAATTATTATCCAAAATTAATAGCATTATTCTATAATTGTTTACAGATGGTTTTCAACACTCTAAGGAGGAAAAAGGACCAAAAAGGCGCAAAAGAAAGAAAGAAATTCAAAAATCCCCAATTTGGACGAAATTCAGAGATTAGGCGTGGGCACGCCTAAGGTTGGAATCCCAAATCTGCATATTTTTCCAGATTTTGTTTTTAATCAAAACACAGCTATCCAAGATCATCTCAACCTCTTTGAAAGAAGACTCCTACTGAAATTGGATGTAAACCTGATCTGGATCAAATCAAAACAAGAAAAGAAGAGATTAACATGAAATAGGAGAGGAATGTAATTGGCGCATCTGATATATATATATGGGTTTAGGGTTAAAATAAAGGATCATCGTATCTTCTTCTCTAGGAATCAATCGTAGCTTAGGATTAGGGTAGATTAGGTTAGGCATTCTCTTCTATTTTGGCTACCAGAAGTTGATTTTATTTAGCTTCTAAGTTTATGTCTTCGGCAATTTCTCAAGTAGGCTATCATAGGAATTAGAATTTCTGGGTTCTTGGCTGACGCAATTTGCAACTTCAATTCTTCTTGTTTTCAATTTCTGCACAATTCCAATTGTTATTCTCGTAATTTTCATTAAAAACCAGTTATGGAAATTGTTTTTTT
>JAOSBM010000001.1:6488679-6504732 GCA_027568955.1 Erythroxylum tenue
GAGAGGAATGGGGTATTACCCAAAAATGGGTAATCAAAATAATAACCCTATAATCATAATCCCTTACCAAACTCAATTTTTCATTTCATACCCATTCTCTTTTTCTCGTACCCACCAAACAAGTACACCTTAAATAGAAATCCATTTACGAATTGTAATATGGTCTGCAGCTAATTAGAACCTAAGGTTCTACTTTACTCGAATCACAAGAAGATGACCAAAGAATGACATAACAAACTCGTACCAAACCATGACCACGGAAATCTCACTCGTACTTACTTCTTTTTCTTAATTAGTGAGTTTCAGAATTTCATGCGCTAAACATGATCTCCAATTCCAAACTCCTTGTCCTTATTCTATTCCTTTAAAAGACGGCTCAATCTTACGACATTTTTCATTCAGCATTCACATTATTCCCAATGGAAAACACCTTGCCTAATTCTTCCGGAGACCATGAAAATATCTTCCGAAGTCGATATCCAGCAGTCCCAGTTCCCGATAACGTGACATTGCCTGATTTCGTACTTGAAAACGCTGAATTGTACGCTGATAATGTAGCATTTGTGGAGGCGGAGACCGGGAAGTCGTGCACTTATGGAGAGGTGATCAGAGACACCAAAAGATTCGCCAAGGCTTTGAGGTCTCTTGGTCTGAGGAAGGGCCATGTTGTGGTTGTAGTGCTTCCGAATGTGGCTGAATATGCCATCATAGCTCTTGGAATAATGGCTGCAGGTGGTGTGTATTCTGGTGCTAACCCTGCAGCTCATGAATCAGAAATTAAGAAGCAAGTGGAGGCTGCGGATGCTAAATTAATTGTGACAAATCAGCTGGCCTATGCCAAGGTACTGCGAGTCTTATAATTGTCTTTTTACTGGCAGGGATCTTGTACTAGATATACGTGTTGGTGTTTTCAACCCCCAATTATTACCCAACTTAACAATTTTGGGGACCAAATAATCATAAATTTGGTATGCCGGAAACTACAGGTGAAGAGTTTGGAGCTACCAGTCATTGTACTTGGCGACACAAAAGTTTCCAACGCCATGAATTGGAAAGAACTACTTAATGCAGCTGAGAGAGCGAGCAACAACAAACTTGTGTACGAGGAGGATGAAGTGAAACAGACAGATCTATGTGCACTTCCCTTCTCATCAGGCACCACAGGGCTGTCCAAAGGTGTAATGTTATCACATCGAAATCTAGTGGCCAACCTTTGCTCCACTCTGTTCAGTGTTGGACCAGAATTGGTGGGTCAGGTCACAACACTAGGCCTTATTCCGTTCTTCCATATTTATGGCATTGCTGGTATTTGTTGCGCCACACTTAAGAACAAGGGTAAAGTGGTGGTTGTCAACAGATTTGACCTAAGGACATTTCTTAATACATTAATCACACAAGAAGTGACTTTTGCACCAATTGTTCCACCCATTATTTTGCAATTAGTTAAAAGCCCTATAGTGGAAGAATTCGATCTTAGCAAGCTCAAACTCAGGGCCGTAATGACGGCAGCCGCTCCACTTGCTCCGGAGCTACTTAATTCCTTTGAAAAGAAGTTCCCTGGTGTCCAAGTCCAGGAGGTGAGCTAGAGCTATATACATAATATTATTCTTAAGCTATACACCAAAATAACCAAAAAAGGAAGCCAGTTTGACTTTTTATTTCAATAGGCATATGGGCTGACTGAGCATAGCTGCATCACTCTCACTCATGGAGATCAGAGTAAAGAACATGGCATTGCAAAGAGAAATTCAGTAGGATTCATCCTTCCCAATTTGGAAATTAAGTTTGTCGATCCTGAAACAGGCCGATCTATGCCCAGGAACACTCATGGTGAAATTTGTGTGAGAAGCAAATGCGTCATGGAAGGTAGACTCTTATTTTAAACAAATAAAATAAAAATTATGCGACAAGCCATGGTAAATTTATGTTCAGCTATTGCATTGGCATTAGTTGTGGCCTGATTTTTACTAATTTTCAGGTTATTTTAACAATGAGGAAGAGACTGCTAGGACCATTGACAGGGAAGGATGGCTACACACTGGTGACTTTGGGTACATAGATGATGATGGAGACATCTTTATTGTGGATCGCATGAAAGAAATAATTAAGTATAAAGGATTTCAAGTAAGAGGAGAATCGTTTTGCCGATTTTTATAAGTTCTTGACTACCTTTGACAAATTAAGTGAAAGTTGAATTACTCTGCAGGTAGCTCCAGCAGAGCTAGAGGCTGTCCTCCTCACTCATCCCTCAGTTGAAGATGCGGCTGTTGTACCGTAAGTATCACCTAAAACTTGCAATCTACGAATTGATTGTGACGTTATGTTAGATGAAACTATAATACACAAGTTGGTGCAGGCTACCTGATGATGAAGCTGGAGAGATCCCTGTCGCTTGTGTTGTGATGAGCAAAGACTCCAAAGAAAGTGAAGAAGATATAATCCGATTCGTGGCTTCAAATGTTACTTATTATAAGAAGGTGAGGGTTGTGCACTTCGTGGACACCATCCCAAGGTCGTCTTCTGGGAAGATAATGCGAAGGTTTATTAGATCAAAAGTGGCAGAGAAGTTACCATCAAGTCTCAGTCCACAGCAGAATTGTCCCAGTAGCAGTGATGCATTTCGATTTCATAGTTAATCACATACTTCACCCTGAATAAATTACTGTTTTCCCGAAACGAGATTTGGGCAATTCAAGTGACTTTGTAACCACTCCTTGTCATAAGCAATTTATTGACGAAACAGGAATGGGACAGAGTATTTAGGCCACACTACAACCTGACATTGCCCCACTCTTTGTGGTCCAGTCTCATGAATACCAAGCGCTCAGGCTCAGGATAGATATAAGTTTCTGGTTTTCTTTCATTTGAGTCTCAAAGGCTACTTAAAAGTGTTATTTAAGCATATCCAATAATAAGAACATGCTCCATTAGCCCTAACACCTTCGAATTGCTGCGTCTGCTAAAAAAACATACTCACGTGGACCCCTCAATTAAATATGAGCTTAAGATCTTATAATTATTTGAATTATTGAACTTATTTTAAATCTTTTAGTTGACCACAAAAAAGCTTAATTTTCTGCTAAATCTGTTTAAATTAGAACAACAATGGACCATCATATTTTCTATCTCTCTGTATTGTGTAATAATGTGAGCAAAGAAATTAAATAAAGACAAAACAAAGTCGAATATAAATAAAAGACAAATTCTTTAGAGTCGTAGTAAAAACAATGTTTGATTCGATTTGCTACGCTCGTACCAATGGAATTTGGTTTCGCTCTTCTTAATCATGTCTTTTGCTTAATATTTCTGTTTGGAAAACGTGAATATAGTTTTCCTCATTTCCTGGTGTTGACGTGCAGATGGAGCCCCCTCCATCCAGCTCGCTCCGTCGGTAAACTATAACAAACCCAATTCACGGCGTTGCCTGACAAGACAACCTTGCACAACAGTCCAGTGGAAAATACAGCAAAGCCGTGATTAAGAGAGAGAGAGAGTTGTGGGGTGGCAGTGGCACTGTCACTGTGCTAAGGCACAAGTTGTTATCGCGGTCCACAATCCCATATCACATGCTTAATAATTCCTGAAACCAAACTTAAAATGCTGGGGAAAAAAAAAATCGAAATGGTCATTTGAAGCCAGCAAGCTAGTGACTTGCATTTATTTACTTACTGAAAAAGAAAGGTTCTTTCTCTCTCTCTCTCTCTCTCTCTCCCCTTCTCAGCTTTTTGCCAGATTTCTTTTCCCTGATTCAGTCTCTTTGATTGGTAAGCAAAAACTCTTTCTTTATCGTTCCATACGTGAATTTCCTTTCTGAACTTCTGTAACCTACATACGTATAGTAATTATACATATGGGGAAGTGGGTAATTTTGTTTGTCCATGTTTTCTTCACCTTTTCTCTTTTTGCTAAATTTGGAGAAGCGGCTGTGGTTTTTGCGGCTTAGATTGAAACATCAGTTGCTCTATACTTCCATCATTGGTACGTGGAGGTGGGACTTTATTGAAAGCTAAATATATTACGTTTCTTCGTGGTTCTTCTCTCTATCTATGTCCGTCTCTTTTTTCTTTCTTTTCAATATTTTCTCGGGAAAGTGGTGATAGAAAACGATGTCTTTGCTTGTCTGACATTTTCCTTCTATACCCGGAAGGGAGGTAGCGGGGACCAGTTAACGGGGACTTTCCCCTTCAACAAGCGACAATCTTAGTTTGTTTGGTTGCTGGCTCTCTCTCTCTTTTTTCTAAGAAATTGCTTTTACTATGAAAAGTATAGGAATAAGAGCTGAGTATCCATCACTCCTTGTCACTGGATAGGTGATCTCGGAGTTTGTAAATTGCTTGTCTTTGGTTTCATTTTACTTCCGAATTCACTGGGTTGTTTTGGGTAGGTTGTTGGAGTCATTATAAGTGGCCATCAGGCTTGTGGGAGGTTTGTTGTGGAAAGTGTTTAATAATTGATCTATTTAGGGTTTTGGATCAGTAGCTACTGGTCCTATTGATGGCCCTACTTCTCTTGTTAGCCCCAACAGATTAAATGTGAATTATTGGGGATGGATGGTTTCATAACAGTCCTCATCCTCCCTTGGTGAATGTTGAAATACTTTCACTCATAGCAGGTAATTGGTGGTAGATGTTATTGGGTGGAGAGAAAGAGTTCTCTTTGCTACATGGGACTCAGCCTATTCACCTATTAGGCTAGATGAGTACTTACTTCCTACCATAAGGCCAAATCTATAATAAACAAGCGTTGTTGAATACATGTGTGAATTTGACCTCAAATGTTGCAGGGAATTGGGGAATACTGGGCGTAAGCCTTGTTTTTATTCCGGTGAATGGTAGAGACCATAGAGCTTGTTAGGTAGCGTACTCAAAAGTTGTGACTAGGATATTTTATGTGCGAATGCTAGTGCTTCTTTATATTTAAGGTTAGATTCTTTGTTTCAGCCATTTGTGAAGGATAACACTTCTTTATATTAACATTTTTTTTAATTAGGAAACTCGCAGCTAATTTTCAATGGTGGACGTTCATTCTTGTAAGAGACTTTATGGGGTAATTGATTACCAACTTTTTGTTCAATGTTTGCTACTTTTACTCTGTAACAGCTGTCTGCTTCCCTTTTTGCGTTCTTTGGGTTGTGGTGGTAACAGTATCGAGTGAAAATATCTGGGAAAATATAAGTTGTCAAACAGATTTGTAACTGTCTTGAGAGAGTGTATGTGGTGGAAGGGGCAACGAAGAAAAGTGTGGCTCTAATTTAGATGATACAGATGTCCTAGTCTTAAATTCAGTGAGATGAGGGCTCAGTTCTTAGTTTGTCAAGTTTTAGCAGTAGTACATTGTGTTGATATGATCTATGATCTCTATCAATTATTTGCTAAATTTAGTTTTTCTGACTTTAAAGGCCTTCTTCAATAGTTCTTATCAAACTTGATTTGATATTTTCAGGATCTAACACCCTCTTACTCTTACACTATATGAAGAAGCACAGTTCATAAGGTAATTCTATGAGCTCTCTCTCACCGATGGAGTGGAATGCAAAGCCCCAAGTAAGGTGGGACTTGGAGAGCCTTATAATGTTCAATGCAACAACGAATGAAAATCCAAAGAAGTTACCAAAAACAGATTGGGGAACTGGTGGAGATAGAGGAGTTGATTCTGGGTCTTTATATTCATCTGTGAGTGGCACCGGTAGTGCTAATGGTGGTTCTGGCTCTGATTTTGGACTTGCTTCACTATCGAAGAGCTCAAAATCAGCTTCCATTAGTTCTTCGTCAACTGGGGAGGTGAAAACTTTCATCTTCACTTCGGGTGTGTCTGAGCGTGTTCCAGGTGTCCTCAATGAGAATAAAGAAGTTCTGAAGGTGAGGGCAAGTGCTAATTCCTCTACACTTGAACCCAAAGTGGGCACAAGTGAGCCATTGCTAAGTCTGAAGCTTGGTAAAAGAGCGTACTTTAAAGATAATTTGGCTGAGGATAACACTAAGATTTCATCACTTTCTACGATTCCTGTTTCTTCTATTACTCCTGTAAAGAGATCCAAATCCAGCTCTCAGAGTACAGCTGCCTCACACTGTCAAGTAGAAGGCTGCAAGATTGATCTCTCATCAGCTAAAGATTACCATAGGAAACATAGGGTTTGTGAAAGTCATTCAAAGTGTCCAAAGGTCATTGTAGCTGGTATAGAACGCCGGTTTTGCCAGCAGTGTAGCAGGTAATGATTCTGTTGAGACGAATAATGGAACTTGTTTAGAATTATTTACTTCTACTGCTTGTTATTTTGTTAGACCTTGCTTATGTTGTATGGGGGGTAGGGATTTTTTCCCCTTGGTCCTCGCCCATGTGTTTGTACTCATCTGATAAGCTACTTTTTGTTTATTTCAAAGGTTCCATGGTCTCTCAGAGTTCGATGAAAAGAAGAGAAGTTGTCGCAGGCGTCTTTCTGATCACAATGCAAGGCGTCGCAAGCCACAACCAGAATCTGTCCAGTTTAATTCTGCCAGGCTATCTACATTGTTATATGGTATTGAATTGAACTCATGACTTCAATTGTTTTTCAGCTGAGTCATATAACATGTTGATGGCATTGGTCTCCATTTTGACTGGTTTCCCCATTTTCTGTCGTTTTTACATTATTCTATCCCCTAACTCTATATGAGTTACCCTTCCACCCCTAAATGAAAAGTTGAAATAATTCTTTGCAGTTTGTTAAACTGCAATCTGAATTTTGTCTTACTGCTTTATTCTTTATAAAGACCTTTAAGAGATGAATTGGTTGTTATCAGTAGATCTTATTATCATTTTCAGCTAACCTAGTTTGTGGAAGATGAGGGAAGTGTATAGATGTGGATTTCACATTTATTTGTTTCTACAAACTAGTCAGCAAGATTATCTATTCATACAAGTTGGGAAGGTAGCACATCATTCTGAGCATGGCAAGTTGATATGAAGCATTGTTACATTTATGCAGATAGAAGGCAACAGGTAACACTTGACTGGAGCAGAGAACCACTTTTTCATACCCCCAACGGAATTTTGACATCAGATGGCACATCCAGCTCCAAGTTTACCATAGTGAAAGAATATATGTTGAAGTCTGAAAAGGCAGAAGATATAACCGGACAGTCACACTTGCTTGACCATGACCTGACCAATTCCATTCCTGTGCCTTGTCGTGATTTAAATTGCTCATTGCCAAACAAGGTCAAGGGAACAGTGGCTGAGATTCTCAACCAAGGTCTTTTTGTTCTGGCATTTTAATCAAGCCCTTCCTTTGTTGATTTAAAGTTCCATGTGACCGGAAAAATTTTCCATTATGATCCAAAGATCCATGATAGTATACCTCCTTTTGACTCCAGAAAAACACGCGCAACATAATGGACCTTCCCTGGAATTTTAGTAGTCTAATGGAAGGGTTAGCCTTGTGGTCCCTAAAGAGAGAAACATGGACATCGTTTGCCATTCTGTGTGTCAATATATGATCTTCCTATATGTATGATTCTCTGGGGCCTATACAAATCAGATACAGAATATATGTCAAATTGAAGTGTGGAATCAAAATTTTCTATTGGTTGTTTAAACTGAAATTCTCTCTTGGTTTATAAAATACATATGTGCAAGGACATCTTGTTCTTATGAAAATGATTCTGCACTTTCAAATTAATGCATGCACTCATTTGATGTATCTGAATGTCCCAGGTTCACAGGAATCTCTTCTCTCTCTTAATGTGGATGCAACACAGGATCTTCATCGTGCTCTCTCTCTTCTGTCAACTAAGTCATGGGCTTCTTGGGAGCCAAAATCTATTTCATTTGAGCAGCCAGTGCCTGCATGTCATACTGTCATACCTGAGTCCGTGCCGCATGTTAGTCCTCAAGGCCTGCCTGAGTACTGGACGACCGAACATCAGTCAAATGACATGCATATGCATGCCTCAACTTTGCACAATGATGCCCGCATTTACTTCCAAGAATTCCAGCCAGTGAAAAATCCGTATGAGTGCGACTTCTATTCCAATCAGTTGAACTAGCTGCACCATTGTGATTCTTCTTTGCACATATTCACATATTTGCCTAAGAAGAGCAATTGCCGCTGACCCTTGAATAAGTCTTCCCCTTATCATTACCAGGATTGCTTAAACTATGCACATCCTAGTGAACATGAAATTGACCAGATAAGTTCATTGCTATTTATGAGTTAGATGTAAAGGAGGACCTGCACCAGTGGAAGATGACATTGCTCATTGAGCGTGGTCAAAAAATATTCTGGCGACGGCTGAAAACGTGACAAACGCAGGCTGTTAGTTTAGTCTCTAGTTTTTCCAAAATGGTTGCATTTTAATAGGATGAATCATTGTATTTACGGCTTCTATGTAGTTAAAATCTTTGTTTGGCATTTCCTCTGGGAGCTTGATGGTCTTGTTTTTTTGCAGTTTAGACAATGTTCGATTACACTTAGTCTTGCTTATGTCCCTCCATTTTCAAGTTCTTTTTCTTTTTGGGACATCGCTTGCTATGGAAAATTTTAAAGCATGGATATGTATAGTTTATCATTTTCTGCCATCACATTCCGCTTTTTGTATGTTTTTAATTTGAGTACTAGGCACATATTGATCCGACTGGGAAACTTTGGGAATACGTTATCTTTTCTTGATTGTGTCTTTATAAGCACATTTCTCTGTGCCCACCTAACGTAACTTCAGCCTCCCATAGAAATGGAAAATGTTATGCTCCTACCAAAACTATGAAAGCGTTGTACTGGTGAATTGGGAAGTCTCTGGTGAATGTCAAGATCCAACTCATCAATAGAAGTTGATTGTTGGAGATGCCTTGTAATGTTCCATTGGCAAGACTGTCTAACAGGAGCTTACGGCAAATAAAAAAGTCAACATATATGCTACTTTATCCCAGGTCATTTGGGAATTTACAAACATCTCAATCGCAGTCGCACCAAATTCTGTAATCGTCGAGGACCAAAGCGTTAAACTCCCTGTTAAGATAGGTTACAAAAGAAAAGGTAAAAAAAGGCTTGGAGCACCCTGTGGATAGGCTAAAATCGACTCAAAAGAACCAGGCTTGAATAAGTTACCAAGATTGTTGGGCTGGTTCCATATTTGTTTATGTGTTAGTCTATTTTTTCACATTTACATGTGATGTTTCTGTTATTTGTCTTTTGTGTGAGCTGGCGGAGTCTTGAAGCCTGAAGGCTGTAGCAAGGGAATGAACGGAGCTGGTTCTAGCAGAATGAGCATAGGAGTATATAAAAGGCCTGGTACGATAGAAAGAGCGGGCTGCTTTCTTAAGAATGCAGTCTCTCTAATTGCTGATGGGTCCTTTCTACGTAATATTTTTTAGCTGATATTACTACTATTATCTCCGTCTAACCTTCATTTCCACAGATCCTATTTCCTTCCTTCTTTACCTTCCCTAAATATTTTCTGAGTACAGTTTGGTTGTATCAATCTGGTATTAGAGCATTGATCCTTACTACCGATGTTCGTCACCAGAATGGAGTCCTGAGTAGAGCAGGTGGAGGAGAAGTTGAAGCAGCTACCCACTCTTGAGAATGAAGTATCGGAACTAAAAGCCACGATCACTGCCTTACCCCAAAGAATAGATGAAACTTTACGGGTCATCCTTAAAGGCCACAGAGATGAAGTAAGCTCTTCCCACCGGCTGTCTACATTGGTGTCAGGAAGCACTGCGGAGGTGTCAACGTTGCCGAAGAAGATTGTGGAGAAGACTGTCAGTCTAGGAAACTCGACAAATATTTGAATTTTTCGTTTGAAGGGGTATTTTTCAATAAACAAGCTGTCGGAATTTGAGGATTTGGAAGCAGTAGAGGTGTGTTTTGAGGGGAAGGCTTATTCATGGTGGAGGTTTGAAGAAAGGGAGAGATCATTCACTTCGTAGAAAGAGTTGAAATCGCAGACGCTTCAGAGTTTCTTGGACCAGATGAGAGGTCAATTATTCAACGATTTTTTGAGATTGGACTGTGGTAGAATACTAATATATGTTTAACATTAGGAATAAAATTTAATATTATTTTATATTTTAATATTATTTTATAATAAAATGTAATAAAATGAGGTAGGAAAAGTTTCATATTCGGGGATATTTGGTAGATAGCTTTTTAACTATATTTCAGCTGGTTAAAGAATAGTTAATATACTTGTTTAGTTAGGAGTTGATTGAATTGGTTGATTCAATTATGTCAAATAGCTAATATATTTATTTTGTTAGGAGTTGGTTAGATTTTTTGAAAAGCTACTTGGGAGTAGCTTTTCAACCAATAAGCTAATAAAAATTTTATTGAAAAACAATTGTACCCTCAAACTTATTTCTAACATATTTGAAATATATGAGATTAACTATAACTGTTGTTTATAAATTCATCAAAACGTCTATATGGTAGCTTAAATTGACAAGCAAGATATTATTCATCGAGTAAGTTTGCAGACAACACAAGGTATAAAATTAGAGATGAGATTTAGATTTTGTTGTTGTTGTTGTTGTTATTATTATTATTATTATTATGTGTTTTTAATAGAGTTATAAACTTAATTTTTGTAGAATTAAATATCTAAAATCTAAATTACTACGAGAATATTCAACGAAACACTAAATTTATACTCTTATAATTTTTTAAAAGTCATGTCCTCATAAGTTATTTTACACATAAACAACTAATACTAAACAACTAATTTTACCAAACATCAAATGACAAACAGCTAATGCAATCCGCTAGTCAAATCAGGTGATATAATCAGCTATCAACTAACAGCTAATGTAATCAGTTAACTACCAAAAAGGGCCTTCATCTAATTATATCTTAAACAGTAAAAATAAGAAACTTCTAATTTAAAATAATAAATAACATTTTACAGTATTACATTATAAACTCTTATTTCAAATAATATGTCACTATATTATATTATAAACTTTTTCATCCCTCTCAAATAATAACTTTTTAATATTACATCTATTGATAATATATTTTATTATAAACTATTTTATTTTATTTTATTATATTTCGTTGCTTTAAAAACCTTAAATTAAATATAGCCTGTCAATAATTTGAGATAACAGTGGCAGCAGTTGCGAGGATCGAGGATAGCTACATGACCGTTGTATTTGTTGATGCGCTTGAAGAAAGATTACGGGCCAAACTTAATATGGTTACCCAAACGGGCTCAAAGAAACATTGTTGGCAACAGCCCCGGTTGAAAGTAAAAATGAGATCCTTGACCCGTAATGGTATCTCTGCATTCATATATTATTATATTAATTACCATATATAATTATATTAATTACAATATAATTAAAAAATAATTGCAAAATATTAAAAAATGAAAATTAATAATAATAATTAATATCATATTCATAAAAATCAAATTAAATACTATTGATAACGATTCTGAGAGTAAATATAAATTTAGCTAACAATAATGTTATTTTAAAAAATTTTAAAACTTTAAACACAAAATTAACTAATATTATATAGATTTATACTTTTTATTTTCTCTTTTAAAATACATGATTTGATAATTTAATGTGGTGTCACAAAATTTATTTATTATATATAAATTCTATACTATTTTATTGAATTTCTATATGACATATAATTTGTTGTATATATATGAAAATATTTCGCGACGAATAACAAAAATCATCGCCAGTGCCCTAAATTTGGCTACGATTTTGACCTTTGTCAAAGTTTCTCTGAATTTGTCGCCAATGATTTTCATTTGACTTTTTTTTTTAAATCGTCGCTAAATGTTTTCCATATTTCAAATTAATCGGAAACAACATCATTTGTTTTATAACAAACAACACAACGTAGTTTTTTATTTATTATTAACATAAAAATGAAGCTTTTCTTCTTTGTTGTACTGTTGAATTTTCTCTTTTTTCCATTGAATAAGTGTCATATGTTGTCGTCTTCAGTTTATTGTGGTCATCTTTGATTTTTTGTGGTCATCTTCAGTTGTCCTTCGATCCAAGTAAGTCGTCTACTAGTACTATTTTTTGTTATATTTTTAAGAAGCATCCTTTTTATGTTCTGTTTTTCTACTACATTACCATTCTCTAGGTTTTGTGTCTTACTTTCAGTGTATGGGTTTTTACTTTTTTTTTGTGTTTCGAATATGGTGAATTGTGTTCCTGTTTTGGTTGTTTATGGGTTGACAATTTTCTACCACTTGCATGCTTGTTTGAGGAAAGCGTACCAACTGTTCGATGAAAGGTCTATTAGTCCTACTTTTATTTGAATTGTTTAGTTCTTAATGAAAGGAATAAATTGCTCTTTTGCGGACTTACTTTATTATTTAATGCTCTACTGCATAGTAACCATAATGTAGATATTATTATGCAAAAAAAGAGTCAAATAAATTGGTAGAATTTGTAAAATGTTTAATTTGACATGGGCTGGGTATTAACTATATATTGATGGGATTTCTTTGATGCATCCTCTACTATTTTTCAATGATCTTTATATGGTTCTTTTTTGCAATAGTATGATCTAAAGATTTTCTAAGTAGTATAATAATAAAAAAGGGGTCATTTCTTTGCTTTAATAATCTAGCATTTCCCTTTTATACTTTTTAAAAGCATAAAGTTAGTAATTGGATTAAGAAAAGTAGTTGTTGGTTTATTTATGTTTCAATTCAATTTATTAATGTTGATTAATTTCATTATTTTTCAATGATCTACATATGTTTCCTTATCATACAAAGGTGAATTATTGATAAGATGTCATGCCTAACCTAACATGTTTTTATGGAATCCTAAAACCAACTATGACACTCAAAATTGGCCCCTTCACTTAGTTCGGTCGCTTAGAAAGTTTAAAAACTTATAAATTCGTTTTAGGTAGGCTTTCATATAGTTTAGACTATACAACTTCATCATAACTCAAGCATCAATATTACAAATATCTATTAGCATGCAAATATCTATTGCTAAAAAAATTAAAGCCTTAAATTTTTATTAATGACTTAGATAGAGAAAAAAAAGGTATATACCCCAAAGTCAACAAATGTAACTTTGTATTGATAATTTTTCTGATTTCCAATGAGATATCTAACTAATACCTACTTTTTTTCTTATAGTATAATCAAAAACAAAAAATATAATTGTAGTGTTTCAATTTTCAACTAAAGAAAGATAAATACACTTTATTCTAAGTCAGAATTTGTCTAAAAAGGTCTTCATCATTGACTCTATATGATTCTTATAACGATTTTGAGAAAATTTCATGCTTCTTTGTTTATCATAGGGAATAGAACTATAATGAGCTTATTTATACCAGTTTTATAATAAAGAGGAATATATGAATGATAAGATATTGCATGCTCTTTTAGTTCCATCTTCTACCAAAGTTGTGCCTATTTTTGTCTTGTGAACCATATTTTATAGGTTTCGAATGTGAACTATATATAAAAGTATTGAAATTCTTTTTACCTTTAGACCTAGAAGATGATTTATGAGTATTGAAGTTTTCATGTCTAGAATTTAATGTCATATGCAGATTATTACTGACAAAAAGTAATGATTCATCACGATAAGCATAACATTCCTTTATAGAAAAAAATGTATTGACGTTGTATGGCGTAATTTTATAAGTGATCAATTCTTTAAGGACATTGATCTCTTTTATTCAGTGTCTCATTCATATGCAACAAATTATGCAATTTATATTTATGCGGATTGTTGACGATTGACTTATGTTAATGCGGATTGTTGATGGTTGATTTATGTTAATGTGGATTGTTGATGATTGAGTTATATTAATTGAATTAATGTTAATGATTAAATGTATGTTTGTAATGATGATTGGATTTATTGTAATGTTAATATTAAATTTTAATTTTATAGATATCCAATATAATGACACTTGATAAAAATAAAGGGAAGAAGGTGGCAAGTATCAAAATTATTGAATAAAAGGCTCTACAACTTCAACCAAATCAACAGTTCCTAGCTAATAACAACATTTAACCTCAACCACCAATGAAGCAAGTCAACAACAAGCACATTCTTTCTTAAACAACCATGAATTAACTAGTACAGAGGGATCTACAGGTTTATTAATCTTTAATACCTACAAATAGACTTATGCTCAAGTATATATTTACATGTTTAATGCGTATTTTCTCATCATTATTTATTTGTTGTCAAGTTCCAATGTCAGCATCATAAAAAGATGTAGAGGTATAACCAGAGGTTGTGACTTGCAAAGAATCACAAGTTGTTAGTATATATTGGTAGTTCATAAGGTCATCCTTTAGACAAGATCCATAAGGAAAATTGTCAAGTGAGTTAGGGATTATTGCGATAACATAATTACCTTACCTGAAGCATGCTAAGAACTTAAAGGAAGACAACTTGCTTAAAAATGCTTTAGATAAAGTTGCAGTAAATTTTTTGTTTGTTTAACTATATGCAATATTGTTTCACTTATTCTAAGATTAATTTCTCTTTTACTTATTGTTCACAAATGAAATTGAATATCGTCGATATCGACAACCCTGATGTTTAGACTATATGACTTCATTATTGAAACAAAGGGCTAGGGATCGTCATTATAGGTTGCATCAATATTACAAATCTTTTCCTTATGATGCAGAGGCAAGGAGACATGTTCAGGAACAAATGTCTCCAGAAAATTGGAATAATTTGTGTGATTATTGGACCTCTCCCAAAGTTCAGGTTTGTTTTCTTTCCTATCACATTTAATTCCATTAATTTTATTAGATGATTTAATGACTATCTTTTTTTCTTTATTTACGAAAATGTGAAAAGGTAAAGTTCAGTAGAGAAAAAATTGAAAACTCCTCACAATCAAGGCTCCAAATCATTTGTAGTCGTCCGTAATGAATATGAAAGCTCTTTGTTTATAAGTTATAATTATATCAATAAAGAATATATTATTTATTACGCCTTGTATTTTTTTCCCATGAGAAGGAACTACATGGACAAGAGTGTAATATGATCATACTATACAAAGTCAATCACTATAAGGAAGGTCAGGGTGGATGTCAGAAGAAGCATAAAATAACTATGTAAGTATAAAAATTTGTTGAAATTTTTAAGTTTATTTAGCTATAGAGTACTAACTAATAATATTTGCAGAATATTGGTTTTGCTTTTTTTTTTAATTTTAGAATAAGATGCAAGAGTTGTTACAAAAATCAATGTCTGAAGGGAATGAGGTAAATGTAGAAGACATTTGCAATATCGTGCTTAGTACACGTTCCGGTTATATAAAAGGTCTTGAGTTTGACCTTAAGTCAAATGTTTCATCCTCATCAAGATCTATATTGTTAGCCCCTGAAATTTTTTTTTTATTTAAGCATGATTAGACTAATTTGAGGGTCTTGATAGATTAAATCGTATTGGGATTAATTAGTTGGGTAGCATTAATGAATTAGGTGGCATGACTTGTGTAATTAATGTGTTAGGAGATTTAAGGGCTCATTAAAGGACATATGGGCTTGTCACTTAAATATTAAAGATGCTTGGGCTTTCATTAAAGGCAATTGGGCTTTGTAACTTAAAGAAGAATATATAAGGAGGGAAATTAGAGTGGTCTTGCATGAGAGGAAGAGGAAGAAACGAAATTGGAGAGAGGGAGAGAGAGAGATTGTCGTGGGAGAGAAGAAGGAGAGAAGAAAAAGAGAAAAAGCTAGGTCTTTGGTTTTCTAAGTGTTCAAGAAGGGGTTTGGTGAAATCTCAAGAAGGAAAAACGTGGAGGAAGATCCAAGCTACCTTTTAAGCCAAGAAACTCCTTGAGAGAGTAAAGATTCAAGGTAAGTAATGGATAATGTTTTGGATTTTTAGTGAGTTCTTGGTTCAAAGAGGTTAGGAAATAGATGGGTTTAGTGATTCTAGAACCAATTTCATGCATTGGGTCATGTGGGTTTTCAATTTAAGTTACATTAATTTGGGATTTTTGCTTTTCTTGAAGAGGGGCAAGAAAGAGGAGAAGAGCAAGAGGAGGAACTCTTTTAAGCAAGGTTTAAGCAAGGATTAAGGTGGGTTACATTTTTATCTTTATGT
>JAOSBM010000001.1:6550132-6565192 GCA_027568955.1 Erythroxylum tenue
TGATGAAAATAAAAAAATTAGAAGGTAAAAGTACACTTAAATATTTCAAGACTATTTATAAGCATGAGGACCACAAAGTTACCTTTACTTCAAAACAAAAGTTATAACGTTAAAGTCAGTGTTAACTTATAACATTAAAATTTCTTGGGAGGGAGGAGGCTGTTGCCGTGTTGCGTGTTGCCTACGTCTGTTGCTGTTAGTTAGAGAGGAGCAGAGTTAAAACTTAAAACATCAGTACATCACTTCTTAGATTAGAGAGAGGGTTGTTGAAGTGGGGCCCCTCTCATAGTGGGCCCTGGGCAAGGGCCTGCTTCTAGATCAAGAAAGTTGAGAAAATGCGTCGTGACATGCACATCTCAGTAGAAAGTTAAAGAAAAGCTCTCTCATAAGTCAAACATGATATCCTACCTAAAACATTTTTAGTTCATTGTCTCATATATTTGTTGAGAAAAACTCACTTTCCAAACTTAACCTACAAACACTAATTCTCAATTGTCACCCCTATATTGCCTTTCTATTTGTTAGCGTCTAGCATCTATTACCTTCTAATGTCTTCTTTATTGACCATCTTCATAATTGTCGCATTCATATAGCTCGTCCCTAACGTTTCCATTTTTCTTTATACAGGAATAAAGAATGATACTGCGAAAAGTAAGTTTGTGCTAGACACAGAAGTTAGATACTTTGTTGTTGCAACTAAGTACTTGGACATAGTAATTTGAAAATCCCCGTGACTAAATTACTATAGGAAATAAGGTCCTAATTTTATATATGATGTTGCATATGAGCTTAAGGATATAGAGAAAATATTCCTTAAAAAGCTAAAATCTAACTTCAAACTGATGCTGAAGAATCTTTCATGTAAGGTGTTTAGAGAAAAAAGGCCTACTGGTCCTAAGTGGAAAGAAATTAAGATGGTGATGAAGTAATCTAAAAATAAAACTTATCAATGATAGATATAGTTACACCTATGAATTGGCAATAAATATAAGTTTTTTAATAGCGTAGTTATATTCTCTGATTATGGTTGCCTAAATTTGACTTGTCTTTATAAAAAATGATTTGCTTGACAATCTTACATTGTAGTTAATACAATGGTATAGATTCTTATGTTTCCTAGTTCATTTTCTGTTTATACTCTTTTTTATATTTTTTCATTATTGTACTAGAGTGAATGATTGAGAAAAAGAGATAAATATAAATTTTAAAAAATTAGGGATTAAAAATTAGGGTTTATTGGTTAAATTTGGATAGATTAGTATCACTTGGCCTCCAACACTAGTGAAACTCACACACACACACACACACACACACACACACACACACACACATAAACTTTTAAACTGAATTATTAAGTTTTTAAAAAGTTGATCATTTAATTGAAAATTTTAAAAGCTTGAGTACTGAATTGAAAAAAATCTTAAAAGATTAGACCTTTTTGAAAATGTTATTCCAATCTATATATCTCATATTCAATCCATGAAGTTTTTAAAACTTCACAATTAAGACATTATTTTGTTCTCTTTAATTGCTTTATTATATGAATCGTTAGTTCCTAATATGTTAAAAATGAATACTAATTTTGATTTTAGTTCATAACTATAATTAGGGAAATTAAATATCTTTTTAATTCATCTTTAAATTTTAATTACATAATTTATAATCATATATCAAAATTAAAATCTAGTAACACATCACGACTGCCCAATTATTATGAATGTCAAAGTGGTTTAACTAGTGGTTTAACTAACATATATATGCATGATAATAATATATAATTTAATTATTTCATCATCTAATGTTTCAATTAGATATAAAGTATAAAATTACGTTGTATCATATATAACATTTAATCATGTTTTTTTCTTGCAAATTAGGAATCTATTTCTAGTTAATAGTTGAAAACTCATTTTCAAATCTCAACTCACTTTAACTAGAGAATTGCTAAATCATTACTAGTTAAGAATAATAAAACATCATCCATCACAACTTAGGATAATTAATAACTTATTAATTTACATAACTACTTTCATATAGTTCATACTATATCTTAGTGCTACCAATTTAGCTATCATAAATAGAATATATCATAAGTAGAATCAAAGTATAATAATTTATATATACGATACGTTGATAATTTTAAATTTAAAAATTAATCATACAACTTTCACAATGCAATATTCAAATATACATAAGTAATATTCCATTAGTGATTCTCATTAGTATGGTAGTGAACTTATTCTCATTAGTATGTCAATGAACTTATTCTCTTATAAACACTTATAAATTAGTTTAAATATCTTCATATTTTAATTTAAAAGATCAACTATTTTTTATAAGATAAAAACATAATCTATATCAGTTATACCACTTTAATATTTTGTCTTAATGAAACTATAGTATCAAAGCTTTTTAAATGTTTAATTTGATAAACTGATTAAGGCTATTTTTATGAAATTGCAAGAGTTTTATGATTTCTATTTGTCTTCTACTTGCTTTCCTTAAAAAACCCTTAACTTGTTTGTTATGATTATTATCTTTAAACTTGTATGCTTTCTCTTATTTCTAAAAAAAAATTGAACATGTTCTATTCCAATCCTTTATTTGGAATCTACCAAGTCATTTATTTTCTCTATTTAAAGCCTGAACTACATAGGATATATATGGTTTATTAATTGTTGATTAACTAAAGTAATTAATTACAAAAATTAAATTAGAAATGGGTCACAAACACTAGAGGTTCATGGCATTAGTGGACAACCAACGTCTTTGAAGCCCCAGTGACTAGTGACTATGATATCATATGTCCTATTTGCTAAGAATCCTAACTCCATATCACTTTGTTATCAATCCTCTATGTATCTTCAAAATACTTTTAGTTATTTTCATCTTATCGTGCATCTCATCATCGTGTATATTAGGGTGTTTATATCTACACACATAATCAATGAAAAACATAAGCACATTACTCTAAAATATTCTTTATTTCGTCATGGTACTATATCTCACTCTCAATTCTTTCAACATCTAACTATTTTTTCTTTCGTCAAAATGCTTCACTACACCAATCCATAAACTCAACACATACATAGAAAACAAATAATAAACTTATGCTCCTTTTTTTAGGTCATCACATCAATCACAATTCACATTACAAAGTTCACATAACCAATAACCAATCTCATCTTTGATTGTAACCATGGCAGACTCCACTTCAATTTTACCATTTAATCAAAGCATAAATTTTCTTATAATGCCTCTATACTTAAACAATTTCCTTATGTGGAGAAATTAAGTCTATGTCGTCTTGATTGCATCTAATCTATATGGCTATATTAACGAGACACTCTTGCCACCATCAACTGAAGACACAACTACACATTCGACCGATTAGTGTATTGTTTCCTTAGCGCATCTCTTACTAGTTCCATTGTTTGCTTGTCTCTTAGGTGTTCCACAACTTGTGATTTATGGATCACGCTTAAATGCCACTTTATGTAACATTCTTTGTCTCAATGCTTCCTTCTTCACTAGAAACTTCACACTCTTAAGAAAGGGGCAACCACCATTATTAACTTCTTAAAATTTTTCTCCATAAAAGTCATAAACCCAAAGATGACCTTGTTCTTTTCATGGTCAATAGACTTACAGCTGAGTATGAATCCTTTATTACAACCTTAAAGCATTGAGAGTTAACCATCTTTTTTACAAAATTTTGAGCAAAACTTTAGATTTGTGAACAAAGTCTTCAATTGCTCCATTCTCTACCTTACTCAAAATAGAACTTGCGACTTCACACCACAATGATTCATCCTTTCACAGCATTGATGGACCTCCTAAATCTAAAAAAATTATATAGAGAATGAAAATAGAAGATGCTAGAACAACGCCTCTATGTGGACCATACACAATTGGGATTTTTCTAGGCCATCAGGCAGCGAGCCTCTTCACCAATTCTCTACAAATTATTTTAGGCCACATTTTACACCAGTCCATAATCCTCACTAATCAGCCCATCCCACTCAATGCCAATATTACCGTATTAACCTATATCCCAAATAACCTCATCCTAACTCCTCTAGATCTAAGCCTGTTGGAAATGGGGACATATTACTGCCCACTATCATTTTAGATACTCTGAATCTCAAAATTGTCCATTTGGAATCCCATCCAATCCCAACAACCTTACCGCAACCTTCTCTAGAATAAATATTTAGTTACATCTTAATACCTCTTAGTTTACTTTAAGCAATATGACTAAATAGTTACCAGACACTAGAGCTACTGTTTACATGACTCTAGATCCTAATCTTGTAGAATCCTTCATACCGCATGATGGTTCGAATCAAATGATTGATAGTAATGGACAAACTTTTAACATTTTCTCAAATTTTGCACCCACTTTTCTTACTTGTTATCGTCTTCTTCATCTTAGTAATATTTTAATTGTTCCTTATCTTACCACTAATCAGTTTTATGTTGCAAAATTTGTTACTAAAAACTCTTTTCATATGGAATTTAATCCTTTTGGTTACATTGTGAAGGACCTCCACACCAAGATATTGCTTCTTGTGGGACCCATTGAAAATAATCTCTATTCAATAAAGGTCACTCTGCACTTGAGCATTCGTCTTACCTTCGTAGATTCTTCTACTTCTATTGATCTATGACAATTGGTCATTAGTCTCTATCTACACTCTCTACATTGTTTATTTTTTCACCTATTAAGTCAAATATTATGCTACCATGTTCTTCTTACCTTTAAGAAAAAAGTATTCGTCTCTCATTTTCCTTATCTTCTCATATCTTTACAAAATCTTTATAGCTTATTCATTGTGACATTTAATGACCTTAACCATTTGTTTCACTTTTTAGATATTGATATTTTGTTTTTTTTGTTGACAATTTCAGTCATTTTACATTGATTTTTCCCGTAGACCAAAAATCTCATGCCTTACACCATTTAAATTTTTTTTAACTACTTTAGAAATATTTTCTCCAATACCATTAAAACTTTTCAATGTGATAAAGCTCCTGAACTCATCAAAGGTGTCTTTGTTCATTATCTTAGTTCCTATAGCATTACTCTTTGCATATCATACCCCTACACCCCTTAACAAAATGATTTTGCTAAATGCAAAATTTGACATATTACTAAAACTGGTCTCAGTCTTCTTTTTTATGCTTTTCTCCCCAAATCCTTCTAGTTTGAAGCATTTTCCACTATTGTCTACCTCATAAATTTGTTACTCACTTTTTTCCTTCATAACAAATCCCTATATAAAATGCTATTCCATACCAAACCTAAATTATCTCATTTTTGTATTTTGATTATGTTTGTTTTCCCCTTTTAGGCATCGCTCACTCTGATAAACTCTCATCTAAATTAACTCCATGTATCTTTTTTGGCTAGTCCTATTAGTATAAAGGCTTTGGAATCCCATCACATCTAAACTTTACCTATCGCATCATGTTTGTTTTATTGAAAATTCTTTTCCTTATAAACAAACACCATCACTCCCTTCTTCTGCCTCCACATCCTCTCCCATTCCTTACTCCTCCCTCTTTCACCTTTTTCATTAGTTACTCCTTTAGTTTCTTCTCCAAATCCATTCTCTTTGCGATCTCTACCTACTCATCTCATTAGTCACATGCACCCAAGGTCACACTAATATCCCTCGAACCTTCTCATACTACACCACCTACTCTACCACCATTCACCACTCTCCTCCTTCTTATCCAACATTATTTACTTAAGATAACAAATTTCCTTACTAGTGTCAGGCTATACTTGATGAGTTTACAACTCATCATTGTAATAACATATGGTCACTTGTTTCTCCTTTACTGAATGTCAATATTGATTGTTGTAAATGGATTTTTTTGCACAAAATGGAATCTTGATGGCATTATTGAGGATTATAATGCTCGTCTTGTAGCTAAAGGATATCATCAAACTGTTATAATTCATTACACGACAAACTTTAGTTCTGTTGTCAAATTTACTACTATCTGTCTCATTATTTCTCTTACCCTTTCAAACTACTGCCCCATTGCCAACTTGATGTCAACAATGCCTTTCTCAATTGTTACTTTCACAGTCCTGTCTTTATGACTTAACCACCTAGCTTTATAGACCTTTTTTATCCTTATCATGTTTGTTTTTACCTTCACAAAGCTCTTTATAGCCTCAAATAAGCTCTACAAGTTTGGTTTCATCGGCTCAATCAAAGACTAATTGAAATCAATTTTTTCTCCTGTAAATTAGACACCTATCTCTTTATTTATAAATCCTCCTTTCAGACTACTCATCTTCTAGTCTATGTGGATGATATCTTGGTAATGGGTTCTTCACAATCCTTCACTAATTCTCTTATTCATGATTTTGACTCCACCTTTTCTATTAAAGACTTGGGTCCACTGTATCATTTTCTTGTTGTTGAAGCCAAAACCACTTCCCATGGACTTTTTCTCACCCAAACTCAGTATATCAAAGATCTTATTCGCATAGGCCTTAACCAATCCAAACTAACTCCCACACCTATCACCCCCACTTTTTCACTCTCCAAAAATCATGGCATTCCTCTTTCTGATCCCACAGAGTATTGTAGTACTATAGGAACTCTTTAATATCTTTGTCTTACCTATCCTAATATTAAGTTTTCTATAAACAAAGTCTCTTAATTTTACATTATTCTACTGACACTCATTAGGTCATTATATAATGGATTTTGCGATATCTGCATGCCATAACTTCTTATGGCCTTCACTTCTTCATGTCTATTACGGTACTGATTGGTTTGGTTGTCCAGATGATCTTCAATCCATATTGGTTATTGCATCTTTCTAATACCCAACTTCATTTCCTAGAGTGCTAAGAAATAGCCTATTGTTGCTAGATCTAATACCGAAGCCGAATACAAAAGCATTGCTCTCAATGCTACTGAACTTTATTAGCTTACAACTCTTTTTGGTGAACTTGGCCTGACTCACTTATAGCCTATTCTTTAGTGTGACAATCTTGGGGCCACATTCGTTATTGTAGATCCTGGCCACGTTCGTTATTGTAGATCCTATCTGTTATGCTTGCACAAAGCACATTAAGATTAATATTCATTTTATTCATGATCTGTTCGCTTCCAAAACTCTATTTATTTGATATATCTCCTTGTTCAAATAAATTGCTAACGTCATAATATGCTTCATCGTCTTCAAGGCAAGCACACAATTTCATCCCGTCATGAGCTTAAGGGGGCTAATAAAACATGCCATATTTTCAAGGAATCCTAACTCCATATCACTTTGTTATCAATCCTTTAATATCACAAGTATACTTTTAGTTATTCATCTTATGATGTATCTTATAATCATGTATATTAAGATGTTTATATCTACATATATAATCAATGAAAAACTTAAAGCATATGAATCTAAAATATTCTTTATTTCATCATACTAGGTTATCACTAACTGATCATATAACTATTAATCACTGATGATGGGAGGTGAAGAGATAAATGAGAACATGCAATGAGAGGACTCCTACAGATCATGAATACCTAACAATTGTAAATCTTTAGAGAGCATATTTGATGACAAATGGATGAGAGAAGTTTGAAGTTGGTGGCCAAAAAACAGTTGCAATATATTTGGCCATTGTTTTCTAGTCAACAATGAGATAATTTAATAAAGAAAAACTATTTAAAAGCAAAGGAGGTATGGAACAGGTGGTGACAAAAACCGAAAGGAAAAGAAGATTGACATTGGAAGAAGGTAGCACATGAAATGCATGCTCAAGTTAACCGAGTGCATTGAACCTTACAACACTTTTTGATAAATGGATCAATGTGAATCTTTTTTAGGTTAATTACACTAGATTTCTTATAATTTACATTTTTTTCAACCTACTCATATAGTTTAAAGGTTTACAATGAAAGCCTTAAACAATACCTCATTATCCCCAAAAAGATTTACTATTAACTACATGTTAAAAACCTTAATAGAGGATAATTAAAATGATGTTGTCTCATCCAAAGTAAATTAAACCCTTGTCTGTACTCCCTCTCCATCAAATAGTTAAACGATGTTGTACAACCTTTTAAATCCCCTCGTAAGTATGACGGTATCTTTTCCTCACTCATCCTTAATACAAAAGGCGTTCGTACAGGTTGTTGCATGCATGTTGTGTTTTATTAGGAAGGAATTTAGAAAAGAGCTTTAAAGTTGGATTTGTGGAGATAGAAATGGTATATATTGTTTGCATTTAACAATAAATACTGCCCTCAAATATTTATGTAGTAGTATGAGCAAAGTTCAATTTCACATCAAGTACGAATCAATATTAGTAGAAAATCATATAATGTGTACTTTAGAGTGTCATATTTAATCACCACTAATTGGGCTAGCATAATTTTTAGTAGTATTAAAGATATTCTTACATGAGATAATTTGAGAATTTTAAGTCTCATAATCATTTATATAATTATTACGATGAGTATTTCCATAAATACATAAGTAATATTTTACATGAAATTCTAATATTGAATTAGTTTAATAAATTTATTTTCTAGCAATCAGTCATATGTTTGTTTAAGTATCTCTGCACTTTAATTTATTTGATCAACTATATTTTGTAAGAAAAAAGATTAGGTTATTGATTTCCAATCTCAAGAAAATAATGATTTAGAAAATACATAAATATAATATAAATTCCATAATTTTATTTGTAAATTATAATTAACTATACCATATGAGTTATTTACTTATACAAATATATAAAAAATAAAGAATGTATTAAATCAAATATGTTATAAATGTAAAATCGATTAATTAGCTTAATGATATATATCAGTATTACATGCAGGGGACAAAAGTGCATTTAGACAAAAACCCAGTGTCCCCTACATGAGTTAACCGAGAAAGCCTAGTTTAGAGCGCTGTCTGGTGGTCGAACAATTGAGGACTTAGCTTGTTGGTAGAGCCTTGCCATTTCTGTCCATCAGCCAGATGAAGGCCAATTATAGATTGTCTTGTCAGTAACAAGAGTCAACTTTGCGTTTGGTTACTATCTCTAGAATATAGAGATGGAATGAGACAAAAATTTAGAGACAGAACATAACAAAAATTGGAGACAGTGAGGTGTTTGGTTGTGGTGGACAAAACAGATAAAACTACCTCCGTCTTGAGGACAGAAATGTGTTTGGTTGTAGTTGACAGAATATAAAATAGTATTAATAACTAAAACACCCCAGCAGTATAATATGATTTAAAATATGTAATTCATTGATTATTTTAAAACGAATGATTTGTATTAATAAAAAAGTTAACAAATAATAATAATAATAATAACAATAACAATAAGAAATTAATTTCATATGATGATGATGATGATGATGATGATGATGATGATGATGATGATGATGATGATGGGTTTAATAATATAATTAAGAATAAAAAAATTGCTTATGTGAGGGAAGGGGTGTTTCTAACATTTCCTTATGTGTTTTGTTTTTGTCCCTGGGACAAGAAATCTTGTACTACAGTTTTGAAAGGAACAAAAAATTTATGTCCATGTCTTCTGAAGGCGGAACAAAAATGAGTGAGGACAGCAAGTAAATACTGCGAGGCACAAGATTATTGTGTTCCTGTCATCTGTCTCCGTTGGTGGAGACATCAACCAAACGCAGTGCAAGTCTGGCCCTCGAATGACCATATTGATGATTGAGTATCGACATTTTCATTTTCAACTAGCCCAATTCAATTACTGTCTTTCTGAACTGGCAAAATGTAAAGACTTTATACCATATATATATATATGTGAAGATGAATTACCTCTTTTACTCACCATCAATGAAATACCTACCATGATACAAAATATCACTTACATCTAGGCTACTTTACTGCAAAAGTTCCCTTCGCAGGATGGAGGATAACTACACCTAGTATAAATACAAGTGAAAAAGTTGACAGAGATGTGCATAATATAAAAAGAGAGACACAGAACTCAGTAACTTTGAAGAATTTCACACTAGAGCATTGAATAGGTTAAGAAGAAGTTTAATAAAAAGATGCGGTAATCTTGGACTCTAAAAGAAGGTATTCCAGAAATGAGTGAAGGTACCACCGATTACTTTCTCTATTTGATCTTATGGCTTTATTTGGATTCCACCACTTCAATCATCAACGTACCTGTGGGCCACGACTTTTAAAGTCACCGCACAAGCAAAGTGAATGCCGAGTGTAAATCAATATTAGACAAAGGAACTTTATCCCCAGGGATATTTATGTGCAGCCTATTTCGAATGCTTCTCTTCATGGTACCTCCTCTCTAACCACCTCTGCTAGCTATTTCTTTCTGGTGGTATGGTACGTAGAAACTAGCTGTCATTGATGAGCTGAGCTACTTTCTTCTTTTCTCTATCTATCCAACAAGTTCTTTTAGCTCATGATCTCTGTCAATAAATGGACTCAATCCCTGATCAATTCTTTAATGTTGTAGTTACTACTATGAAAGCCTTAAATTATTCGACGCCTTTCAAATTTATTCGTCTTGAACATCACTGCTGAGTGTTATCCAAACCCTCAACCTCCACAACACCCTCAATTCCCCAGGAGAACAAAACTTCTTAGAATAGAAGCCGAAAACAGGTGGTAGGTGAATCTTCTAACCTTGCTCTTCATTATAGTCCTCCCAATGGAATTGAAGGTAGGTCCATATATAGTAGCACTACATATAGACATATTAAAAGTAAGAGAACGCAGATGGAAAACCACTCTTGTCAGGTTCTTCATATAATACAAACCACCCTTCCCTGTGATTCAAGGATTGATGATGAATCAATAGAGACTGAGAGGTTTGACAGAGGTGCTTTTCATTGAGGATAATCTAATTGTATTCACTTTCTTCTCGCAAGATGAAGCTAAAAGAATTGTCAAAGAGGGTATGTTGCTCAAACTACCACTATTTCTTCAATCTTCGCAATATGGAATCATATTAGAAAATGTTAAATCCACAACATTCCTCCTTGGATCAACATAAATAACAAGAGTATTGGACCACACAGGGTATAAGTTTGCTAATAAGTCATTTTGGAAAGCCTCTTCGTATAGATGAAAATACGACAAAGAGGAAGTAGATTGGCTATACAAGCATATGTGTTAGTGTGGACATATTTAAGGAGCTACCCGACTACATTCCCATTTTGAGGTCACTTTACTAGAAGATAATATCCTTGTAACATACAAATAGAAGCCATCTTTTAAGATACAAGGGAAAGTTTGGAAAGTTATGGGCAAATTATTCACAAGGGGTGATTATGCTGAACTAATGGAATTAGATAATGCTATTCATCTCTTATCAGGCCCCTCCATGACAAAGGAAGATTTTTTTAACTATTGACAATTCAAATGATTCAAGGAACACTACTACAACAAATACTAATGTGGAAGAAATGATTGAATCTATAACAACAACTACTATCGGCAATCATGTCTTCCCTAATCATAACAATGAGAGCATTATAGAGAGTAAGTCAAATGAAGATGAAATTAAGGAGACCGTAACTCATTTAGTTAGCTTGGACAATTTAGTGGAGAAGGAGTCAGAGTAGAGTCAATTTCAAAACGTGATCAACAAGAGGAAGCAAAGAAGTAGTAGGTAGAAAGGTCCCAAAGGTAAAAATATCTTAACATGACAATCATTGTATGGAATGTACAAGGACTTAACTGCCCAAACAAGCTTAATGCTTTGTGGAATTTTGTGTTAAGGACTAAGCCACTAATTTTAGTACTTTTAGAAACTAAGATTAGGTTTAAGAATTTAAATAATTGGAGAGATTGGGGTCTTATTGGAAAATTTTCTCCAAGTACCATAGTCACTCATATGGAAGAATCGTTGTTGGTTATAACGTGAATTTTTGGAAGTTGAAGAAAGATTAAAAATGAGCAATTTATGCATTAAAACTGCATTTTATTTAGGAAAAGGTAATAATTTACTCCTTTTTATGGATAGCTTGAATATGAATTTTCAAAGAGTCAGTCTTTGGTCCACCTTAAAGAGAATTCGGGGAACATGCTTTGGACTTTGGATTATATGTGGTGACATCAACTATACTCTCTATAAATTAGATGTTGATGGCCATTATAATATGAGGAACTATAATAGGGATTTCAAGGAATGTGTGGAATACTTAGGAGAGACAAATCTAAAGTATGAAGGGTACTTTTACACCTGAAGCAATAAACAAACTTCTAATTGGTTCATAAAGAAAAAACTTGATAGGGCTTTGGTCAACAGTGACTGGCTATCACAGTTCCTTAAAAATAAAGCTACCTTTATAGAGCTTTTGTTTTCTGATCACACTCCAATTCTAATTGATGCCCTTTTCTAGAGGATAAGACATCATGCATTCAGAATTAATAACTTCCTAGTCAATGTAGAGGGGGTAAGGTTATTAGGGAAAGGTTGTTCACTCTAGCTTCTAATACCAAACAGTTCATTTGTATCCTCTGTTTTTAAGCTCGGACTGGACTTGCCGGTCCGACCGGTCCGACCGGTGACCGGTCGGCTAATCGGTCCGGTCCAACCTAAAAAACCAGTTTAAAATTGAACCAGTATGAACCGGTCAAAACCGGTCAATTGACCGGTAGGACCGGTCCGGTCCGACCATTGGTTCAATTAATTTTTTATTTTTTATTTTTAATATTATATATAATTAAATATAATTATTGCATAATTATTACGTCACACCGGTTCGACCGGTGGTTGAACCGATCAAACCGGTGACCAATAAGGCCACCGATTTAATGACCGGTCTGAGTTTCAAAACACTGTTTGTATTTAAAAGCTCAAAGCTATTAAGGTAAAATTGAAAAAGCTAAATGTTTTAAGATTTCCTGATACAAAAGTAGTTATCAATAATGCTAAAGAGAGTCTGATTTCCTCTTAATTCTTGCTATCTTTGAACCGTAGATACCCTACACTTCTCTAAAAAGAAAAAATGGACTTGGAATACTACCTAAGGGCTATTCATATTCATTCATCTTTGATTTAATAAAGAGCCAGATTTATCAGGATCAAAGAGGGATATAGATCTTCCAAGTTCTTTTTTAACTCTCTAGCTGCCAAGAAGAACATTGACAAGATTTGTTCAGTAAAAATTATGGATGGTAGATTATTGACAGATTAAAAAAAACATTCTGGAAGAAGCAATCAACTTTTATAATTCTCTAATTGGTTTTAATTATAGCTCAACATCCTTAATGGAGACTTTACAATCCTTTATCTCCAATAAAGTACTATCAAATGAGGACTCTTATCATCAAACTAATTGAGAACAAAGAAATTGATGAATCTATTTTTCAACTAAATGGAATGAAGGTCTAGGTCCTCATAAGTTTAATGCCTACTTTTATCAGAAGACCTGGTTAGTGATTAGACCCATGGTCAGGGATGTTATTCATAAATTCTTCACTAAGGTTTCTTTACTAATGTTGAGCTCTTTAAGGAGATCAACAAGGCGTTCCTTTACCTTATACCTAAAATTTCAAAACCATCAACCTTTGAAGATTTAAGACCAATTTCATCTACTTAATCATTGTTAAGATCCTAGCTAACATATTAAAAAAAAAAAAGCCCTTAGCTCAGCTATTAGTGACAACCAAAATGCTTTCTTAAAGGATAGAACTATTAGTGAAATCATGCTCATTATCTATAAGCTCCTTAAGGGCTACTCTAGAAGGAATTCTCCTCTTAGTTATACCATCAAAGTAGACCTCAACAAAGCCTTCGACTGTATCAACTGATCCTTCCTTTTCTAGGTAGTAAAGGTTTTTTATTTTTCTGATATTTATATTAATTGTATAAAAGCCTTTATCATTGCAACATCCTATAGTTTTCATATAAATGGAACACTTACAGAGATTTTCAAGGGTTGTTGAGACATTAGACGGGGGGATCTTCTATCCCATTATCTTTTCATCTATGCATGGAATTCCTATATTGATTATTGAAGCATAACATATCCAGTAATGGCAATTTTAAATTCCACTCTAAATGTAGAACAATATTTCTTACTCGTCTATTTTTTTATGGATGACTTGGTTATATTTCGTAAAGCTCATCCTAGATTAATATAGAGTGATGGAAACTCTAAACTAATTTACCGTCATGTCAGGACTGTGTGAATTTCAAGAAAAGTTACTTCATATTGTCATCAAGTGCATATTCTCTAGAGACTATCATTTACTAGGTATGGTTAGAAAAAGCCCTCCTATGCTCTCTGGGTCTTCCAATTACTATTAGAAGATTAAGCTTCTACAAATGTCTACTCCTTATGGAGAAAGTTAAAAAAGGACTAGTCTATTTGACAAAGAAAGACTTATCCTACGGTGGAAAAGTCCAACTTATCAAATCAATCATCAGCTCACTCCACATATATTGGAGCTCGCATTTTTCTCTCTTAAAAAATTTAGTTAAGACCATTAAGAAAATGTTGAGAGCATTTTTGTGGGGTAAATCAGGAGAGGGCACAAGACTAGCAAAAGTAAAATGGTTGGATGTTTACAAGCCTAAGGAAAAGGGGGGTTTGGTAATTATTTCAATCAAAGTGACTAACAAAATCTTAATGCTAAAAAGACTTTTGGAATTGAGAAGAAAGAAACTCTTTATGGATCAGATGGTTGCACAACTACTTTTCAAAAGGAAAAAGTATTTGGGCTTTACATAGGAGTACATTCGGGTGGTTCTTACGCCATCTACTAAAGCTTAGGGAAGAGTTTACAAGAGAATTGTAATATAGGATAGGACATGGCAAAAAGGCATTTATATGGTATGGTAATTAGACAGGTTTTAGACTTCTTACTCAAATTTCTGAAGCTGTGGAAGCATTTTCTAGACTCCATGACCAGGCTAAAGTCTCTACAATAATTGCGGGTAATTAATGGGTACTGGTTCGGCCAGATTCTGACCGGACTGTACGTTGTTGTTTGAATCCATGAGTTGACTGTTCTTCGTCGTGACACTAACGTCGAGATACCTGCAAAACAAAGAAGGCACGTCGG